>CM055816.1:80492962-80568472 GCA_029582265.1 Zoroaster sp. YZ-2022
GCTTTGCTTTTATAGAAGTGGCAAAAACTGGTTCTACTGTTTCGCAAGGTCATTGTCAATGTCATCCTCGTACATAGATGCAAAGTGTTCAAAACCCTCAGTATCATATAAATGTCCATTCATAAGACACTTAAAGGGGACTACACCATAGTCTGGAAATCACTAAAGCGCGACTGTCCGACTAGTGTATCGTAGTATCTTCGAAGAATACCAGGTAACCCTAAACTTATCAACAGGATCTGTTGTTGGCTCATCATGAGCCATCTCTCCTGAAACATGTGTCTGCGTTTGCACACTCTATCTGGTGGTCTTGAATTCAGTAGACACCCTTTGATTGTGGCTGTGGCACGTGTAGCAGGACGCCCTGTCATGCATGAGCTCAAATTGCCCCTCTTGGGGCCCGTTCAGGTTGCATTTGTTCTAAGATTACGCATGCTGCCATATTCAAGAGCGTCCGATTTCGCATTCCATAGTTGTACCTTACTGACATTCACTTGTATTTCATGTGTGTTTGATGGGCTGCCATCTTTGTTTGGAATCACATGATCGTTAACGTTTATAACTTAAGAAATAATAGTTAGTATGGCCCAACAATGATCATTTCAGTATTTCTATGATTGATTATTTTAAGTATAATTATCTCTCACACTTTGCAGGAACGTATTTAGATTGTCTCCATGAAGTGATTTCTTAAAGGGTTTTTCTAGGTTACCCATAATGCCCCTTGCGCCTGCACGTTTTTTCTCACACCATATTTTTGGCCTCATCAACGTTTAACCACATGTCGTCTAGTTTTCCAAAACACCCCTAAAGTATCAAGATAAATGCTAATGTTAAGTGTGCCCCCCCTACTGCCAGGCCCTATGAAGGGTACATCATTTGTAGAGTTGACATTTTTTTTTTTTTTTTTATTACACAGTGTTATTGTTGATTCATATATGGTTTCTTAGAGACGTTTTAAGTCAAAAGCCTTCTCTAGGTTAAATAATGAAGTCAGCTTACAGAGTACATGTAACACGTTATTAATTGGTACTGGAGATAATTTACGCTTCACACATCAACGTTGGTTTAAGATTCACTTACTGTGTACTTTATTGTCAAATACTCAGTTCAAGAATGTTGTGTATTTACAAGTCTTTTATTCACTGTACATTCTTGCCAGAATCTCACGGCTATGACATGACAACTATATTAAAGACAAGTATCAAAGCTCATTCCATGCCGAGGAGAATGTAATCACTAAACTTCTTTTTCAAGTGATGAGTAGCTGTGTACGCACAGTGAGATCTTAACTTGCATGGCGGATGGACATTGATCCGAATGATATACAAGTGACACCACGCATCCATTCCAAGATTTACTAATCAGCCACAACGTCATGTCTGAAGAAACGGCAAACCCTACCACAACTTGCGACCCCTTCACTGCATGCTACGGACCCAAGAACATGTGAGTGTGACCCTTCACCTGAGAGCTTGAGTGATAACGGAGCATTGTTGAGTTGAGTGAACTGATGCTTGCCCAAGAATGACCAGTTCCAAGAGGAGTGCCGGGATGGCACTGCTCGACTTTGAGAGAGCGACTCAATTGTCTGACTGAGAACACAGCGCAACAGAGAACTATACGACGAGACCTTGTGATCTGACGCAGGAAACTAAATGCAGCTTCATCAGATCTTCTTTGATACAGAACAATATTTTGAAGCAGAGGTTTTGGTGTGTGTGTAAGCAAATAAAGGTGACCATTGTTTAGAGTTTTGCCACACATTTACACAAATCAAACTAAGATAAAAGGTTTAGGCAACTCAGTAGGTCAACTTGAAAGAGTTTTCATAATTATTTCTGTGCATTTTATACTGCCATACATTTTATCTCTGATATAGTTCTCGATTCATAAGGTCAAAGAATTGCTAAATATATTTGCATATTGTCAAAGTGCAATTCTGGTCGATTTCGTTCTCTGTCGGAGGTTAGGCCCTCGCATTCAGAGTAAAAGGTGCTATAATTTTATAAACTTACTACGCATATATATATATGTAAGTTACGTGGTTAAAGTTTATTTTTGATTAAGGTTCTGTATTGCATTTAACTATTACCTGTTATTTTATTATTTTTCGTATAACTTTTCTTTGTACCCCAATATTGAAAAATGGCAAGTGGTGAAGTGAACAGACAGATTACTATGTTTGAAGAAGAGATAGAAAGACATACCACTGCCTTAGAGTCAGAGGATGACCCAATTGAAGAGGACGAAATTTTAGAAGCCATTAAAGGTAAAGCAGGAACAGATACTAGAAATTACCAAGTCCATAGAAGAGAAATGCATCCCAAAGACGATTCGCAGGAGCACTAGAATTCACAAATTGACGGATAGAATGGCAGAGTTCCAAGGTCAGAGACAAAGGAAGGATAAGCACTTAAGAAAATCTTCAACTCAGAGAGTTACGAGTCAGGGAAAAGAGTTATGCAAATCCTCTCGTCAGAAGTTGAAGGGCTACTGCACCGACTACACGTTATCTACGATCTCATTGGCCTTGACCGACATTCCAAGAAATTATTAATTGAAGCCTATGAGAACATTGAACAGGCCGGCCCTCCCGGATCAGGAGAGATACGACGTCAGATCGACACTTGCTCGTCCATCAACTCTCGCAATTATTGCAGATTGTTGCTCTAAACGTGGCGTGATTCTGACACGGCAAAGTGTAACACCAAAGCTAAAAGGAAGTGTGTTGCAGCTTAAGATGACAATGAATCCATATTTAGCACCGTGGCATCAAGGGCGCAGTCCCTCATACATTTCCGAAAGCTCTTCTTCCAAGACGTGCCAAGGCTGCTGCTGCCGGATCCTAGCTGTGCAAGAAGTGCAGTTTAAAGATGCTGAAAGGCTAAGGAAAGCTAAACAAAGCCGAGTTGGATGAATTGCAGCGTCAGCAAGATCAGAAAAGGAGAGCTTGAACATCTCGAAGAAATGAGAATAAGTTGGAGGCTGCGCGTGCCATACTTCAACATTTATGATCAAGAATGCAAAGAAAGATCTTGATAGATAGGCCCCACAAACCTTGTGGGAGAATTCCATCACAGTGTAGAGGACTCTAAGGTGCTGTGCAGCAGTCGTCGCTTGAGCCAATAGAAGTTTCCTCTCTTGCAAGAGCTCTTCAACGAGAAGTATGGGCCTTAGCAAACTGCCAGCCCCTGAACCATCAGTTTTTTACCGGAGGATCCCATCACCTACACATTGAGTGGAAGAAACATGAGCTTCAAGACCCTCATTGAAACCAAAGCCATTTCAGCAGCTGAAGGATGTACTATCTTAAAGAGGTATCTGGGGCGCAGCATTGAAAAGCAGTGGAAGGGATTCTTCTACAATAATTCCGAAGAATCTTACACAGGAGCTTGGGTTCTTCTTGAAGAGCAGTACGGTCATTCATTTAAGGTGCAGATGGCCTTTAGGGATAAACTGTCCAAGTAACGAAAGATTGGCCCGAAGGATGCTTCACGGCTCTTCGGCAGTTCGCTGACTTTCTCAAGGCCTGCCTAGATGCTCTCCCCACGTTCCTGGCCTGAAGATGCTTGATGACTGCCAGGAGAATCAACGTCTACTGTCCAGAATTGCCAGACTGGGCTACTTCTCGTTGGAATAGAACCAAGTCACAAGGGCATTCTAAGATGAAAGGGCATCTACCCACGGGTTTAAGGCGTTTTGTGGAGTATGTGTGACTGGAGGCTCGCATAGCGTGCAATCCGATTTCATCTTTGCATGCACTCAAGGCGAAGGATCCATCTGAAGCAATTAAGGAAAAGAGAGATTCTAGAAAGTTGGAGAATTCACAGAAACAAGGGCACTACTCTCGTCACTGAGGTTGAAGGAGTTGACAAGAACAAGCACTCATATAAGGAAAAGCAAGCATCTGATTCAACCGTATACAAGCTGGGCAAACCCTGTTTCTGTCAGAGAAGATCAGCCATCAAATATGGGCATGCCCTGCATTTCAGGGAGTAAGACACTGGTGGAGAAAGTTTTCATCCGTGAGAATAGGCTTTGTTACGGGTGCCTAAAGAAGGGTCATCAGTCGAAGGATTGCCAGAGGAAGGTCAACCACCGAAGCAAGTGTAAAAGACAGCACCCTTTCACAATCATCCATGAAGAATTCCCAGTAGTAGTAATTCCTCCACCGTGACCAAAGAATCTCTCCTTCCCGAAGAAAGAAAGGATTGAAGTATCAGCAGCAGTTTCGTAATGGCGTTCAACTCCGAAGATCGGAACAGCACCTGCAATGATGGTCCCGGTATGGGTGTCGTCAACCGGTCTCCTTCAAACAGAAATTCTCGTGCGCGATGTTAGACACCCAGAGTGACTCACACATTCATCTTGGATGATGTAGCTAGCGCCATATCTGTCCACTCTGAGCCGGTACGTCTGAGGCTTTCTACAATGACCTCATCGTCGTCCATGCTTGAGTGCCAAGCTGTTCCAATCTATCAGTTAGAAGTATGTTCTCGCCTCGATCGCATACACAGATTCCGAGGTCATACACTAGAGAATTCATTCAGGTGACAAGTCGCGCATTCAACAAGGAAAACAGCCGAGAAGTGGCCTCATCTTCGGGAAATTGCACCAAATGCCACCTCTTCAGGAGGCTGCGATGTGGGTTTACTGATAGGCTACAACTGCCCTCAAGCGCTGGCCCCACGTGAAGACAATCACCGGAAGGAATGACGAGCCATACGCCATCAGAACTGATTTGGAAGCTGGACGAGTCATTGATACGAGGAGGTAAAGGCTCTGGCAACTACGCCACTGGTGTCTGCCACCGAGGTCTCTGTTAGAGAAGCTCCATATGTGTCTCCAATGAGTGTTTGGGTGTTTCTTGAGGCCGATTTTTCAGAGAAAAGTCACGGAGAGAGAAAGTCGTGTCCAAGGAGAGACCTCGAGTTTCTGAGACTGCATGGGAGGACTGGCATTCACCAAACTGAAAAGGAATGGCCACTACCAGCATGCCTCTTCCGTTCAAAGACGGACAGACCGAACCTCCCTTTCAACAAGAGAACAGCTTTGGTTCTGCCTTCCAACCATCTCAAGAAGAAATTTGTCCAAAACCCCAAGTACTTCTCTGACTATAAGAAGTTCCATGGTGATGTTATAGAGAGAAGGGTGAAGTTGAGAAGGTTGAGAGGAAGCGGAAGAAGGAAAGGTTTGGTACATCCCGCATCATGGCGATGTATCATCATCCCAGAAACCTGACAAGATAAGAGTCGTGTTCGACTGTTCAGCACGTCATGCTGGGGATTTCACTGAATATGCATCTCCTTGCCGGACCCTGATTTGATAAATGGATTGATCGGGGTCCTGTGTAGATTCAGAAAGCATCAAGTAGCCATCATGTGTGTGACGTGGAGCGAATGTTCCCTGATTTCTTCATGAACGAAATTGATAGGGACTATCTACGGTTCCTATATGGTGGGAGAACGGCAATATAAGTACCGAGCCTACAAGAATACCGCATGAAGAGTTCCATCTCTTCGGTGCCACCTCGTCACCCTTGGGCTGCGCCAACTTCGGGTTAAAGTACACCCAGCATCCCAAAGTGAGTAAGTTCCCCTTGGCAGCAAGTTTCATAAAGGGAAACTTCTACGTCGATGATGGTCTGATCAGCACCGATTCCGTAGACGAGGCGAAAGAAATTGTGAAAGAAGTTCCAAGCTGTATGTAGCCAAGGAGGCCTCAGCCTTCATAAGTTCGTATCGAGACAGCAGAGAAGTTGTAAAGCAGTCCCTGTCAACAAAAGCGCGCGCTGCAGGGTGCAGAATGTTGACCTCAGTCGTGATGATCTCCCTGTAGAAGAAGGCTTTAGGAATCCAGTGGTGCGTTGAGAAAGATACTTCAACTTCCAAATTCAGGTCAAGGATCAGCCCTCAACACGTAGGGAATCCTATCGATGTGTACCTCCATCTACAGATCCTTTGGGTTTCCTTGCTCCACTCGTACTTATCGGCAAAGGAGTATCCCTTCAGGAGATGTGCCGCCGTAACGGAGTCTCCTGGGATGAGCCCCTCTTCCAGATAGCTTAGAACCTCGGTGGGAGAATTGGAAGGCTGACTTTGGTAGTCTCAAAGGAGATCCGAATACAGTGCTGGGTGCCACATGACTTCAAACAAGTTCTGAGAATGAAGGCTCCATCATTTTTTCGGATGCCAGCACTAAAGGTTACGGTCAGTGCTCATACACTACGTTTCATAGGTGAAAAGGCAGGTGCGCTGTCTGTTTTGGTGAGTGCCAAGGCGAGAGGTTGCGCCGACAAAGGTTGCCACCGACGTTCCCCATAGCCAGAACTAATGCCTGCGCTGGTGTCCACTAATATGAGTGCTATTTACGAGAGGAACTGGAGTTGGTAACAATCGACGAAGAACATTTCTGGACAGACTCCCAGGTTGTTCTTGGATATATAGGTAACGAAGTCAAGGCGGTTTCACATTTTTGTTGCTAATAGGATCCAGAAGATTAGACAGATTTCGGAACCCAGCCAGTGGCATTATGTGCCTACAGACGTGAATCCTGCCGATCAATGCGTCAAGAGGGACTGTTTGCTGCAGAAATGATTGCCTCAAACTGGTTCAATGGCCCCATTTAATTTTTGTGTGGGACGTAGAGGTGGAAGGCAACAAGGAACCCACCCGCGAGACTCAATTCCTGGAGATCCAGAGGTGAAGAACGTCACCACTCTTGCGTCTTCTACTACACTGGAGCCATTTGCCTTGGATGATCGCTTGTCTCGATTCTCAAGTTGGTCCAAAGGCGGTGGGGAGCCTTGGCACGTATTCGGCGATTACCACAGAAGAAGAAAGATGACCACCTCTCTCCACACCGCTAGAGAGACAAGAAACAGAGGAGTTCATCATCAAAATGGCCAAGCGCAAGCCTTCCAGAGGAAATTAGGATGTTAAGAGACTCGGCAGCGGGGAGTGAAAGGAAGTAGCAGTATCTGGCTGTGGATCCTTTCATTGTTGATGATAGAGGTATTCTCAGGAGTTGGAGGACGCCTGAGGAAGAGCGAACGTTGCCGAACCATGTGAAACATCCAGCCATCCTACCTAGAGATAGCAATTCCACAAGATTGCTCATTTCCCACCCTTTCTCTTGACAAGGTTGGAACACCAAGGAAGGGGAATGACACTTAATGAAATAAGAGCCGAGGTTACTTGGGTAATAGGAGGATCCAAGATGGTTGCACTGCTCACATTCACAAGTGCGTGTCTGCCGACGCCAGCGACGTCCAGTTGAGGAGCAAAATGTCAGATCTCCCAGAAGTCAGTGGAGCCCTCACCACCATTCTACCTTTGAGTGGAATGGACTGTTTTGGCCCTTTGCAGTCAGGAAGGAAGAAAAGAGCACGAGGGGTATGGACTGCTGTTTTTCGTGTATGTGGGTTCCTCCCCGAGCTGTCCATGTATTTGAAGTTCTTGATGACATGTCAACAGATTGCTTCATCAATGCTCTCCGTTGCTTCATTGCCATTAGAGGCTCTGTTCCAACAGTTGTATTCCGAACCAAGGATCTAATTTTGTGGAATTGCCATGAAATGAATTCAAGAAGCTCTGAAGCGCTTAGATACAGAGAGAGTTACGGTATATTTAATGAAACGACAGTGTGAGTTCGTTATGAATGCCCCACATTCTAGTCATGTCGGAGGGGTATGGGGCGACAAGTTAGAACCGTCCAGAGTGTTCTGTCGTCAATCCTGCAACAGTCTGGAAGTCGACTAGACACTGCATCATTGCCGCACATTTCTCTATGAAGCCATGGCTATTGTCAATGGTCGCCCACTTACAACAGAGAGAGCATCAGTAGCTTAATGAGTCCCAGAGTCGCTCACACTAATCATCTTCTCACGATGAAGTCAACGATGGCACTCACCCTCTCTGGCATATTCGAAGGAGGACCTGTACCCTAAGGAAGCGCTTTGGAGGAGGTACAGTATCTGACGGGGCAATGGTCTGGGAAGATGGAGAAAGGAATACTTGAGCTCTCTCTCACGCAACGTCAAGTGGGTTACACACCAGAAGAAACATCAAGGTGGGGAGACGTGATATTGTTGAAGGAAGACAACGTTCCTCGCATGTGGGAATGGCCATTGGCAATTATCACTGTAGGGTTACAGAAGGGATGATGACGAAACCTCGTTAGACGAGTTAGAGTTCAGGTCGGCACAAGGAGATTAGACAAGAATGGAGAAAGCGAAGAAGTCAAATTGTCTATACCTGGAACGACCAATCCAGAAGTTTGATCACCTCCTCGTAGAAGCCAAAGGTGAACCTAGATTCTCACCTCTATTTGGAACCTTCAGTACAACTTCTCTCCTTCCTGCAAACTGTTCTATTTTACACCTCACCTTTGGTGCTTCTCAAGTCTTATTGTTTATACTAAACCATATGATGTTTTATCTGAGACTTTATAGTTAAGTTTTACTATGGTTTATATCAAGTGGTTTAAATTACCATTAGGATTAAGCGAGTTTTTGTAATTTTGGTGGGAGTGTAGAGACGCCCTGTTTTATAGCTCGTTACCCCTACTTGGGCCCGTTCCGGGTTGCATTTGTTCTAAAGATTACGCAGCTGCCATATTCCAGAGCGTCCGATTTCGCATTCCATAGTTGACCTTTGACATTCACTTGTATTTCATGTGCGATGGAGGCTGCCATCTTTGTTTTGGTCACATGATCGTTAACGTTTATAGCTTAAGAAATAAGTTAAATGGCCCAACAATGATCGACTCATTCTACCATGATTGATTATTTAAAGTATAATTATCACACTTTTGAGACGTATTTAGATTGTCTCCCTAGTAGTTTCTTAAGGTTTTCTAGGTTTACCCATAATGCCTTGCGCCTGCACGTTTTCTCTCACACCATATTTTTGGCCTCATCAGCGTTAACCATGTCGTCTGGTTTTCCAAGCCTTCAAGTATCAAGATAAATACTAACGTTAAAGTGTACCTTCTGCAGGCCCACAAGGTATCATTTGTAGAGTTGATGTTTTATTAAACAGTGTTATTGTTGATTCATATAGTTTCTTAGAGACGTTTTAAGTCAAGCCTTCTCTGGATTAGGCAATTAAGTCAGCTTACAAGTACATGTAACGTTATTAATTGGTACTGGAATAATTTACGCTTCACACATCAACGTTGATTTAAGTTCACTTACACTGTACTTTATTGTCAAATACTCAGTTCAGAATGTTCATGTATTTACAAGTCTTTATTCACTGTACATTCTTGCCAGATCTCACGGCTGCATGACATGACAACTATATTAACGACAAGTGTCAAGCTCATTCCATGCCGAGAGAATGTCCGCCTAAACTGTGCTTTCAAGTGATGAGTAACTGTACACGCCACAGCACATACTAACTTCAAAATATCATCAAAAGGCTTTGCTTGATCTATGCTGTTTCAAATTTTCTGTTGTTGAATCTATCAGAGTACTTGCCGTTACAAGATGCAAAAGTTTGGTGCAAATACTCGGAAATAGTGCTGAAAAGAATTCCAGTAAAACCTCCAGCTTCAGCTTTGTTCCTGGGCACGTTTTCTTCTCTTAATTTCTTCTAATTAAAGACTAACAACAGCACAGTGTACAATGTTTTGAGTGCTTTACACAATCGTGTCTACAATACCATCTAGTTTCACAAAGGCGTTGTAATTTGTCTTCTTCCATGTTGCTTTTGGAAGCACTTTCCCCAAGTAAATCGTCGAGGTGGACTTGGAGTGAAAAAATGTGTTGCCTCTATGAATCATTATAGAAAAAGTGACTGCTTCGGTACGGATTACCACAGACATCTGCAAGAACCCATGGTTGCATTTTGTACACAACAATATACATATAAGGCATTCTTATTCACTTCTTTAACTCTAGTCAGTAACCTTGAAATATGAGCTCGCACGTTAGCCTTTTCATCATATGACTGAGATCTGTCAGTTGGATACCAAGCCCTAAATGTGAAGTTTTTCTTTTCAGGTGTTAAACAGTGTCCAAGAATCACTCTCTTGAATGCTGAGTTGCTCATCCACATAGTGCAAGCAAAAGAAAATTGGTCATTATGTGACATATCAATTGTAACAAGAATCCAGTATGACACCATAGTAATGCAATTTTTACTTCACTTATAATCATGATCTAGCATTTACTCCCAGTGTATTAACAATGAATTCGTTTTGGATATGTGGACTGATGAGGTAATTTGCATTCTTTGGTGCTGTTGCAATATGGTGAGGATTAAAGAGCCATCATATTTTACACAACAACTTTACTAATTAAAGAAAAGTTATAAATTCTGAACCTTTCCCCACATGAGTGCTCATAGTTAGTTTGTCTTATTGAATAGGAAAGATTCACGATGACCTCGGAGGGAAAGATTCACGATGACCTCGGAAGGCAAAGTTTTGCTAAGTAAAGTTTTTACAACGACCTGTCTTCCACGGACGTGAAATTGTTCTTCTTTGACTGTTTTTCCTAAACTTCAAGGCGTTGTTTTGCTTGCATCATCAGATGAAACAGCTTCGTAATGTTAAAGTTGGTGTGTGTTCATGAGTTTTGAATTTGTCATTGCCTTTTTCCAATTTTGAAACCATTTTCATCAAATGTGGACTCATAGTCTTTTTTGCACCCTATTGAGGAAAACCCCAACATGGGAAACAGTAAGCACTATTAGTAGTGGATGAATACATGTATGTAAGCCATTCACAGTATGATTTCATTTGTTTCAGTTGAGGAAAATACCAGTCCCGGCTGAACACTAGCCCCTTTTCATTGCGAACAAACTTGAAAGTGTCATTTAATCCCGGTTTACAAGGTCCATGAGACAATGTAGCTTCAATAAGCCCAGGAGTAATTGGGCGCTTTGTTAACAATGCAGGGTCTGTAGGAAATTCTTTGGTTTTATCCAGAAGGATCTGCATCAGGTCTTCATCTTCATCAGACCCAGGAAAAGCCCTCCCAGGACCCCCAACCCCAATTTCGCCCTTTATCATGGAAAACGGAATGACTTCACTATCCCTATGCCCTCCAAATTTTTGTATTTTCTGCTTTTTAAAAAAGTATGATTTTGTCTTGCTGTACTTTTTTTTTTAATTTTTGGGACAGGTTTTTTGTATTCCGTATGTTTTTTCATTTTGTCGTTTTGGGCTTTTTAAAAACCAATAAGCATTCGGCTTTTCTTTTGGACATCAGTGGTCTTTATAATAGGAAAATGTGCCCAACCTTAAAGTTTTTCTTCTCAGGGGGGCTAAAGCTTTTTTAACTATTTTTCCATTGGTACATGTCTAATCTTGTCACCAGCTCGGGGTTTTGGTCTCGTCCTTAACGGTGCAGTCGGATTTGATTATCTCACTCGCCCCCATACATTTATGTTGGGTGAGCCCCATGCAGTCTGGGACGGGAAAACTACAGCATTGCAAGTGGGCCCATGTCCAGACCTAATTCAAAACCCAATGTCAGACCAAATTCAGACAAATTTCAGACCTAATGTCAGACCTAATGTCAGACCAAATTTCAAAACCCAAACCCGGGAAAGGGGCCTCGGCCGGTGAAATGAAAATTGGGGGCCGACCCCATCCCTAGCTGTGATTTTCGGTGGGGTTCATATTCAAACCAACCCCCTGCATAGGTAGATTTGAACTGATTCAACAATGTTTTAAAGAAAAAATTAAATCGGATTAAAAGCGGTTGTCAGATTTTTTGGGCCCAAACAATTAAAAAGGCTTTTTGCCTTTCGGGTTAGAATATTAAATTAACGAGACTGTAAACCCCTCGTCCTGGGCATAGTTTTTTGCATTAGATAAAAAGGGGGAATAGTTGGTTTAACATTATACATGTTTAAGGCTGCTTTATACATTATTTGGGAAGCCAGTGAAGCTTTATGATGAATGGTAAGTGTGTAACTGCTTTAGATAAAAATTTAATTGGGAAAACTTTAATTTTTTTGGGTTTCTGTAATCTATGAATATCAAAATTTTTTCCCAGTCATTGGGGAATTAACAATAATCTAGTCTTAAGAAATTAAAGGGGCTCTAATAGAAAGCATAAGGTGTAAACTCTTGTATTTTATTTTTCGGTTAAACGATGTTGCAGATATAATGATTGGCTGATCTGCAAACGGAAATTGATATGATTGCTCATTGTCATTGTAGGTCAAAGAAAAAGGGCCAAGATTTCGAAGTGATGGGGTTTTCCCAATTAAACGTTTCTCTTTGGTGAATGGTGCTTCATGGGAAAGTAAAGATCCAAAGTGGAAGGTTTTTGACTCAAATTGTTTGCCTTCATTTTAAAAGTAACCATCCCCCAAAGCCCTGACTAGTTTGGTCATCGGGGTATACAAAAACTCTCTTTTTGGGTTTCTTTCCCCACCTATTGGCCTGGTATGTATGTGACTTTAAAAAAGTAGTTTGGGGGTTGTGGGGGCAGTGTGCAGTTGCTAAATTTCCCTAGACCTGCAGTCAGAAACCCTCTTTTAATTGGTTGCAAGTAATCCTTTGAATGTCGCCATTGACAGTCCCTTTTAGGTTTTGTTTTGACAAAACAGAAAATTTCTTGGGGATTACTGATGAGTTCACTATTGCCATACCAAAAAAGGGATCACCTAAAAACAATAACATCTGTTTTGCTTAACCAAATTCCATCCCCCCGGGCATAAATAACATTTTTGGGTCTTTTTTTTTCCAGACCAGGGGATACAAATGGCCCCTTTTGCAAACGTTTTTTACGACCCCCGGAGCTTATTGGTCCCCCAAAATGTTGGCAAATTTTTCATGACGGTCGCCCTCTTCGACGTTTAATTAAAACCCCGGGTAGTTAGCCCCCCCCAGCCAGGGGTTTTTCCCAAAAAAAGTGGCTCCCGGGATGGGGGTTGGAATAAAACTTTCATGGACAGCGATGAAATCTGCCTTTTTGGCGAAATTTTGATAGTGACTGGGAAAGGGAGATCAACCGGAAAAATGATGAAAGCGGCGATGATCAGGGGTGATAAAATCCTCAAGCGAAGGCGAAAAAGGACATTCGACGACGTGGATCCGCAGGATGAGGTTTTATATTGTGTGGTCATGACCGTATAACTTGGTTAGGCACTATTTTTTTAAAATCATTTTTAATTGGTTTTTTGGGGGCCCTTCTTTTTAAGTTTATGAAACAATTTAACATTGAGTGTAGATAAATGCCAGTTCTTTTTTATTATTTTTTCCCCTTAATTTCATGTTTGACGAGATCGGGGGTAAAAAATTGGCCCCAAAAAAAAACCAAACATCTATACTCTAAAAAAAGGGCCCATATTTAAAAACCAAGATTTACCATTTTTCCCTGTTGGAAAAAAGATTTATCACGTGATCTTTTATTCATTTTGTATTAAAAATAGAAGACGGCGTGTCCATGTTTTTAAAGACGAAATATATGAAATTACATTATTTTGCATGACAAAAAAAACAAATGGATATTTAATTTACTTAAAACCGTTGCCATGATAACTGGGCCCTTTCCCCCCAAATTTAAAAATTATTGTATTGAGATTAAAAAAAAAAGCCCCCCAAAAAATTTCACCCAATCTGGTCATCAAAAAACACCCCAAATTTTTCCAATTTTTGGGCCCAACTTTTCATAAATTATACTGTGTGATGAACAAAAAGCCCTCATGCATTTTATTTTTTCCCCTTCCCGAAAAATCCCAAACCCAGATGGAAGAAAACAAAACTTCAGATCAGGGGGAAGAATCAGTCTCTCAACAGGGAATTACAATTCCCAAAACTCGGTCCTGCAGGTGATTTCCCAAACCTTTCTGCGGTACAGGTTTCCGGTTGTTTTTTGCGGTGCCATCGGGATCTGCTTGTAGAAAAGGCCAAACCGCTACGCCAAACTTTTTCCCGAAACCCCCTGGCCCCACTCACTCAGAATGAAATGATGGCGTAGCGCTCTGCCCCTTGGGCTAACAAGCCCCCTCAGTACAGTATGCTGGTCAACATATAAAGTTCTCGGATGTCTTTTTATCCATCCATAATGTAAAAAAGATTTATTTCCATTATGCGATTTTCACCCCCGAAAACCCGGTTGCCTAAACCACCCTTTGGATTTTGACAAGCTTAAAAAGTTGAGCCTTTGCTGAATGCCCTCCCCCCCCAAATTTAACCTCTATTCCCCTGGACAAAACCCTATCTCCTGATGGGTATGCTAAAATTTTAAAAGGGGACCCCCCGGTTTTTCCGTACATCCCCAAAAACCGGTCAAATAAAATTTGGGCATTCTCTTTGAACGAGCCCGAAAACAGGTTACCCCCTATTCGTGGATGCTGTCCCGGGCTGCGGGAAGGAGAAAAAACTTAAAAGGGGCTACATGTCGTAATCCCAAACTCATCCCCTAAAAAGTGCCATCCCTCTACCTAACCATCCAGGGGGAAGTCGTCGTTGAATTTTAAATGGATTTGGGTTTTAAAGGACATGAAATTTTTTGTGATAATTACTTTAACAGCCCAGCTCTGGTATCCAAACTTCTAAATTTAAAGGTTTGGATTTTTGTGGTCAGTGCGTTATACTCCCGGGGGAAACCGAATACAGCCCCCCAAAAGAAAAAATAGAATAAAAAAGGGAAAAACCCCAAAATTTTATGAAAGGCTGGTCAGTTAGCCATTGTTTGGGGGATAAAAAAATTTTGTCCCCTAACAAAGGGGGTGATTGAAGAAATTACAAAAAAAATTTCCCGGTGTAAAAAAACAAAATTGGATTTCTTGAAATTGCTAACCCCAAATTTTAAATAATTTCAACAAATTCAGGGGAAACCGACCCGCTAATCAAATTGTTAAAATTACTACACTACAAAAGAATTTTTGAAATGGAAAAAAGGGTGTTTTGGGAACCAGGAACATACCCTCTCAATGCCCAGAAATTTTTCCCAAAACCCATACCAACAAACAAGCATTTAAGTAATCTTGACTTCCGTCTTAAAGGTCATAGACGACCTACTCACAGGTTGGGAACCAATACAATGCTGCTTTTTCCCGATCAATGCGAATAACCTTCGTGTTAAAAGATGGAAAAATAAAAAACCCTGGAAAAAACCCTTTCCCGGAAAAAAACTTAGGGCATTGTTTGTAGCAACCGGCGATTACACAATAAAAACAAACGGGATGATATTAAAAATGTACCATTATTGCTAATTCCTTCTTTGAAAATCCCATACTTTCCATAAATTGAAAACAACCTTTTTTAAGAAAACCCAAACTTGCCAACAACTAATTATTTTTGGGGAAAGCGAAATTAATTTATTTTAAACTATATTAACAAGCAAAATTTAAATTCAACCTTACTGTTAAAATAGGTCAATCCCGGTGAATTTATTTTCATAAAATTAAAACCCAAAAAAAGTGGATTTTTTTATAAAATTAAATGTTTTTGGGCCACTTTTTGTACACATTGGTCTCCATTCTTGGCTCCCTACCCCCCCCCCTCCCCTATTCAATTTTGGGCCCCAACAACTGTGTTCGGGGCCCACAATCCCAACCAAAAATTGAATGGAAAATCTTAAAGGGTCCTTCAATCAATAAAAGATAGTTCAGAATGGCGTAAACATTTTTGTTAGAAATTTTGTCGATTAATAAGGCTCTTACTCCAGAAACAGATTAATCTGAAAAGAAAGTAAAAAAAGTTAATTACCCTTAGTGTTAAATTATGTTTTTACAACCTGGCCCTATCGGTATGAAAATTTTAAAACCCCTGGGGAAGACACAATATCTGTGTTGTTTTTGCCACCCCTTTAGCAAACCATCTCAGTATAAAAATTGGCTCCCTTTGAAATATCCTTTTGACTGTTTTTGAGAAAAGGTTAAAATATCAACAGTATTTCAAATAAAACTCAGAGATTTCGTGGTGCCATTCCGTTTTTTTATTAATCTACTTAACACTAAAACAATAAATTATTACATTTTTACCATATTTTTAATTTTTTAAATTTTTTTTATTACCCTTTTTTGGCGTTTTTTGTTTTAAAAAATTTAAATTCTAAAATTTTAAAATTTTGTTTTTTTTTAATTGTTTAATTTTAACACATTGTAAAAAGTGCCCAATTCAGCCTTTGGCTGCCATTTTTTTTTTTTGGTAATAAACCATCAATAAAATGAATGAATAAAATGTAATCTTAAAAATTTTAAAAATCTTCCAAATGTTATTTGTAACATTAAAGCTGCATGCTTAAGGAATTCACACAGGGCATGCTTTAAACCCTACAGAGTGTGAGGGTGGCTCTTCATTAAACCCCCAAAATTGCTAAAATTACAAAAGGGGATTATCCAAATTTACCTGGTATGGAAGGCCCTTTTATTAAAAAGGGCTGGTACTGAAAAAAATTTAAAAGGTTTTTTAAAAAGTATACTGTATTAAAATTCATTCAGATCAGGAAACTATTTGGTCTAATTTTTTTTTCTCATCTCTGTAAATACAACAAAAAAATTCTCCCAAATTTAATTCCCACCCTAAAGGGGTGAATGCTAAATGTAAAAATTTATTGGGAAAAAACAAAAATTTCTAAGTATTGGGTCTAGGTTTCTTCCTGAGATAATAATAATAATTGGGACTTATTAACACGAAATCCACCAACTAAGGGGTGTAAAGGCCATTTTTTTACGTGCATTAAAACCCCCGGGCCTACGGTTTTACGCCCACCCGAAGGACAAGCAATTATGGTTAAGTACCTTCCAAAGGGACACATGTGTCATGCCCGGGGGCCGAACTCACACCCTGCTCCCCGGCAAAAAGAACTTGAGTTCGGTGCGCTAGACCCTCGGCCCCCACACTCTTCAACACTGCTCCCCGAGATGATGACTTAATGTATAAATTCTACACCACATTCATAAAAAGTTTTCTTACCCAAGGGGGGTTGCAAAAAATATCAACTTGCAAGGTCAAAAATCAAAAACGCTAAATAAGAAAAAGGGAGAATAGCAGATTTATGATCGGCAAACCCCAAACATCGGAATCATTTTTTTTTTTCCATGCCGGGTGTCAAAATAAGACCCAAGATGGTTATTTTCCCAGATAAATATCGATTTTTTAATAAACCTGATCCCAATAATTTTGTTTACAGGGTTTAAATTTGGGAATAAAAGGTGATCCCCAAGAAAGACTATTAATTCTCTTGAGTTTGCTGGTCCCCTACATTTAAAATGCTAAGTTCTTTTGGGGGTTTTGTAACAAGTACAACAAATCTTCTTCATGTTTTAATTCAGTTCGGAATATGACTTTGATATTGATATTGAAAAAAGTTACCATCCTTTAGGGGGTTGCAACAAAAAGGAAAAAAAAAATTTCCCAGGGGGTGAAATGCACACAAAAAAAAGTTTCCCAAAAATCAAGTTGTGGTGGCCCTTGGACCAGACAAAGATAATTAAAATGAATAGATAAATTACGGGGGTTTTTTGGCTGGAAGAAAAGATAGATGACAAAAAAAAGACGGAAATAAAAAGCAGACAGATAGACTATACCATCAAAATAAAAGTAAAAAAATGTAAAATAAATGTAAAACTTTTGGGGAAAAAAAAGGGAATCATCTTTTAATCTTTCCCCTTCCTTATGTTAAAACCCATGGGGGGGTTTGATATGCGGGATCACATTTTTTTACTGATGAGACGGCCCAATTCCTGCGGTTCCAAGCACTCAATCCCCCTTAAAAAATCTTTCAAAATGAAATCTTGGTGATTGAAGTGCGGCCCCACCTTTTTCACTTTTTAATTTTGCGGGAATGGGTCCATCCGGAAAACATTGGGTTCGGGCCCCACCATTCCCTCCAGGGTTAAAAAAATCAAAAGGGAAGGGCTAATTTTTTTTTTCCTTTCTCAACAATCTATATCCATGTTTTTACTTTTTTGTTTGCTTGTTAAATTTTTGTCTGTTTTTTTCTTTCTAAAACCCTTTTCTTTTTCCTCATTTTTTCCCTTTTTCTTTTCGGGCCCCTTTTAACCCCTTTTTTTGCCCAGTCTTGGGAACAACCTGTTTGTTTTGCCTTTTTCTTTGCATTCATTACATTGACTAACTTCTGCTCACTCTTGTGTTTTTTATTTGTTTGTTTTCCCGTCCCATTTTGCCTTTGAGAAAAGAATCTTTTTTCAAAAAATGGAATACCCTTTTTTTTAATTTCTTTTTAAGGTTGAAACCCAAAGCCAGACCAGGGAAGGGGCACTTGTAGATAAAAATTATGTAATTTTTTTGTAAAAAAAAATTGCACCTACTTGAGATTTTGGTATAACATGCCTTTCCGCCCTTTTTGGTTTAAGTTAACCATCCCTTTACTTTAAAAAATTTTTTAGTCAAGTTAAATTTTAAAAAACCCTTTTTTTCCAAAAGAAAGTTATTAGCTGCGATAGTTTTTGCGCTTTCCCAGTATTTTTCATGTTGAGAAAACCCTTGGGGGTTTAACCCCCACTGTTGCAGCCAACACATAAAATTTGCGAGCATTTTGTCCCCAGAAAAATTGTTCTTTTTCACTCGTCTTCAGAGTTTGGACTTATCATGAGGCATGAGCTGAAAAGGAACTACTGGTAAAAGGTCCTCCCCCTTAATTTTTAATAATATTTATTTTTTTATTCACGAAGCCCAAAGGTCGACACTCTAATTGTTAAACCCTGACTGGAAATTGACAAATTTTCATTTCACAGCATGTATTTAAAACCGATTTATAGAGAAAATAAAATAATGATATAACAGAATTTTCCCTAACCATTTATCTATTGAGCAATTGGGAAAAAAGTGCCTGTTCTTGTGAGCACCCCTTTAAAAATTTTACCCTTACGTTAATAAATTTTTAATAAAAAAATTGAATAATCGATGAGCAAGGAGAAAGGAAGAAATTTAAAAAATACAACCCATTTTTCCCCAAATATGCCCAAAATTTTAAAATTCCCCTTTTAAAACGATGATCGAGGATACATTTTAAAAAAGGAGGGGGAAAAGTGTATGTCAAGTGAGGAATGGAAATGAAATTTTGGACATGGTAAAACATAGGCCTATGCAAACCCATTGAGATACTGGCTTTTTTTGTCTCTCCCCAAAAAAATGTTTGGGGCATTGTGCACAAGTGGGGTTTGGGTTAAAAACTTTTTCTTTCAAGTGAAAATCAAATTAAAGGTGTAAAAATAATAAGTAATAATTTGAGAAATTTTTTTATAAAAAAGTTGAAACGGGGGAATAATAAATTTTTCATGCATTGAATTGTAAATTTTTTAACAGATTGCAAAAATTTTTGAATGGGGGCCACCCATTCATTATTTTTTTTAAAAATTTTTCGTTATATTTCGGGCCCAATCGTGCAATGATGTTTGTCGTTTGACGGTAGTAAAATTTAGTGTGATTTATACTGAATAAGGGGAACTATAAAACTTATATTTTTTTTCCCAAGAAGATCTTTGCCCAGTTGTGTACCTTAAAACCTTACACCTTAGTTATGAAGTTGAAACGATATTTTTGTTTTGATAAATCCCCATATAAATCAGGGGGCACAACTTTTAAAAAGTTCTTTATTTTATGTCAATCAAGTTTTTGTGGACCCTAGGGATGCTCAAATTTTTAAAACCCCCAAATTTAAAAAACCCTTAGGGGTTCATCTCACTTGAAATGTTTGATAAATTAAAAGATAATTTGATTTAAATTTTTGATTGTTTTATGGGATATCATTTAAGTGTGCTTTTCAAAAAAAAGGGGGGAAATTTAAAACGAAAAATTTTTCCCTTGCCCTAAAATATTCCCCCAAAGTGATGGAACCCCAACATTAATAGGGGTTGCTTTCCCTTATATTGGGGTCTTTAAATGGCGCGGAGGAGAATAAATTATTCTCCATCATTTTTTTCTTTATTTTAAAATTCCGATATTCGTTTAATAAATTTTTCCCCCTAATTTTTCCCTTCAAAACCACAGGGAAAACCGAACTAGCAATATACAGCAATCCAAATTCCCCATTCATCTTTTACAGGTGCCTGGTATGCATTAAACGAACCCAAAACCCCGGGTGGTTCTTGTGAACCGGGAAAGGGTCATTTTACAGTCATTTGGCATATCCACGGGGTCCCAGTGGTCCGTATCAAAGCCCCAATAAAAAAAACTCCCCAGTAAACAAGGGGGCGGGTTGGACCCGTGACTGGATCCGAGGGGTTTTCCATTAAGGTAAGGCCCTGTCAAGATGACCTTTTGCACTGTTATTTTTTATCGATAAATTCTGCTATCAAATGGGCCCCAGGGTTTTAACCATAGTGCTACGTTAAATGTCTAACTCATGATAGACATGGTATGGTTTTACGCAATACAAAATGTCAAGGGCTTGAATAAAATGTATGGTTTTTATACCGAAATCATTATTAATGTAAAAAAATAAAAAAAAAAAATTAAAATTAAGAAACAAAAATGAACAAAATTTTAAAAAACGTCATGTAGGATCACCCCCCTTTTTGGGAAGGGGGGGGAACAACGTCATTGGGGTTTATCCCCCTATTATGGGTAGGGCCCGGGGAACAACGTCATGTGGGGTCACCCCCCTATTATGGATGAGGGCAACAACGTCATGGGATCATCCACCTTTATGGGTGAGGGGGGGGCACACATAAAATCAAATTTCCTGTCAAACCCTTTGGAAAATTCCGGGTTTAAATGTGCCCACAAATATTTATTATTATTATTATTTAATTTTGTTTGAAGGAAATGAAATGTCAATATGTCCCAAAATATTTTCCCGTTATTATAAATTATGAAAGATTTTTATTATCTGTATTGCTTTATTTCAAAAGATCAAAATTTTTCAAAAAAAGTCTTTAATTTTTTTCACCTACACTAAATTTCCCTAGAAATTTCATTTTAATCAAGAAAAATAAAATCTAATTGTTGAAAACCCCTATCTAATGACGATGGGTTCATCAATAAAATAATCTAATTTCCTCTGTTCTTTCCCCGAACTGAATAATAGTGCCCCAAAATGGATCCCAAACCCAAAACCCAAATGCAAACCCCACCCCCCCTAAAACCCCCATTAGAAACCCCAATAGAAAGGGTTTAAAAAAACACAACAAACAGCTGAGAGGAATAAAAAGTTGGGGGCACCCGCTAAGGAACCCAATTAGAGAACAAATTAAAAAAAATTTGTAATTACTTAAAAAGGGTTAAAAAGTTCCCCAAAAAAACACAACAAATCCAAAAGGAACTATAAAAATAAGAAACCCCTCAGGCCCCAACCCAAAACCCTGGGAAAACCCCAGTCAGAAAAATTTTTTCATGGAAAAAAACATAATAACTTTATACCCCCCAAATTAACTATAAATTAAAACCCCAGTCTTGGGAAAATTTTTAAATAACCAAAAATAAAAAAGGAATATTTAATTTAAAAGCTCAGTAATTAAATCTACTCACCGGGGAATTTACGTTTGCCCGATTTGGTTTTTAAATTCAGGGAGTAGGTTACCATGGAACATGCCCTAGTATTAGGTGATATTTTCGGGTGGAAATAAATAAACCCCTTGAGGGGAATTTGGGGGGACGAGACTTTTTTCAACAAAGGTTTAATTTATAAGTGCCTTTAACTTGGGGTTTGCCACCCCAAAATAGATAACGAATATCGGGGGGTTTTCCGGAGGGGAAACAGGTTTTTTCTTGATATTTTGAGTGTCTGGGTTTTGGGGAGGCCCGTTTGGATGGATTTAACCCGTTTTCACAGTAGTCAAATTGTGGCAGGAGCATCGTTTTTATTAAAATATTCAATGTGTGCTTTGGGGAGAACACTTCTGAACCCCCGGAAACCCCCCAAACCCCTTTTTTTTTTCACAAGCTTATCAAACCATTCTAGGTGAATGAATCTAACCATTTTTTAAAAATATTTAAAAATTTAGTAAATTTTCAATAAAAATTTCTGTTCAACGTAAATTATCATCACTACGTCGATTTAGGGTTTAAAAAGCATACTTTTTGGGCTTGCGTTACGTTTAAAAAAATTACGTCTAATCATTTAATAATTTGGGCCCTTTCCTATTCGGGGTTTTTGTTAATAAGTTCTATTGATTTTGGAAAAAAGTTATGGTTTCAAATACATTTAGGTCATATTTTTTGGGAGCACGAGAAAAAGGGCGTATTAACCCCGGTAAAAAAAGTAAAAGTAGACCCTTTTTTCCCCAAATTCACCCCAAATGAAGGTAGTAATTATCACCAATTTATTTGACGTCCCTGCAAGTAAAATGAAAACCAAATCCCAAAATCAAGGCCCTTTAAATTCAATATTGTTGGGGCAAAAAAAAATTTTTTTGCTGAACAGTTCCTTTAAAACACTCTCTTTTTAAAAAAAAGGGTCCGGTTTCTGGTCTCCCCCCGTTCAGACCCGCGGGCACTTAATTTTGTTTTTTTTAAACGGGTGTCCCAAATTAGAAAAATTAATGGATCGTTGGAATTTTTGCCGTATAAAAAACATCTTTTTCCCCATAGGGATAACATTTGCCCTTTTTGAAAACCTTTTTTTAACCCCCATACTTTGTTTGGGAAAATTTTCTCCCGCGTATACAATTTTAATTTACCTGTTGGGGGGTAAATGGGAAAAAAACGCGTCCCACAGAACTTTTTTTTGTTAAGTTTATAAATTTTGAGACGGGGTATATCCCTAAAAAAAGGGTTTTTTGGATTTTGTTTACATCTTTTTCTGTTTTTAAATTTAAAAAATAAAAAAAATAAAAAAAAAATTTTATTTCAGGGAAAATCATCTTTCAAAAAAACCCCTGTATATTTAATTAAAAAATTTCTTTTTTAAACCTAATCCCAAAACGGAAATTTTTGTTTTTTTAAATTTAGTGAATAATCTTTGTTGGGAAAAAAATTCTTTGGGGTGATTTTTTTTTCTCCCTTTAAAAAAAAATTCACCCCCGCTTTTTAAATTTTTTATTTTTAAATTATTTTTGGGTTTTAAGCCCAAAAGATCCCTTTTTTTGGTTTTTAATACCATTTAGCGAATAAAAGATTTTTTTGTAAATTGCTAAAATTTTCATTTGCTAATTTAACAAATTTTGGGTTTTTTGGAGGAGGTCAAAACAATAGAGGGGTAGTTTTGTGATTCTTAAATATCTAGCTCTGTTTGAACAAAATAAAAACAAAACAAAACTGTGAACATTCCCCTTATTATTTGTTATTCATTCTTATTTTGAAATTTTGGACGGGAAATTTTTTTTTCCCATCAAACTTCATTCTCTCCTTTTAGGGGGAACTTTCAGTTCCTTTTATTTAGATTCATGATTTTCATTCAAAAAAAAATTTTAAAAATATACAATCACCCACAATTTACCTACAGCAAAGGGAAACTGCGGGTTTGGGTCTAAAACAAAACCTGAACAAAAAAGTAAATGAAAATCAAAATTTTGCCAAGAAAACATTAACAAACTTCCCGTTTGCAATTTGGATTTACCCTCTTTATATACATTAGAACTAAAAAAGAACTTGGGTTTTAAGTTTATAACAAATAAAACCTTATTGGGAAAAAACAATTTTTGAAGGGATTGTCTGAGATCCTTTTTTTTTCTTCTCTTATGAAACGTTTGAGGGTACCTTTAATTTTCAGAATATTGAACTGTTTTTCCGTTTACATTCCCTACTTATTCTTTTTTTATATGATTTTTTAAACCGCCCCTTTTCCCCCCTTTTAATTTTCCCCAACATGGCCCCAAACGCGTCAAATTATTAATTGTTTCCTTGTGCCATACCAAAATAACATTTTCCGTAAAACTTATGACACCAAAAAATTATTCCTTATTTTTCTCTGCATGATATTTCTTTTTGAAAAAAAAATTAAAATGTCTATCCATTTATTATCATTGTAAACTATTAACCTTGCTTTAAAAAAACAAAATAAAACAAGAGTAACCAAAGTTTGATAGTGTCCCGTATATGGATCTGCTTTCTTTTCAATCATTGATGACGGTTTAATTTTATAATCGGTTCGGTTTTATAATCGGTGACAAATAAGGGAAAAGATTTAAAAATTCTGTTGTGTGTTCACAAACTGCAAATGCGGTTTGGGGCTCATCGATAACGTTAAAATAAAGGGCATCGATTATTTTTTAAATTTCCCTTGATAGTGGGCAATCTTTGGTAAAAAATTTGACATTAAAAACTCTTTTTTACATCTTTTTTTATTTTTTTTTTTCTCCCAAAAAATTTAGTTTGGTCTTTCTTGGTTTTGTTCCCATCGTTCTTGTACAATTGGTTTTTCCTTTCTTGTCTAATTCATCCATAAATTTTATATATATTTTTTAAATTGGATAATACAACTATATATAATTGAGGGAAAATTTGGTTTTAACATCAATATTTTTCTGTTTCAGAAAATTGGAAACCATTCCTTTGGGAAAACGCTATTACACATTTCAACAATCCCTTTCGTTTTAAAGTAAATTTTTTTTTATTTTTCTACCGAAAATGTTAGATTTAATCCCAAATTTCTAAAATACAAATAAAATTTTATTAAAATTAATGTCATTACCCTAAATATTAGTGGTTTTTTTCATCAGCATGTAAATATTGTTTTTCCCAATATGTGTTGAATTAAGTTTATAAACAAAAAAATCAATTCCCCATAACAATGGGGGAAATCATCAATATTTTTTTTGAAATTCACTGTTTTTCGCTTGTATTGAAATTAAATAATTTGGTCCCTATAATAAATAATTTTTTATCTTTTTATCCGGAAAAAAAAATCAAATCAATTATCACAAAAACATTCCCCTTTTTTTATGGGGTTTTTGAGCAATATAAGGAACCCCAAATTTATTTTCAGAGCCAAAGTGTGTATTTTAATGTCTAATTAAATTAAAGCCACCCGTTGAGTTTACGGATAATTGTTTGAATATTTGTCTATTGTACCTTCCATATAAAAAAAATAAGTTTTTTTATCTGTATTAAAAACGTGATGTTTTTCCATGGAATGACGGACCCCAAAAAAGGGAAAAAAGGGTATCAAGGGATTTATAATAGTTACACGTCCTATTGGTGAGGTTTTCCCTTTTTTTCCACCCGATTAATTATATTCCCCCAAATTTGTAATTTTTTTTTCCCCCACAAGTTATAACACTCGTTCATATTTTCAAAATTTAAAAACCTGGTGTCTTAAAAAACTTTTTTGTTGAATCAATTATTTCAAGTAGGTGCTGGTTGAGATCTATTTCCTATAATAAACCTTTTGATTTTGAGGGTTTAGTTTTTGGGCCCAATGTTTCCAAAATTTGCTTCACTTTCTAGCGATTATTTTTTTTTGAATTGATGTCGACAAAATTAATGTGTCTTCTGCATACATGGAAATGTGGATTTTTGTTGTGGTTTTTTAGCCAATTCGATACCCAAAAATTTTGTTTTGTTCTCATCTTATTTTTCAGGACTTCCAACAAATAGAAAAAAAAATAGCAGGGGCAGACAGCTTTTTTCCCAACACCCAACCCCTTTAAAGGTTTAAAATTGGCCAAAAATCTAATTTAAAGGTTTTCACCATTTTCAATTTGGGGTTATGATGGGTTAAAATGGTTAGACCCTCGCATTGCAAAAAAAAATACCGAAATTCCAAAAACTAGGTTTTAACATGTTCATAAAAATATATATATATATACATATAAAATGAAGACCTGGAACAGTGGGTTTTAACTCCCGTTTTAAACCAACCCATCATCGAAAAATATTTAATAAACTTATTGGTCTCCCAAATTTTTCAAACTTCTTCGATCGCTTTTATTAATAGAGATATAAATTTCTCTGGTTCGATACTGATAAATTCCCCCTTTTTTTCCATCCCATTGAATAAAAAGTTATTTTATATTTCCCCAAAACTTTCTGTAAAATTCTACTGTAAAATCCGTGCCTGGACTTTTTTTGTCGTTAACAATTCCCGTGCTTTTTATTCTTCTTCAGTAATCATTCATTCCCTATTTCCCTTTTTTCGTGTTGGGGTAAAAAACAAAAGGGGGTTTTATTTAAACAGGTTTTTTAACTGCGCTTCAGGGGTGATTTGAAGAATATATTCTGTCCCTAGAACATATTTATTCGTTGGTATGTCTTGGGGTCTTTTTCAAAACACCTTGACGTTTTTTAACCTTGTGATATTTTTCTTGGATAAAAAATATTTCCTTTCTAAAACCCAGAAAAATTTTGGGGTTTTCTACTTCCTCAGGTATTTTCTCTGGACCCCGACCTTTTGACCCTCAATTTCCTTATCATAGATGGTTTCCTTTTTAGTTTATTCCTCTCCCGATTGATCACTACAATTTTTTCTCAACATGCATGTTTAAAATTGTCAATGGTCGTTTTTAAGGTTTGTCTCTAAACCCATACATTTTTTTTTTGTTTTGAATAATGAATAATAAAAACTTAAAATTTTATCTTTTCCCTCTCCCCCCAAAGATCTTTCATCTTTTATCTTTTATCTTTCATCTTTCATCTTTGAAATTTATTGAAAAATTGAAATGATAAGTCTTTTTTTTATTAATTCATTTTCATTTGAATACTCGATCATTTATAAAAAAGCTGTTAAATTTTAACATCCCTGTCCCCCTCTTGCACCTAAAACCCTGATGGTTTCGTCGACAACCTTCAGAATCTTTGGGGGAAAAGTACAGATAAAGAAATCAAAAAAACAACAAATAATAATAATAAAAATAAAAACGAGCAACGAACCACCCAAAAATAAAAAAAATGCCTCCCCCTGTTTTTTTACGATTTAAAAAAAAAAACGACTTTCGATGAATTTAAAACTCCTTTTAAAAATTTATAAAAAACATTATTTGGGACCAAGATTTATTTTTTTTTCTAAGAAAAAGGGTGAAATGTGGGGAAAAGAAACTTAACTGGGGAAAAATGGTTTTCACTATAAATAAAATCAAAAGGGCTGGATGAAAGTGTCGATAACGGTTTCTTGAAATACCTTGAAATTCTCATCAACTATGAATCATTTAACAAAAAATGTCCAAATACATTTCGCTGGATCTCTAAAACCCATTTGATCCTTTTTTATGTCTTGGGTATTGACATCTTGTAATTTTCTGATAACAGGGACACAACGATTTGGTTCAAGGGGCTTAAAAACCTTTTTCTAAGCCAAGTCTTTAAACCCTCAGTGCGGAAAAATTTTCTCCATGTAAAAATTTTACCGGGGAGACAAGAAGAAGTATCATAAGTACAAATAGTTGCGGAAACGGCTACGGACCTCTTTAGCCATGTTACGATATGGCTTTTCGTTGTGGGAAATGAAGATGCTGCTGTAAATTTTTTTAAACATGTCAAGTTGGAAGAGAGAAATTGGGTTTAGCTCTGGGTACTTTTATAACCTCGTTGTTCATTTTTTCCCCGACGTGATTATCACCTCCTAACTCTTGATTTGTGATAAAAAACTCTTTTTAAACCTATCCCTAAAGGGGACTCTCACCATCAATAAATTTGCATTTTCTTGGGCCCTCTGCGTTTTTCTGGTTGGTGGGGTTTTCTTGCCCGTGTACCGCTTTGGGGGGCTTGCTCTGGCGTGGCAATAAAATTGAACCAATTCCCTCTTCCAAAAGGGGAAAATTCGAAACACTTTGCTGAAAATCACCTGATCCCGGGGCTGCAACTGGTCAACAGTGACTGTTACAGCGGACATCATTCCCCAAATCCAACAAATTTATATTACAAAATGATTAAAAATTGGGTTTAAATTTTCACGCATTATAAAAGATTAAAAGGGAAAAAAAACAATAGATGGAGAAAAACGAAATTGGCGATCAAGAACAGGAAAGTAGAAGGAAAGGAAACAGGGTATGATGGACAAGAAAGAAAAAAAATAGAGATGAACGGCATTTGCACGAAGGACGAAATCCTATCGAATGATAATGAAGATGATGATAAATCGAAATTTTATGTGACAAAGTCTGTCTTACCTGAGATATTAACGGACTGCCGGGTCTGTTCAGCTGTTCCCAAAGGGGATGGAACCACTTTAAACCCTCAAACCAAAAAAAGTCTCCCCTTTTTGGAACCTGTCTAGGGCCATTTGCCTTTCTGTCTCATCACCCCAGATTGCAAATTTTATTTTTTTCAGAACAACTGTGTAGTTGTCAATCGAACTGTTGGGGGCGTGTTGGAAAATCGGTCCCGATGGTGTGGACCGGGGGTTTTCATTATACTTGCTTCAGTGCAATCTTCTTCAATAGAGCCTGGGTTGGTAAAAAAAAGAGTAAGTTGATTTTACATTTTTAACCGAAAGGGTTTTTTTCTGTGGCTTTTTTAAAAAAAAAATTATAAAAAGGGTTTTTGGGAAACGTTATTTAAGACGAGGATTTTTTATTGTCTTTTTTAAAGTGGCTGGATTCGTGTCGTTTAGTGATCATTTTAAAAATTAAAACTTTCCAGATATTTTGAAGATGACCTTTCCCGCCCCCCATTGAAAATTTTTTTTAACCCAAAAAGGGGCTTCCCCACACACCCGAACAACAAGGGTTTTGGGCAGGTGTGCTCCACGTGGAGTAAAGGGGGAAATGTCATTTTTCTTATTTTGGCGGGAACCATTGTATGGGCGACTCATTTTGGGCACCGTCATGTTGGGTTCTTAGATTTGAGATGGGAACAATATGCGAATGAAACGTCCTGCCCCTATTTGCCCCTTTTGGTGGGGGGTTCATAAAATCCCATGAAATTTTATGGACATTCAATTTAGGGCCACATGCGAATCTTTTTTAAATTTTTCTCTTTTTCCAAAAAATTTTTTCGTTCCATCAACCATAACTGCAAACTATCATTATGATTTTTTCCCCCAAAATTTTTTGAGTTTTTGTGACTGGGGGTTATTTCCCCTTGCTGTGCCTGTGGAATTGAAGAGGGTTTTCCCATAAATTTCTTCTGAGGTTTCGTATTCCCCGGGCCCCAAAATTTCAACAACTGCATAAAAATTTTCCCCCATCCATTGTGACCCGGAAACTTAAACCTTGCCAAACTTGGGAAATGGTTGACGTGCAAACTGTAGCCCTTGTTTTCCTTTCTTCCTGCTGATGTTCGCTTGTACTTAAAAACTGTAACTTTGGGTTTTTTGTGCTCTCAACTAATTGACCTAGCCGATGGGTGTCGGGGTGTTGATGGTTATCAAACCTTTCAAAAAAAAATTCTTCAATTTTCCTCCCGTGGAGATTAAAAGGGAGGCTCTTTTTTTTTTAACTTTGAAACCATCTCATTTGCCTTTTCCCAAAAAAAAAAAAATTTAAAAAAACACGTTCTTTCCCACGACTAGTGGACCCCCCGGTTTTTTCAAAACCCCTTTTTTAAAAAGACGTTTTTGGGTTTTTGGTCTTTTTTGGCGGGTTAGGTTTCATCTGGTTGACAAAAGGGTCATTTAGGTGTTCAATTAACTCCCTTTTCATCAGGGTTTTGGGGGTTTCCTCATCTTTACAATCTTAAGCCTACAAGATGTTGGCTAATCGGCTCATTGGTCTCGGCAGGAGCCCAGAAATTAGTTATCTTTTTTACCTTACCTTTGCCTTACTCGCCATGTTCATGCACTAAGAAGAATTTCAGTAGTCTGCAAAAAATGTCAACAGTATGGACATACTTCGTGCACGAATTGTGTTATTCTGTTTGCTTATCATTAAACGTTCCATCTCGCTTGTTTTCAAGAATTAACCGTGGTCAGCGGTCTCTACGGATTCAAGTTCTGGTGTTAGCAACAGAATGTGGGTTCGAATCATGCGTGACACTTGTGTTGAGCAGAATTTAATCATTTGCTTTCTCCACCCAGGGGTTTGGGTACCTGTGGGCAGAGTTGGTTTGCTCTATATGCGCTAGAAATGGCACAATTGAGCTGTATACCCCAGGGAGCTGAGATGGTTTCAGGAATGATTTATGAGCCTTATGAGCAGGGATAATAATATAATGCGCCTTGAGCACCACTTAGTTGGTGGATACGTGCGCTATATAAATCCAAACATTATTATTATTATTATTATTTTTATTATGTATGTTTTTTCAACAAATTCGGGGCTGGATGATCCTTTGGACCACCCCCCCCTGTCTAAAAGTGGGATTTATCCCATCCCCTGGGATTCCCCGTGCCTCTTGACATTGCTTGGGATAATTGTCAATGAAAACAAAGGGAATGCCTATTAACAGGCGCGGATCAGGAATTTTTGACAGGCTACACGGACAAATCGAGCGAAGCGCAAGTATACGTGGGGTCCGGGCCCCTTAAGGGCCCCGGGAAAATTGGGTTCTGGATGCTCTTGGTGCAATCTGAGGCGATTCTAGCCAGTTTTTATATATATATATATAATTATTTTGCCATTATTTTTTGTCATTATTTTTTGCCATTATTTTATCAATGTCATACACAACAACATAAGTTTCTCCCCCCCGATTTTGGCATTTAATTTGCAGTTTTTGACTTCAGTTTAATTCATCCTGAATTTTCTTGGTTTAATTCAGTCCAGTTGAAATTTTCCCAAAAAAAGGGCGATTTATACTGTTCCTTGCCCTATGTTAAAACCATCGGCAGATAAACTGCAAGACTCATCGTACTTCGCAGGCCTATGCGTACTGGCGTAGAATCCGACAGTAATTTCATCGGCGTTGAAATTTTCCCACACGGTACCCCGACCCTTCTTCAGACGAAACGGAAAAATTTTATAGACGTGGGGGAAATCGGGTCGAAAACCAGACTAACGCTTTACCTGATCACAGACTACCGATTGCAAACGAAATGTAGACTAACTAATTTTGGAATATTTAAAAAAAAGTCACTATAATCATCTTGGAAAATTGATACAAAAATCCATTTTTCTAAATAATGACATACACCAAACTGAGGCACTGTTCACCTTGGATGGTGGCTTTTTTTACTCTACCTTAATTTTTAATCCTTTTATCAACCTTTATGAGACACATCCTTGATATTTTTATCACAAGCTTCTGAAATCAAATATAATATAAAAACTGCAATCAATTAATTCCATAATGAGCTGTGTTAACTTTAAGTCATTCCATTAATAAATTCGTGGAGAAAATTGTCTTAAAGAATGGGTTGACTAAAATAAATCAATAATTTCCCTCAGAAAGATTGCTAGGCAAACCCGAGACTGGCCTGAAAGTCCATCGAAGAAATTATACTTCACTGGTTAACCACATCTTTGATGTGGGCACTCTTAAAACCCCCTATCCCCAAAAAACATCTCTTCGCTTGAAAGGTCCAGAGACGAGCTGGTTCAGGCGCAAGACCTGCCTGTCGAACTTACGGCAGAGTCAGTTGCTTTAAACGTCGACTTTCTGCCGTGTCTAATTCAAATAATGTAAATTTTGGGTCATTATTTGAATTAATATGACAAAAGTTCGACGTTTGAAGCAGGGACTATAAACAAAACTTACTAACTAATAACTAACGGAGAGATGATCGACCATAATTTTGTTGAGACATCACAGCCTTGCATTCAAGGCTATATTCACTAAAGGAATTTTGGCAAGGGCCCCGATAATTAAGCTGCTCAAACGAAGTATCACGTGATGTACTTTGGTCAAAGAACGTTCGTGGTTTTGGGGTACAATACCACTTTATCATGATGAGGATTTTCTCTTTTAAAGCCAAGGTCTATTTGTTTGTAACCAATTTCAACAATCAAAAAAATAATACATGGTTTCATTACTGGACATGATGGTACTGGATATTTTATTAATTGAAAAAGAATGTGTGCTTTAGGCCACTCAAAAAGGGTTTGGCAAAACTACAAATCATTCGGGGTCAAGGGTCAATTGTTTCCGCTGGCTGTCATTTAACCGGGAATAAACTCCCCAAAAAGGATTAGATGTTGAGATGGAGGTTGAAATCTATCCGGGGAAAAACTTCAGTTTCTCGCAAAGAGGTTTCAGTTTCATGATTGTTAACCTTTTTTCTTGTTGCATTTTCAGTATTTATTTATGCCAAAAGTAGAAAACAGATGTTTAATATTGTCCCTATTTTCTTTGGCTCTCCTTTTTCTCAGACCTCCCCTCTTTTTTTTTTCCTTTTATTAATTTTTTAATTTTTTTTTAAATCAATTTACCGGGGCATTCCTTGCCCCCTGGGTCCGCTTGATTAATGTTGCTTTCGTCAAGGGATTCTTGTGCTTTAGTCTAATTGAGAATTGACAGCATCTATTGATTCCACTAAGGTTTTGTTTCAGACTAAGTCTATTTTCCCATGCTTTTCAGCGTGGACAAGGGAATGTTTTATAATTAAGACTTAATTCAGTAAATTTGTTTTAATGAGGTTTTTTTTAACACTGACACATTTTTGGGTTCGCATAGTTTTAATTATATTTTATTGCTGACGTAATTGGGACCTTCACTTTTCTTATGTAAGGTTTTGTTGATGTTTGTTTTTAAACCCCTGCTGCTATTTTCCTCACATTGATCTTCTGGCGTTGGCTCAAATCAACTTTTAAAGGAGGTTAACTTTCATTGCACGTGTTTTCACTATTTTGACGGCAATTTCTGAACATGTAGTTTTCATCGGAACATCGATAATTTCCTTATAGAACAGGACAAAAATACTTTGTAATGAAATATTTCATTAAAATAATAGTAAGAACTTAGTTTAAATATGTGTCGTTTTTAACCCCTTTTCCCGGGAAATGGTTTTCATTGCAACATTGATATTTTCCCTTTTTAGAAAAGAATTCTTTGAAATGATATATTTCACAGAATAGTTGTCAAAGTTGGTTTAAAGAAACAAATGTGCCAAAACGAATTTATGACGAGATCCACCATCAATGCATTTCGGTATATTTACTGTAAAACCATGTTTCAATGATTATTTTAAGAAAGGTGTTAATTTAACAGCATTTATATTTATATTCATTTCAAATAAAAAGCAATGATGACAAATAAATGTCCGTTTAAATAGCAAAAGCTGCGTTAAAATAGCGAAACACGAGCGACATGTCTTTAACAGTAAATAAATGCCTATGACAGGATCCACCATCAATTAATTTTGGGACATATTTACTGTAAAACCATGCTTATCATGATTATTTTCAGAAAGTTAAACATCTTAAATACATCTCATTTCAATGAAATTTAAAAGAATTATCAATGTTCAAATGAAAAGATAAATTTCCGAAATTGCCGTAAAACACGAGCGATGTTGAACATTTCAGCTGTCTTATGCAATAAGACATCAATTTACCATCTCAGTAACCTGTCTAAGGTCTGTAATCCCCATAGGCTTAAAGCTGTCCGCCGCTTATCCGTACCTGTAATTACTTGTTTTTCATTGGCACTTAGGCCAGACTGTCGTTAACCAAATTCCTGTATTAAATACCGTATTATCAGGCTCTTTGATAAACTTTTGGCAATAATATCACCTCAGACAAAACTATATCGAGGGCAGATTGATACCATCATCAGCTTTCACCAAGTAATTTTTATATTAAAACTAAAACCATTTGTTATTATTTGAATTACCAATGCTATCCCGTTCATTGAATGGGTTATTTTTTATTGTATATGCATATAGGAAAATTTTATGTACATGTATTTGTTCCCAAAAATGTGTTGCATTATGGACGCAATTAAATCCTTTTAGATCATAACGTATTTTCATAAAAACCTTTTTGAAAGGTGGGAACAATTATTGAAGATTTTCAGTTTGGTTCAAAACAGATTACTTAATTTCATGAAGTAATGAAAGAAAAAGTGACAATTCAAACGTGTACCGGGCTTTATCTTTATACAAAGAATTTTCCATGTGTCCGTTTCTTTGTTGTTTGTCTTCAGTTTCAGGGCAACACGGACAAAACACACCCGGTAACTGTCTACTTTCCGCGGGTCTGAGACTAGATTCATACAGATAGAACCCGTCACGTGGTATTACAGCGTTATGCGCTTTGATTACTTGGATGCAGAGGATTGGACTTCTGTGTTGTATAAGTAGAATGGCAACGTCACCACAAGACGTGTGATTAATTACTAATTCAAAATTTTCGGTGCATGGGCGACCAATATTTGTGGGGAAGGAGACATTTGACATTGTTATTAATAAAGCACTACCATAACATCTCAAATCTTATTCATCTGAAAATGAAAACATTCTTGATGATATTTGGGCCCAAAAACAAAATGTACAAACTCTGCATATAAATACACACTTTGCCCGGCTGTAATTTACCCTGGTACTCTAAGGTCACAAAGTGTAAAAAGTCTCATGGTCTCAGAAATCTCCAGAAATTATGCTAACATTATTATTCTGATTTGTTTTTGCAGCAAAATAGAACTATATTCCTGAGCTCCTTGCGGCAATCAGCAGCGTCAGTGAAGAGGAAAGGACAGTCTCAATAAACCACTTCAAATTATCGTATATAAAGTCAATTATACGTATATAAAGTCAATTATACGTATATAAAGTCAATTATATATAAAGTCAATTATAGTGCATGTCCGTCCATCACGTTATAAACCCACACAAACAAATTGACTTTCACTGAATTAGTACCAACACAAGCGTAACGGACGGGACAAAATACAAATTTTCCTTGGAAAAACCAGCGCTATTATTACACTTCTTAATATTCCCAGAAACTTGTTCCCAGACTCTGCCGATAGAGTAAATTACCACCATAATAAAAGATAAATAGTGGGATCGATTAAAGGGAAGGTACAATTGTTATTTACCTAATTATAAATTACCGAATTATTATCGAAAAGTTTGATGTAGTTGATGAAGTTGAAAACGTACCAACAAAATATAAATAAAAACCAAACATAAAAATAAAATCAATTGTGTAGATCATCATCATCCTGAAAATAATTTCTTAAGTGTTCCCTAGGGGCTTATTTCAAAAGGTTGTTAGACGGTAACTTTGTGCTATTCTGTAAAAAGTGTGAATGCTTTTAAAACTTGTCTCATGACATTTGCATTGAGTAAGGTTTGGGAGATCGAAATCAAGTGCAATCTTTACAGAAAATCAAATGGTTTGTAATACTTTTGGAAGAGAACAATGGTGCATATTACTGTTTAGCCCATCATTATTTAGGAATACATATGTTGATATCAATGTGAACCAATAAATTAAATAATAATCATTAATGCAGTTGTTGTTTGTACACTTTAAAAAACTGAGATGTTAAAGACTACTCCACACAAATGTTGTTGATAGGATACTTTCCCAAATTATGAGCAGTGTGACAGAATAACTTCAGATGGGGGCGGTACAGACGGGACCATTTGAACCTTTATCCCAAACCCCTTTACACCTACAGATTTTGTTGTATTACACTTCGGGATATTAAATTGTTCAATTATTTGTTTTAATTTTAAAATCATTTGGGAATTGTAAATTTTTAGTATCATCTCCTCAGACATTTTTTGTTGGGAGACAAGTGGTTCCTGATGGGTGGGGGGAGAGGGGACGTTTAGCGAAGAAATTTACACAAAGGGGTTCATTTCCATAGGACACGGGAAATTGCTGAAATCAGATGCCGAGAAATTGATGCTTGAAAAAATAAATTTTTAAAAAAGGATATGGTTTTCCATAGAGGCCCTTTCTCTGTCGTTTTTAGAATCTTGTCCGTCCCCCTTTTTCTTTTCCCGATTTTTATTTTTGCCGTGGGTTTTTGCTTTCCGTCGATTTTTTACTTGTCCGTCGATTTTTTATTTTGCCCGATTTTTTACTTTGCCGTCGATTTTTCTTGTCCGTCGATTTTCTTTGCCGTCGACTTTTACTTTGCCGTCGATTTTTTTATTTTCCCGTCGATTTTTACTTTGCCGTCGACTTTTTTTTTTTTCCGCGTTTTTTTATTTTGCCTTTGACTTTTTATTTTGCCGTCGATTTTTTACTTTCCCGTCGATTTTTTATTTTTGCCGTCGCCTTTTTTTTTCCCGTCCCCTTTTACTTGTCCGCCCCTTTTTTTTCCGTCCCCTTTTTTATTTTCCGTCGCCTTTTACCCGGTTTGGGAAAAATTGTTCCCCATTTAGGGGGGTTTTCCCCGAGGGGTTTTTTGCGCATGAAAGGACAGTCCATGCTGTGTTACAACGTTAGGCATTCATCTGTTTTTAAAGGTGGTTCTAATTTCATTTTTCTTTTTTTATATTAAAAAGTCAATTAAAACATGCCCCCTGGGAGAGGGAAACCCTTGTTCTGATTTAAAAATTGGGCTGGAAATAAATTTATTATGTTACGGGAGCAAGACGGGAGTCTCTGGATGAGGGCCCAGTTTTAGTGGTATGACATTGTGATTTCTAAGGTTAGGCTGATGGGACAGCCCGGACAGTGGAAACTTTTGCCGGTAATCCATAGGGGAACTTTAAATGGGCTAAAACCTTGGCTGTGGTTACCGGTTATATTTGGGCCATGGGAGCGTTTCTCGGTAAATGGAACTGTACATTTTTTCTTGAAAAGGTTGAAAAAAATCACTCTTTGGAATAAAAATAGTTTCTGGTGGTATTGTGCTTTTAAAAGTCTTTATTTACATTTAAATTTTGCAGAGGGGGTAACCCCTTTGCCTATAGGAAGTATTCAAAAGATTTTTTAAAGATGTTTTTTCAGTGAAGCCTTGTATGCAGATGATCCCACATCAAAAATCACTTAAAATTCAATGCCCGACATTAACAAAAAACTACAGAAATGTTAAGATTATGCCCATGATTTTTCCTTTTTAAATCCCCAAATGCCCATTTCCCCTTACAAAATAAATCATGGAAAAATATTTTTACATCAATGGGGGGAGGAATTGATAGTTTCCCTTTTCGGGAAACCATTAAGGTAGATTTTAAAATTTTTTTCATATGAAATTGGGTTTAAAAAATTAAATTACACAGATCTAAAAAATTTTCCCAAAAATCGATAAATTTTAAATTTTTTGATTTTATGAGATAATGCACTAGTATTTGTGGACACAAACTAAAGCCCAAATGTACCCTTTTGATAGTGTTCCCCCCCAGCCCAAAGAATGTACTTTTGGAATTATGTGATAAATTTTTATTTTTTTAAAGGTCCTTTAAGGGAAATTTTTTTAAAAATATGTTCTCTCTACAGGGTTTTTGGACGCCCAAAAGGTTTTTGAAACAAATGTTTTATGTTTTTAAAACAATAAAGGGGGAAGTTTTCCCCACTCGGGGGAGAACAAAAAAAAAACCAAAACCCCCTTTAAAAAAAACCAGAAATTAAAAGTTGAAAAAGAGTCACCCAACTGAAAATCCTTGGGGGAGACAGCCCCGGTAAAAAACAAAACAAAAATACATTGTTATAAAAAAAAAATAAAATTTGTTTTAAAGCATGGAAAAAGTTGTCATGAGCTCTAAAACACCGAAAACTGACGGGGAAAGTCAACACTTTTGCTGTTGTAAATTGTTTTCAATAAAATTTTCTTTTAAATTCAACCTCTTACAGGTCCCCCAAAATGAAGCGATCCAGCTGACCGATAGCAAATTTTGCACTACTTAGTTCCCAAAGGTTGGTGATAAGTAAGATTAAAAGGAAAAATGAGGGAAAAATTGACAGTTTTTTTTTATTTTAAAATGCCCAAATTATATAAGTAACCATGATTCTAAAACTATGAAGAAAAAATAATTTTTTGGGCTTTTTTATTTTTTTACTAAAAAGAAATGTAATTATTCTAAAAAATATTCATAAAAAAATTTCCCCTTTGATTTACTACATTAAAATTTTTTTTTTAAATTTAAAATAATTTGTCCAAATTAAAAAAACATAAATGAGATGCAGTATACATGGGGGAACATGTGATAATTGATGTTAAAATAATCGGCTCTTGCCTCTAATGCCACTACCAGGTCACCACCCCCCTGCCTAAAGATATGCCATTGATGCATCCCGGGGCAAAAAAAGGTTTTCGCCCCCTTTGGACAAGGCACATATTATTTTACAAAGAATTTAAAATAAAGAATGAAACCCTCCATTTTGCAAATTGCTATTGGTCAGGGGATCGCTTCATTTGGGGACCGGTAAAAAAATTTTTTGTACTTGTACAGTGAATGGCTGTTCATAAAAAAAAATGCCCAGTACAGGGTCCACTGTTTTAACCACCAACAGCTGTTATGCCTTTTTTATATTTTCATGGTCACTTAGAACCACCCTAGTTTGACCTCTGACCAACCTATACCCAAAGGTTCCCTGCAACCCCCCTCCAAAATTTCCCAAAAGTTATGTCATGCATGACCACACCAGGCAGGTATATATTTTCCCTCTGCAGATCAAACGGGGGTTCTACCTGTTTTGGGAAGCCCAAAACACGGTAAAATAAGGGCCGGAAGACAAAGATTGAGCCCTTGGGGGATTCTTACGGGTTTGGGAAAAAGCAAAGACGGCGACAAAGACAAATTAGGCTGGTAGGGCTGAAAAGGGGGTTGGTTCAATGCCCCTAGAAAACAGAAAAAACACAAGAAAATCTGTATTCCAGCGGTTTTGTGACCCGCTGTACCCCCCAAATGGTGTGAACAAGGAAACCCCACCGGGTATCAAAGGGTTTTGACATGGGACATTAGCAACCTTCAGGGGAAAGGGGGGCCCAAAAAAATAAACCATTTTGTTTTGGGACTACCGGCATGTAAAAACCCCCCAGTGCGATTGTACCCATACCAAAGGGAAAGGGGGTTTTTTGAGAAAAAACCCATCGGTTAAAATTAAAAGGTTAAAATGTACTTTTCCCCAAAGTTTTCCCTTTTCTAAATTTGTGGTTTCTGTACCCTGTTTCCCCACACCATAGATTTTTTATGGGGTTATGTGCTGGGATTTTTTTTGGGTATTTTGTAAACATGTTTAGTTCATGTCCAATCTTTTTTTCAAACATAAAATAATATGATTTTACGAGTGGATAAATTTTTGGGGAACCCTTCACAGATCTTTTTAATAAAAATTATTTTATTTTTTTTTTTTAATGGTCGGGGAAATAAAAAATTTTTTTAAACGGGTTTTTATAAAAGGAAAGGATCGATCATGTGATATATTTTCGGACCCCCACAATAACTCATTTTGGGGGTTTTTTAAATTTCCTTTTCTTATCATTTTTTTTCATGCGATGGCTCAAATAAAACTTGTAATTTTTCCCCCCCCCAAAAATACCTATTTGATTATTGAATAAAATTTTTTAAATCCTCAGCCCAAAGATCTTGTCCCATTTTTTCCTTTCCCCTAAACCCCAGTATAAAACCCTCAGTATTATGGTGTAATTGAGAGGAAAAATTAAGGTGATTATCACCTGTTTGGGCAAAGGCATGGGAGCTTTTTGTATATAACGGGGGATTATCAATGGTGACATTGTCTTTAAACCCATCAACACAGCCTTAACCATGTATACTGAGATAATCAAAGATTAACTCACCACAGAGTTAATGAGCGCCCTCGGTAGATCCTGGAAAAAACCCAAAAAAAAAATACAAAAAAAAAAGAAATAAAATTTTTTTTTTAAAAAAAAAATTAAGCACACCCATATATTAGCCAAAAAGGGTTTTAAAAGGGTTGGGGAACCCCCAAATTGAACCTCTCTTTTTAGTTTAAACCCCAAGGAGTTTTCTTTATTAATAAATCCCGGACGGTTTTTAAAATTCTGAGGGTAAAAACCCGATCACGTGGGGTTGAAATTATGTGATATAAAGCCCGGCTCTGAAAACCTTGGAATAAAGGGCCCCCTGAACCTAACTTGTGCCTATGGGGCCTAAAACCCGGTGTTCCCATTGTGCTGTACCCCAAATCCATCGACTTTTTTCTTTTAAAGGGGTTAACTGCGTGCACACCCGAAACCTAAAAAATTTATAAATTTTAAAGGGGAAAAATCCCAACCCTAAACCCTTTTCCATATATGGTGGTGTTTACATTCAAACTCATAATTAAAAATTGGTTCTAAATAAAAGGGTTAATATCGGTTATAAAAGAGACACCCCAAAAAAAAAATAGCCCTTAGGTGAAATGGGGCCCCGAACATGGGTAAAAATAATAGGCAAATATTGAAAAAAGCAAAACTTACAAATTTTGACTTTTTTAACCGTTTCTTTCGGTCCTTTTAACAGCGGCCATTTTTAACCCGGACATTACCACCCAGTGAAGACCGGGTCCTCACACTTTTTTCCCCTTAATTATTTCTTCAGATTGGAAAGTACCCAAGACAACTTGCGGGATGTTCTGCCCCGACTGATTTGGCTGGTGGCCCGGAATAAATAAAAATTCATGCATGAAATATGAACGTCAACCCATTTTTGACCAGTGTTTTTGGTTGATTTCCCCCATATTAAGGTATGCTTTTGATGGTCCTCAATAAAAAATAGATGCTCAAAACTATGGGGATAATCAATAGTCATTTTTAAATTTGAAAATTTTGGTTAAATTGGACTTATTCTTACATCAAAATTATATATAGATTACCTTTTTAAATGTCCATTTTGACCATGGACATATTTTAAAAAACCCCCCCCATCATTTTAAAGCAATCCTCTGTTAAAAGAGAGTAACAATAAAATACTGTCGGGGACAATAAGCTAGCAGCAAAACGGTTGTATAATGTGGCGAGTTATATGGTGAAGTTGAAAATTCCCCTCAGATCCACAAAATGTATAAATATTTTTTTTCAAACGGGGCCAAGGGAAACCTTTTTTGGGAATATATAATTGGTGAAAGGAAAGGCCCGACCACTGCTGTGTGCACAGCTGTATCCCGCTAGACAGCTCAAGAAAAATTTTCGTTAAATATGACAAGAGTTTCCTAATAGGCCTATATTTTTTTAAAATAAATGTTACCAAATAATACTAAAAAAAGATGTTTTAAACCCGGTTATACAAAACAAAAGAAAAATTCCTTTTTAGAATATAAACCCTGAAAATGAACTATTTTTTTTTGGTTTACAACAGCGGAAGGGAAGGCTAGGAGGTTTCATTTTTTTTGGTGAAATCTTTCGGGGGTTACTAAAAAAAAAAAATTAAAAATTATCATATTTTAGGGTTTATTTTTTGGGATTTTTTGGAACAAGAAAAGTTATATTAAATTAGCCCCTCAAGTTGTACCGGCGGGGGTTTTTGGCTCATGGGCCCAGCTCAAAAACAGGGGAGTCTTTATATTGGCCCTTTAAAGTTTTTTTTTGGTGTCTACCCCCGGAACATTATTATGCCATTTTATCCAATCTCGAGAACCGGGGCTTCAACCTCCCCTATAGAAAGGGGCCTTTCTTGAGACTGGATAAACCATGATAATGTTTGGAGTAGACCCCAAAAACCCCTAATTTTGTAAAGTGAGAGTCCCAAAAAATCATGTTTGTGAGCCCTAGTTTTTGGTCTCGACCATGCATGGAATTTGAAATTTTTTTTTTTGGCACTTTTCTGTTTCATAAAAACTTCACAAAAAGTTTTTTGAGCTCCCATAAAGTTGTTAAAAATGGGGTCTTGTTGAAAAGAGGAAATAATAAGCCATTGATATAATGATTAAGTGCCCACCAATAAAAATTATTTTAAAACAGGTGATTAAAAACAGTTTCCAAACTGTATGATTTTTATTAAACTTATTTTAAGTAGTACAACATATTAATGGGTTTAAAAATTAAAAAAGGGTTTATTTGTTAATATTTTGTCATTTTTTAAATTTTTTTTTCATCTTCGGGGGAAATTTGCTATTCAGCAATTAAAGAAGGGTTTAAAGGTTGGGGGGAAATGTTGAGACACCAAAATGCTCTGCACTGTTTGTGTTAAAGGCTGTACCCCCTTTTAAATTTTCCCGGATTGGGGGAGGTTGTATCAGGTTGATCATGACCCATGGGATTTTAATCAAAAACTTCTGGAGGATGACACCATTTAAAATTTTTGGGGGTTTTCCTAGAGATGGTATCTAGTAAGTAAAACCCAATTAAGATACCTTTTGAATAAAACCCTGGGGATAATATTTAAAAAACAATAACTTTAAGGTAAGCCACAAAAAACTTTTCCCAATCTTCCCCAGTTTTTTGTTTTTGGTCAAATTTTTTTAAAAACAGAGCAGGTAACTTTTTTTTTTCTTTAATTTAAAACCCTTTGCAGATAAAAATTTCCCAATTTTGCACTTTTAAAAGTTTGGGAAAAATTGCAATTTTCCCAAAATTGCTGAAAAATAATTTCTAATTGGGTGAACAAATTGGGTAGAACAAAATTTTTGCCAAAACCCCCATGTATTTTATATTTAAGTTATTTCAAAAAATTAAGTTGCACTAAAATCTCAAAAAAAAAGTTTCTTAAATGGATATGATTAAAACACAATATTTTTAAAAAGAAAAGTAAATTTGTGATTTTTTAAATCAAATTTTCCCTTTTGGGTAATTGTTATTCCTTGTCCTTTTTATAATATTAAGTGGTATACACTATAGCCCCGAAATTTAAAAACATGACAATTAATTTGTACATTTTAGCTGGACGATCTGCCATCACCCCTTTAAAAACCTTTTTTGAGTTTTTTGGGCGGAGGCAAAAAAACCCCCCTTTTGGTTTTTAAAAAGCCCCAGAAGTAGAATTTTTCACCCTGGAAGCCAATAGGCGTCTGCCCCTCCGGGAAACATGTGCGAAGATATTGCCCAAAAGGGGATGGGCCCAAAAATTTCAAGAGCTCTTTAGCTTGCAGTCAAAAAAGGGGGCCCCAAAGGGGTTTTGGGAAAAAAATGGGCCAAATTTATGAGACCTGCTCCCAAAAAATCAGGACAAAATTCATTTTTGGGGTTTTAAGCGATTTTGGGGTTTGGGAAACCCCCTTTTTTCCCAAGTAAATTAAAAAAATATTATTATTGTGTAAAACAATTTTTTATGAAATATCACACTTTCCGAACTTTAAAACTTTTTTATCTTTAATTGGGGTTTTCAAAGGGGGTTTTTACTAATTCCCCCCAGGGGAAAAGGTGGGGTTTTTCATATGTAAAATATTAATTTGGGGGGGAAACTTTTTTTAACGTCAAAAAAATTTTTTGTATTGGGGGATTTCCAAATTTGGCAAAAATTTCAATGTATAAAAACTTAATGGAGCAAAACCCAAATTTTTTGTTTAAACACAAAAAAATGTATTTACCCAAAAAGGGCTTGCTGTTCACCCATTCTTCGCCAGGGGCCCCGAAAATGCATGTTAGCCTTTTGGGATATCTGTTTTTTTGCAAAACCGAAGGACTAGAGAAACCCCTTTGAAGACTTTTCAATTGCTGCAGGTAAGGGGAAACAAATCCTTTAAAATTCTTTTTTTTCATTCTTAAAAACGTGTGTACAGGGCTGCAGCTGAATAATGTGACATTTGGGAAAAGCAAGTCCTTTTGGGGCAGTAAAAATTTTCTTGGTCCAATTTTTTGGGAAACAATTGGTTTAAATTTTTTCCAAATTTTTTTTCCAACAAAATTTTTAAGGTATTACATTTTCAAAACTTGGAATTAAAAAAATTAAAAAAATTTTCAACCCCCCTTTTTTTTTCAAAAATATTTAAAAATCCAATTTAAATTTTAAATTTTGGGGCCCGGATTTTTTAATAAACATGGGGGAAAATGGTCATACCACAAGGGTTTTTTGGTTCATGGCATGCCAGACTAACACCCTTTAAATTTTTTAAAAAAAATTGCTTTGTTTCCCTTTTTTCACAATCCAACCTTCTTTTTTGGTCAGGGGAGAACAGCCCCTTTTGGGTAAAGGGGAAAAAATCCCAAATTGGAAAATAATCAGAATATGACGGTCTTTTTAAATTTTAGGTTTTTTTAAAATATTTGTTTTTTAATGTTTTTTTCTTTAAGACTTCCAAATTATTTTTTCCCCTTTTTGATTTTATTATTATCTGAACTGCGTTTAAAAAACCCAAAAAACCAAAATTTCCCAAATTTATCTCCAAGTGGGTTGGGAAAACAGGGGTAGTGGGGGATTATAGTCACCCCGGGGTTAAAATTTTGAAACATTGACACCAATGGTTTTTAAACTTTAAACAACCCTGGTTTATCTAATGGAATTTTTTGATCCCCCCCCCCCCTTAAAATTTCTTTTTTTGCACTTACCAAAAAATGGATATTTAAAAACTTTCACAGTGAAAGGTGATTTGATTTACATGGTTTAGAGATTTTTCAAAAAAATTATTTAAGTTCTTGCATTTTGGGGGGATTGTTCAAAAATTTTAAAGACTTGTTTTTAAGTAAACTTTTTTTGTTTTTTAGGTTCTTTGTTACCTTTGTATTTTCAACTTTAGTAAAAAAGAGATGGGCATAAACCTTTTTTCTTTTGGTCACATTTTTTCCGAAGCCCCTGAAATAGCTCCAAATTTTTTCAAAAATTGGCATTCTTGTCCAAAAAGGAGGTTCAGGCGAATTCCTTAATTCTTCACAAAACCATTTTGTTAGTGGAGATGTAAATTCCTTTCCAAACCAAAATTTCTTGGACTGGGACAGGGACACGGTAGTCTTATTAGCTCCTGTAAAGTTTAATAATAAATGGAGTTTAAGCTATGCACAACAAATGTGTTGTCATTGATTGTGTGTGTTTTTTGAAATATTCATTATTTTATTTTTTGTGGGGGTCGGCCTATTTTTGGTAAAAGAAAGAAAAGAAAAAGTTTTTCCCTAGCTTTCCTTTATTGTCTGAATGTTATGAAACTTAAGACAAACTTTTCATTTTATTTTGACAGTATTAATAAAATTAAAATCTATTACAATGTCACTGTTAAGTATTTTTAAATTTTTTTTAACAGACCCAGATAAAATTCTTGTTCAAAAAGTCAAACAATTCACCAAAAGACATTAAAACCTTTTCGACTGAAGGTCAAACCAAATTATTGTCATGGCAACAGCTAACCCTTGGTAACAATGATTTGTTATTCTATGTTAACGTAGAATATATTTTTGGGACAGATTCAAACAAAAACTCGCCGTGATAATGCGGTGATATAAAAAGGTTACGACGGCGAATAATGGTCGAGGGCACATTGTGCCAATCCTCATCCTGATAGACTTAAAGCCATCATACTTTTTGCAGTTAAAGCTTAAAAAACCATTGTCCATAGACTTTGTGTGATTCTACATATAATTATATGAAATGATAAACCTGTGAAATTTTTTGAGCTCAATCAGGTCATCTGAGTCACGGGAAAAAAAAGTGACAAACCGTTCTAAAAAAAAATTATTAAAACCAAAAATTACGAGGGTTTCCATCTCGAGAGACGAAAACTAATTGTTTTACTCATTTCTCAAAAACTATGGCACTTCTCCGGCAAGAAATATTTCAAGGGAAATATTTCTACCATCATCATCATTCTTTAAATCTATTTTTTGTAAATCTACATGAACAGTAGTTTTTTCTCGATCTTATAGCAAGTGTATAATGGCTTTAAGATATACATTTCAAATATGTGAAATCGACAATATTTGGTAATTTCGAAAAGAAGTCACTTTGAACTTTTAGTTTTGTTTCCAATGTTGACCTGTTCAATGAAGAAAATTGTTCTTACCAAAGATTATGTTGGTACAAATACAATAGAATAGGGCTTTCAGGTTTCTTACACGCATACTTTCCAGGAACGTTTCTGTGTCCTGGGTGTTGATTCCACCTATGGTAACTTTTTGAACCAATTCTGATTTTATTATTTGCATGAAACAGAACCGAAAGACACTCCCGCATTGATTGACACAAGTACAACACAAAGAATGCCGTCATTAGTTTCTCTCGAATTAACACATTAAAACGCACATGTTATGTTTTAGATCAGAAGTTTATTTAAAGGTTAAATTTATATTTTCGGGGTGGGAAAGTTTGGAGCTGTTATTTGATTGCTTTATAATTAAAAGAGAAAAATCTGTCAAGGATTAGCGTAATGCCAGTTCATAACAAAAATAAGAAAGGCTGGGTGCAGGCTTGAATGTTCAGGCCCTTTGACCCTCGGGTTTTCTAAAACGGAATAATGCGCACGTGCACGGAGTGTTTTCAAAAAAGGTTGTGTGTACAAAAGTAATCTCGGGTGCAGGGTTAAAAAAGGTAACCCAAATTTACGGGATTGTTCACTCACCTCCTACAATATTATTTCCCTTTCCCGTTTAGTCAATCCTGTGAGGTTATTATTTTAAAAATAACGATTTAGCTTTGCTACCCCTTTTTCTTATTCTTCTGCCTAACCTGTTCGGGCTTCGGAATTCTACATTTTTGTTGCCGTTTCTGATTACCCTTTATTACGGGCAGAGGTGGAACTCCATCATCAAAAAGGGTCACAATGAGGTCAGTCGAACATGCACTGTCAGGACTACGACGACTGATTATCCTATTTTAGGAGCCTCACACACCTGCAGTCTATATAAATAAAGGAAGATGACCAGAATTTTTGTGACATCCCTATTTTGTGTCAAAAGCAGCTTCCTTCACCTGGTTAATCTTTGGCACAGTGAGTATTACCCTGACCCAACAACTTAGCACAGCAATAGATACGATGGCCATTTTATCACAATGTTTCATGTTAGTTCTTTTAAAAGACAAAAAAAGCATTATTTCATGACGCGTAAAAGTAATGAATGGTGAATAAATATTTTCAATGTCGAAAAAAATCTGGTTTTTATTGTGTTTTTTAAACTACCGTGTCGATACATTGTCATAAAAACATTCTATTAACAAGATTTGTTGTGGGGTCAGTAATACTGTCCCAAAATTCTGTCCCAAAACTAGAAGGTGAAGAAACAGGCCCTGCTTTTAATTTGGAATGTCACAAAAATTTCAGAATCTTCCTTTGAATTATGTAGATGAATAAACTAAAGAGGGCGCCATTCAAAATTTCCTCTTCTGGGATACCTTCCTCTAATCCAACTCCCATTGCCAACAGTGACAAAATCTCCCCAGTTTCAGGTCAACTTAAATGCCCTTGTGCATACCTCAGCTGTTAAACACAAAGTGAAAAATGTTGGTCAATTTAATCTTTCATTTTCGTGTTCCAATTTTGGCAAAAATCCATTAATTTCTTCCGAATTTTACACCCAGTCAAATCACCCTCACAAAATTGAAAAGTTACTACCAAGCCGGCACACGGCCATTTTTTAACATGGCACCCCTCCACTTTTTGGCCAAATAGGACCGATTTTTCAACAGGAATTTCATCAATTCTGTATAAAAGTGAAGGCTCAGAAAACCAGGGAATTGTGTTGTGCTATATTCCCCATTCCTACCAATTTATGACACTCAATATTCCCTTTATCCAAAAAGAAACTGTGGGTCCACACACTTTTATGCTAATTGGCTGGCGCATAAATCCTGCTGCCAATATTTAGTGTGGTGCACCCTGCTGCTTCAGGGGTGTTCCGCAACCAAATAAAATCCCATAGACACCAACGCCAATGACAATATTCAAAAAATCATTTAAAATACTTTAAAGTCTTAAAATGAATCAAACCAAAAACAAATTATTGCTCAAATTCTCAACTTTTATTTTCTTTTCAATTGAACATGGGTGTCCAGGAGGAAATCGAGTTATTCTCACGCATAAAACGAAAACAGCATTTTTACTGGTCAAAATGGCATCACTGCCAGCGTCCATTTTGAGAAAACAGCCCCTACAGCTTGGAGGCAAAAATATCCTTACTACTTTTAGAGAGCCCAGATGTATCCAAAATACTTCCCAGGTTGAAGCCAACAACCCCGGGTCATGCTAGCTTGTGCCAATATTTACACATCCACCTCAAGTCATTGGGCCTCAACTCTTTGTGTTTTAAAAGAAAATTTGAGGGCATACACACTTTATGATAATGAGCGGCGGAGTTTTGCCCTATTTGAGTGGGTACACCCTTCACAATACAGAGATCAGTGGTACATTATGAATTGAACTTGAATCAGCGCCCTCTTTAGATTATTCTACAGAAACAAAGACGTGTTGCCTGCTAATTTCCAACAAAGGTAAAATTACTCTGTTTTCCAATCCTGTTTATAGTGTTATAACTCCCTAACATTATATTTCTAAACACAACATTTCTACGAAACAATTCAGGAGGTTACACATTTCTTAAATTTCACATAGTTCATCAAAGGGTTGTCCATACAAAACATGAAGCATTGGTAATTGTGTTAACTCCAGTTATTTCATCCCCTATTTCTCAACTCAAACAATGTCATTCTTATACTTCACTCTTCACAAATTAATACCAAAAACAAGTTTCTGTTCTTGACGCTTTCCCTTTTATAAACTAACTTCCAATAACATTTGTTATTTTTGCCACGTAATTTCCCCATATTGCATTTGTAAACACCCATCATAAGTTCTTCATATTTCCATTTAAACCAATGAATTCAACCCACCCCCTTCTCATTTCCTGACAATTGTATGTTCAGCATATAGTTCCTACGTAATATGTACTCAACCTTCTCATCTTAACTATATAAAATGAAAATTCTAACATTTAGCCTTTGTCCCAAAAACCCACGTATGTAGCAATCCTGCCTCCTGATACAATCCTGCCAGTGTTGTTGATCCTGCCTTTTTCGTCATCCTCCCTACAAAACAAACTATCGGGTCACCGCGCGAGCACGGTTATATAGCTAGTTATTAAAATGTGTTGTTACAACTCTGGACGACATTTCGAATAGGGGCCAGATGAAAACAAATATATAATCTTTTGGCATGCACCTCTGACAAAATGAATTGCCGATAGAGTAGGCATGTATTATATTTCTTCAACATAGATACAAACTCAATTACTCAAACACATGAAATCTATGGCTACAATTCGCGGTGAACAGGTATGCAAAAAGAACATTTTCTAATATAAAGGATATTGTCTTCTTGGTGAGGAACCGAGGGATTCAGCAGGTATAATTCATGATCGGAGATCCAATTCACATACATGCGAATTCAGCGAACAACACAACCCGGAAGCATAGGCTTACGCCACCTATTGGCATTTGTAGTTTAGTGGGGAGGGGGTTTAATCCCATAAACACGACGGCAAAGTAAAGGCGACGCCGCAAAGTAAAAGTCGACGGCAAAGTAAAAGAGCGACGGCAAAGTAAAGTCGACGGCAAAGTAAAAGTCGACGGCAAAGTAAAAAGTGCCGACGGCAATGTAAAAGTCGACGGCAAAGTAAAAACAGCAACGAAAGTAAAGTAAAGTCGACGCGGCAGTAAAAAAGTCGATGGCAAAGTAAAAAGAATCGACGGCAAAGTAAAAGTCGACATGGCAAAGTAAAGTCGACTGCAAAGTAAAAGTCGACGCGGCAAAGTAAAAGCGCGACGGCAAAGTAAAAAGTCGACGGCAAAGTAAAAAGAATCGAAGTCGACGACAGTAAAAGTCGACGGTAAAGTAAAAAGTCGACGGCAAAGTAAAAAGTCGACGGAAAAGTAAAAAAAGGCGACGGACAAGCATTCTAAAAACACGACGGCGGAAGTGTCCCCTATGGAACACCATAAAAAGGGAAGTTCACGGAAAATTCCCAATTTACGAATACAACAAATGCCAAACAGTAACAATTTTACGCACTTTACTACGAACTTAAGACCATCATCACTGTAACCAGTTTATGGCTTTGCGGTGTGGTAGAGCATTCTGGTTGGTTACATTTTGAATTTTGAATTACAATTAAATATATGTTTAATGGACCAATAATAATGTATGGGTCTTCTGGTATATAATTATTTAAGAAAATGGGCTCCAGCGGGCGAAAAGGCCGCTGAGCTATAATAGGCCCTGAATCCAATTCCCTGTAAATGGTTATTTTTGGTTTTATGGGGAGGATCAGGGCCCTATTTCATAATTGCTTAACATGGGAATTACGCTTACAATCAACATAATCTGCTTACAGGGTTAGCACAGAATGTTTTGCACAATTCGTGTAAGCGGCAGTACTTATAGTTATGCGAAGTACACATGAACACAAAGCGAAGAATGTCGCCTTTAACTCCCGTGAAAATATGCTTACGTTAAGCACAAATTTGTTTCCTTAACTCCAGTAAGCGGCCTTAGCTTTACCGCTTACCGGTAAGCAGGAGCCATGAGAATGGGCCCAGATCCTGCAAAGGGCGGTCATACAGAGGATACTCACCATCAGGAGTGGGAATACCAAGGCAGAGATGCGTCTGCATGTTACATCCTGTTTTGGAAGTCTCATACGTTTTGCAAGAGGATAAAAAACATTTGATTGTAATAAGTACAAGATTTGTGTGATATACGCCTGTTACAGTGGTGGATTCAGGATTTGCCGATGGGGTGGGGAGGAGAGGAGGTTCTGTCATACCAAAAAGGCATGCCGGACACTTAACATCTTGTTTTATTAATGTGTTCATGGAATTCGCATGTCATTTGACGTTTAACATTATAATAGGCTACTCAGTGCTGTTTTGAAGTGAACTTTGTTGAAATTTTTTTGATGTTAGCGATTTACATTACACTTGCAATTTCAAGAATTTTTGATCGTGTCCTTGGACAATTAACATTTTAATATTTTATGAATTGTTTTTAGTGAAGCTTATTTAAAGGGTCTATAAAATGAAAAGTTATATAGATACACATTTTTTGCAGATACGAAATGCTCCATTAGAGTTTAAACAGAATGTGAAGTTCATTTTCAATATACAGTTAAAGATTGAGTTAACTTTTCAAATTAAACAAAACATCATTCCCTGAGTATTAAAATGAGAGTAATGACTCACGGTATCACAGCAGCATTAACAGTGTACTCAAATTCCACAACATGAATTCAATCAACTTTTCTGCTAAAACCAACCATGATATTGCATTCTGATTCTACTATATGTGCTCATGAATATGTATGTGCTCATGAATAATGTACATTTCATTAATATAATTGCCATCACTTGCCAAACATGTATTAAAAACACACACACACTATGAGTTATGAGATCATTGTTTCAAGTTTATAAATCATTTCCTGTGCATAGGCCCTTAAAAAATATATATATGTAAAAATACAAAAATGTAAAAATACAAAATATATATATATATATATTTGCCAATATTTGATGTTAGTTGTTTACATTGCATTTGCAATTTCATTCATTTTTGATCAGTGTAATCGTGTAATTTGATGTTTGTTAATTTTTAATAGTCAGTGGTGTTCCATGTGAAAGATAGAACCTTTGCAATGTTTGTGTCCAGAGCTGCTGTTTACCTGAGGTTAACAAAATTCAATAAATTTCGATTGTGGTAATCGACCACTCCTACACAATTTCAGTAGAAAGATGTGATAATGATGGTGGAGAGGACTTTTGGATTATATATTTCTATATTTATTCAGACTTATATTTATTATGTCCGTTACCTTGAGGGTTCATTAGTGTGTATACAAAACATTATCAATATATAACAGAAACCCATGGGTCCAAGGCCGTTATACATTACTATAGGTAAAATGTGACGTTTGTTGTGGTTTAACTTGCCATAGGAGTCTTAAACCCAAATATAACTTCCAGAAATTAGTTAAAGGGGTTACGGTTGGAAAGGTGGGAAGTCAAGGGAAGGGAAGCAATCTGTTTAACATGGAGACCATTGTAATTTTATGTGTTTACATTGCATTGTTAATAATTTCAGTAATTTTGGATCTAGTATTGTCATTTGACATATTTTACATTTAAAATTCAGTGTTGTTTTTTAAAATTAGTTGAACACTGAACATTTTACAATTGTTGATGTTAGATAGCTGTTAATATTGTATTTGCAATTTTCGATCGATAATCGTGTCGTTTGACCTTTAACCCTTATCAGACCTGGAAGTGCACTCTCCATGACATGCTGAATTGTATGTCTCAACGGCTTCGACTATCCGTGCACTGAAATTGCCTGCTCTTTTCCTGACTATCCTTCAATGGCCGCCCTCGTACCAAAAAATCACAAATGTTTGTTTAAGGTTAACCGTGTCAACTGGCCATATTTTACAAGGCCAGGTGAATAAAAAGAAATTTGCACATTTTGTGCAGAAAATATAAGCCCCGATACAACATTAAGAGCTTTCATTGGCCACCAATGTGGGAACCCAAATGTATAAATTAACTGCTTTACTATGGATGCATTGGTTTAGTTTCAATTTGTGGGTACAAATCTCCAAGAGTGATGCTTTGGCAAAAAGTTAATCTAAACATCTTGGTAATAGCGCTCTCTAATAGTGGTGATTTAAGTGATTATAATATGTGACGTTAGGTTATAGATCTTACTCAGAACATTTCAGCCAAGTTTGATGATGAACAGATTAATTTTAATGAAACTAATTATTGAAAAAGACATGTTTTGACCAAAAAACAATTTCAAAAATGGGTAAAGCGCCAACACTAACGATGACCGTTGGAATTTTGTCTCTTATTTGATAGATCTTGTTCAAGTCATATCCCTTACCACTGTTTTGTGAATATTAAGCAGTCCCAGTCCCCAGCCTGAGAACATAAAGAGGAAAACAGGCACTGATGGGGTTACCATTTTAATATCCAGTTGGGTTTTAGGGCAACTTTGTTGAACACAGGAAACTTTTACCAATTTTTGATGTTAGCTTTTTCACATTGTAAGGCCTACTTGTTATTTCAGTAATTATCGTATTATTGCATATTGTCATTTAACGTTAAAGATGCATACAGATGCAATATGCCAAAAATCTCCGTCTCTGTAGTACACGAAAGTAGTATGTGTGCAGCAAAATTTTTCACGTTTGAGGAGGTGCAGTGTGCAATTGTGCAGTGATTTTTGTGCAGTTTGTAATGGCAATACCACACAGTGCACCACAGTGCACTGGAGCAATGAGGAGGAGCAGTGCACTTTGTGGTGGGAGGTGTGCAATTTATGCGGCGGTGGGTGGTGGGGGTAAATGGAGCAATTTTTCCGTAATTTTTATTTTTATGACGTCATTTCGGCCAAGTAAAAAATAATTGTGTTTCACCCTCCACCACAAAGCTGCACCACCCACCACAAGTGCAAATCTCCTCCTCATTGCTCAGTGCACTGTGGTACTGTGCTATTACAACCTGCACCAGTCACTGCAGACAAATTGCACACTGCTCCACCTCAAACGTGGCACGATTTGCTGCACACATGATTGAAAAAAATTCAATTTTTCTTTTTCAATTTTTGTATTATTATGTTTTATGACGTCATCAGACATACAACGATACTGTACACAAATACTGCACACAACTGCACACAAAATACTGCACTACTCTCCTCCACACAAACTGCACACAAAATTAAAGGTGGAGGTGTGCAGTTTGATGGAGGAGATAGTGCAAGCGCATCACTGCAGACAAACAACAAATAAATGAATGAATGAAATTACTGTCAGTATCGCGCACAGTATCGCGCGCACAGTATCGATTCTACTGTTAATACGTTCTTTATTACATTTCATTAACAGAGGGCGCTATTAATTAATTATGCTTGTCAGTTTTTTCCTTTAAAGGTTTTTCCCGCATTACTTTCTGGCTACAATCATTCGTTTCACAGAAGTATAAAATCCACCCCGGCGTGTTCTCATACCTTTTGTAATGTTTTTTGTTGTTGTAATTTTTATTTTTAATTTTTTTTTATTATTTTATATTCCTTAAGGGAAGTAGAAAGGAAGGGACAACAACGTACGACAGACAAATGAACGACTGTACATGAAGCTTTTCAAGTATGATTTGTTAAATTTAATTTTAACACCAACAGCAATCTTTGACATCAATATATTTACAGATGGTTTTTATATTGGTTTTAAATTGGAAAACATTTGATAAACTGAAAACATTAAGTATTATTATTATTATTATTATTATTATTATTATTATTATTATTATTATTATTATTATTATTATTATTATTATTATTATTATTATTATTATTATTGTTATTTTAAATTCTAACTGAATTTTACAGGTATGACTCATTTCTTATTCTCTGAGTAAAGACTGAATGAGTAAAGACTGAATGAGTAAAGACTGAATGAGTAAAGATTCAATGAGTAAAGACTGAATGAGTAAAGACTGAATGAGTAAAGACTGAATGAGTAAAGACTCAATGAGTAAAGACTCAATGAGTAAAGATTCAATGAGTAAAGATTCAATGAGTAAAGACTGAATGAGTAAAGACTCAATGAGTAAAGACTGATTGAGTAAAGACTCAATGAGTAAAGACTCAATGAGTAAAGACTCAATGAGTAAAGATTCAATGAGTAAAGACTCAATGAGTAAAGATTCAATGAGTAAAAGATTCAATGAGTAAAGACTCAATGAGTAAAGATTCAATGAGTAAAGACTCAATGAGTAAAGATTCAATGAGTAAAGACTCAATGAGTAAAGATTCAATAACTAAAGACTGAATGAGTAAAGACTCAATGAGTAAAGACTCAATGAGTAAAGACTCAATGAGTAAAGATTCAATGAGTAAAGACTCAATGAGTAAAGACTGAATGAGTAAAGATTCAATGAGTAAAGATTCAATGAGATTACCAAAGCACGATGGGAAAAAGGTAAAAGGCGTGAAAGATCAAGCCAAGGAAAAAGCCAATAGGAAAACCCTTTGGCAGTCAAGCGAATCTTTTCAACAAATACAAGGATTTTTTTGTCAAGTTACCTACATCTGAAAGATAATGGGACTCATCAGGATATTGCGGAAGATCTCGAAGAAAAAGTAAATAAAGGCATGGAAGTAAACAGCTCTGAACAAAGTAATGCCTAAACACCACACCAAATTTGACGGACTACTACTTCCAACTAAATGAGGATGAAGAGAACGAGGATGAAGAGAACGAGTGATGAAGAGAACTAGGAAGAGTGATAATTAAAGACCAGATGTTTCAGAAAGACTACTGTAATTTAAAAAAAAAAAAAAAAAACATCTATAATAGTGTTTTTTGGTAGGAATAAAAAAATCTATAAAATAACCACCTCTGTTAGTCTTACAGTAATCCTTATGGTTATTTTACACTATTACACAATTACATCAAGGGCAGTGACAACTTAATTTTGAAGAAAATGAGTGCCTCTGCATGGGTTCTAAACTTCTGGGTGACTGTCTATTCATCTTTAAAATAGACAGTGTATTGTGAACTACAGGCCTGACATTCTAAAAGCGGGCCGTTGTTTCATGTAAGATACACAACTGTATTATGAGCCCTAATATCCGACTTCATTTACGGTTTCGTTGACGGTACACGCAACGAAATTCCAAGTTCCTGAGTAGTTCATTGAAGCGGAAATATAATCCAAAACACTTCGTCCCATGTGCTCGGTATGAACGAGTGAGATGTGTAAATCTATCGTGTTACATTTATTGCAAGGAGTGTAGACTCTTAATCCCTGTAAAATTCAGTTAGAATTTAAAATAACAATAATAATAATAATAATAATAATAATAATAATAATAATAATAATAATAATAATAATAATACTTAATGTTTTCAGTTTATCAAATGTTTTCCAATTTAAAACCAATATAAAAACCATCTGTAAATATATTGATGTCAAAGATTGCTGTTGGTGTTAAAATTAAATTTAACAAATCATACTGAATAGCTTCATGTACAGTCGTTCTTTGTCTGTCTTCGTACGTTGTTGTCCCTCCCCTTTCTACTTCCCTTAAGGAATATAAAATAATATTTTAAAAAAAATAAAAAAAAATAAAAAAAACATTACAAAAGGTATGAGAACACGCCGGGGTGGATTTTATACTTCTGTGAAACGAATGATTGTAGCCAGAAAGTAATGCGGGAAAAACCTTTAAAGGAAAAAACTGACAAGCATAATTAATTAATAGCGCCCTCTGTTAATGAAATGTAATAAAGAACGTTTTAACAGTAGAATCGATACTGTGCGCGCGATACTGACAGTAATTTCATTCATTCATTTATTTGTTGTTTGTCTGCAGTGATGCGCTTGCACATTCTCCACACACAAACTGCACACCCACCTTTAATTTTGTGTGCAGTTTGTGTGGGGAGTAATGCTGTATTGTGTGCAGTTGTGTGCAGTATTTTGTGTACAGTATCGTTGTATGTCTGATGACGTCATATAAAAAAAAATAAAAATTGAAAAAATAAAATTGAAAAAAAATTCAATCATGTGTGCCGCAAATCATGCCACGTTTGAGGTGGAGCAGTGTGCAATTTTGTCTGCAGTGATTTTGTGCAGTTTGTAATGGCAATACCACACAGTGCACCATAGTCTTGGCTCAAGACGTTGTTGCTAATTTTTCGCTGCGTCGCGATCTCATCACCTGCATGCAGCAGACCGCCGGCCGCGCTCGCATTGTCCGTTTCGTAAATCGAACAATAGAGGGCGCTTTTCCAAAAACCTGATTTTTCTACAAACGTAACCTCCTCATATCAGAACAACGTCTTGGCACTTTCATCTCGTGTCACGTGACATAGCAACTGTGACCTCTGGTGAATTAATATATATTCATTAAAGGTCAGAATAAAGAAGCACGCACGCGCACAAGAATGAGTTGAAAGTTTGATGACGTCAAGTATAGTTAGGTGCACATACACACGTACACAGCACACAGACACAACTTTGATAATGAACTAGCTCGTATACTATAGTCGGAGCGAGCCTTGTAAGGCTTGCGCTAGCCTAGCTAGCTCCGGCTCTCCCCGGCCGCCCGTGGTGTGGCAAATGCGAGGTCTTCGATGTACATTGTTGATTTTGAGAATGGCTTCGGCTTCGGCTTCGGCTGAAGACTCCACGAAAATTAGGGTAAAAAGAAAACCACGCTGGTGTTTAATTTGTAATTGGGATTTGTTTACTTGTAAGCGATATTCGACATTAGCGACAAAAGCGAGGAAAAATCCGTCATTTCTAGCCTTGTTTAAGTTGTTAAGCGACATTGTTGAGGATTCCGTCGTACCGTCGACGTCGTCTACACCATTTATATGCGATAGCTGTGACAAAGGTTGAACAAATAAGCACGTCGTTCTATCAGCAGCGATGATGCCGAGAATTATGGTCGGACGACTCCAACACAAAGACACAGTCCGCAAAAACGCAGTCAAGTCACCCCAAGGAGTGAGCTCACCGGGACCCCTTCAACACGAAAAGTAAGTAACTCTAAGCCCCAAAATGCACATCCACATATTTATTCCTTGTATTTGTTTTGTTGTTTTTCACCCTCCCATGCCTGCATGAGCCACGGACGGCTCAGTGTCTGAAAAATTTGTCCACCGAAAAAATTAATGACATTGACAATGTTTGACCCAGCTGTTTAATGTAAAGAAAATTATTTTCACCCTGAAAGTGAAACTGAAAGCTTTTATTACAACTGATAAATACTGTTAGAAAGGGTTTCATCTTAGAAAATGTACATATCTCAGTACTTAGAATAACATTGCTGCCTCATGTCAATTTAACTAATAGAATATGCCAAAATCATTTACTCATAGGCCCTACTAGTTTTTCAAACATTATGAGGGAATTTGCACCGGCTTTTATTGCACTTATGTATTGGAATGAACATACTCTTTCAAAAACTGATGATGCCTTAGTGTGTCTACTCTTTGTTGTAATTCATGCTGTTTTCCCCAACAGCCATTGAAGAAAAGACTCAGTTTTGACCAACAATCAACCAGAGTTAGAGCTGAGGTAAATATACAAGTTTTAAAACCAAACATTTGCATGTAGTGACAGTTTTATTTTAAAAAGGTATGTATCACTATCAGGCATGCTGACTCTAAAAGGGGAGATTTTTCTAATGCATTCATTACATTTTTCCTCATAATGCCATTACAAACTTCTCATGTGGGTTATGAGTGAGTCAAATTGTTTATGGAATTAAGTCAATGGGTGGCACCAGCTGAGATTATAAGATTACTCATCTGGAAATTATGTTGACACAAAAGCTTTGAGAGAGCACCAAGTCTTCTTTGTTATATTTTGAATGTCTTTTTTAGAGCCACACATGTCTGACAATTCCAACCACTTCTCTGAAGTAAAGTAAACACTTTGTTCTGGACAAAGCACAATGATTTGCATACATTAAGTAGGTATACAATAAGGATATTATTGACTACCTCCTGAGATGAAACCCTTACATACAAATACATACTGTTTACTACATTGAACCTCCATAATTTACCTGATAGTTTACCTGAGATGGGGGATTCTTCAAACTATTGTATGAACAGACGTGCAAATTACATGAGGGACATGGAACAACAGTGATAAAGCAATGCATTCACTGCCTGAATTCACACTATTTGTCACAGAGATAATCTAAAACTAGCACTCCAATTCCATGCCCTGTTGATCGTGACCGTTGTCCTCTTAAAGGGAAAATACAACATTGGTTATAATTTGAAGTGTGTGTGTGAATGATAAGTGTACTGTAGCACTATTAGTCAAAGTAGCTTTACATGTGTTATTCATGGCTGGCTATTGTGTTATTTATAGCTTTGTGGTCAGTTTCATTTCTCAACTGCTAGAGTAATCAGTTCAATGTAATATTTCTTTTGTAAGATTATATACATGTTTGTTCATGTTTGGTCCATAGATGAGATGAAGGGAGATGGAGACAGAGACGAATGCTCAGTTCATCATGTCACCTACGTATGTGAATGAATGGGGGTCAGTAAACGGAAGCCTACAACATCCCACTAACTAGCAGACATTCCACTGAATAAGAGTTTTCTCAAGAAGATTACCTACTATATCAACTTCAGGTTTGTTACAGGTGCCATCCAATCAAAAGTTTCTAGGAAGTATAGAGGACATGTCGTACTTTCAAGACCTCAAAATTGACAGCCCTCAACCCCCCCCCCCCCCACCCATACTAAGTCCTCTATTAGTATTATGTACTACGTTTAACATGTTGTGATTTTGAAGCTTTACATGGTTGAGAACAGTAGGAGTAAGGAGGAATTATCTATTCAAGAATAGTAAATAGTATTGGTTCCTGACAAGAACTGGCAGTGACATTACTTTGTTTCAATCAGTGTACTCCGATTGTCTTCAGGGGATGAAGATGATCAGAGTATACCGATGGAAACTTATCTCACCACCAGTTCTTGTAAGAGCCAACACTATTAAACTGTAGAGGTAGTTACATGGTGCTACCACAAACCTCATTATATGCATAATGATATTGACACAAGCCCAACACATGCTTTTCAAAAAAACCATGCCAGATGATAAATCAACATGTAAAACACTCATATGAAAATAGATTGCCAGGGTTGTAGGTAGCCAGATCAACTTATTCAGCGTTATTATGGGCATAATTAGTCACAAAGTTGATTTATGGTAGTAACTGGATTAAACGTGCATCAAAGGACAGGAAGTTGGGGTTAAATTGATTGGTGAAGACACTGAATCATGGAGGAGCATACAAACATTTCCCCTTTCTTTGTATTTCCAACTTTACCAAGGAAAAGTTACCTGTGAGAGACGAGTCTTTTCACTCCTGATATTTCCATTTCCAGGTTGTAAATAATTTTCGCTACATGGAAATGAAAGTTTGCTAATAATTGAGCATTTCATCCATGTTCATGTACCACAGTCTACTCAAATAGCTAATGTCTGCAGTTTTCAAAGCTTGTATGGATATTAGCTAATTAACCTTTCATTAGAAAACAAGCTTATAACTACTACATGATAACGTTGCAAGAAAGTTTTGCATTCATGCTTTCCTCTTTCCTGCCCTCAGCAGAAGAGTTGTCAAAAGTAAATAATTCAAAAGGCCACAAGTTGTAATTAGCTGAATTGACAATTCAAACAAAATGAAATGTAATTACATCCACTTGATTAAATCTGATAATTGCTTGTCCTTTTCATTTTGTTTATGGAAAAACCTTTAAATTCTAGATTTAGATAAAGCCAACATTGGTATTTGTGTCTTGGTATTAAGTATTGTACAAAAATATATTTAATTGATGGACTGCATGTTTATATACCGAGAGTGATCTTTATTTATAATATACTTCACTTTCAACTCAAGTTTATAATGAACAGAAATATGATAAATTGACAATGATAGTGACACTGTCATCAAGCATCTCCTTATTGTGACGTGCTTATAAATTGTCTTTGTTTTCACCTATACTGCAAATTAAACATCATTTATAAAATTTGAAAAACAAATTTACATTGCTTTTTACATGTTCAAGGTTGTACACATAAAATGTATTTGGCAAAATGTCTGTAGCTGCATTCAATCTATAGAATTATAAGCTAAAGATCAGATGCCATTTTTGTACATAAATGTTTAGACATTGAAATAAATAATCAAGAGTTGTATGGGTGCTTGTATATTGCTAATAAAACAATGAAATACATATTTATTTTAACTGTCCATTTGGTTTTATGACTGACTTTTGTGGTTCCACTCTTCCCTCCCCCCCCCCCCCACAATAAATTAAAACCACTTTGCTGACCTGCCTATTGTAAACAACCTAATAATGAGTGTACATGGCTTTACACATGTAACAAGTGAAATGACTTCAGTATAAATGAACCCAACCATGATCCTTTGTTGACAAGAAAACGGAATCAAATGTATGTACGATTTAGAATAGGTGACATTCAGGGGCTGTCATTGGAATCGGTAATTTTGGAATAAAATGCCCCCCCCCCCCCAGTTCTTGGTGATAGCATGTACTGCCACTGGTGATGAACCGACACATTTGTTTTCTAAAATTCTTTGGACTATCATTGCAGCACTATAGAATCCAAGAACTAAGGAGGGGAGGGGAGGGGAGGGGCAAACAAGCATTATGTCAAGAATCACACCCAGCATCAATTCTGCATAGCTGAAGTACCAAGATGTTTCTGTCCTCTTTCTGAAAAAGATTTAAGATTGAAAAGAGGAGTAAGGTCAACTTTATTAACCTGAATTTTGCTTTTTGAAGAAAACTTTCCAAAAATGATTCTCTATCATTCTATCAAGCCCATTTTTTGCTCTTTTAGGGCGGTGTGTACCTTAAACATCACAACACAAACCATAATGATTTGAACACAATCATCACGGTCGCGACTCGTCCATGGCGACCGGCTCGACTATACGCACGTACATACACATACGTACACACACGTCATGTAGTAACTAGTATGTACATTATACACTTTTCTCTAATGTTGGTCGTTCAGGTACTAGACTGCTCGCTTGTTGCCCGCCGCAGAAATAAATTATGCAAATGAGCTACGTCATAACTATTTCGTGTGGCGCGCATGGCTGACCATGAAGTACCCGGATGTTCCGCTGTTTTCCGGGCAGTTTTAACAGTTTCACAAGACGTTCTTCCTAACCGATTTGAGAATACGCCCTCTATTGGCGGAAATGTCGCGCCGCCGTGTAGTACATACAACAGTAGTAGTACAACTAAAAAATGTACGAACGTCTTGACAAGACTAAGTGCACCACAGTGCACTGGAGCAATGAGGAGGAGATTTGCACTTTGTGGTGGGTGGTGTGCAGTTTGTGGTGGAGGGTGGTAAAACAATTTTTGTTTTACTTGGCCGAAAATGACGTCATAAAAATAAAAATAAATTACGGAAAAATTGCTCCATTTACCCCCACCACCCACCGCCGCATAAATTGCACACCTCCCACCACAAAGTGCACTGCTCCTCCTCATTGCTCCAGTGCACTGTGGTGCACTGTGTGGTATTGCCATTACAAACTGCACAAAAATCACTGCACAAATTGCACACTGCACCTCCTCAAACGTGGCAAAATTTGCTGCACACATACTACTCACGAAGGTGAAAGTTCAACCTGGGCTAATTCTCGTCGTGCTTCTCGTGAGCTTATAATGTACAACATACATTGTAACCGATATCTGGCCCGGCTGTGATTGTTTTCTGCAGTACACTTCCTCAACTATAATGCATTTGTATACTAAAATGAATTGTTGACATTATTTTGAAGAAAACAAATTTAAACCAAGTCTTAACTCGATATCTTCTGTTTGCAGGGCGCTCGTTCTAACAACTAGATTGCCATGCCACTTGACTTTGGTGGTGAATTAATTATTGAAGAACATTTTTTAATTAAATTTCTACGCCAATTTCTAAGCGCTTGACGTGACTTGACCGGGTCAGATCACTAGATATAGAATAAAATAACTAGATTGGCCGCGCGTGCTTACGTACCATTCACTGTGCACAAAATGTTCTTGCTCTCTTCATTAACGCGCTGAAAAGTCACGTGCATGGGGCCACGTAAAAACAAACTACTGATTGGGAAGTAAACATCTTGATTATTAGCATTTAGGTTTTTATTATTCAGAATAATCTACAAAATGTTTGGCAAAGTGCAATACGTTGATAATATTCAATTTACTATTTGAAAACAGTCACTGTTCAGTAGTGCCACTCATCACGTCAGCAACCTGTGCTTTAGTATAGTTTAGGCCCACACGTCACCAATGGCGGCGCCCAGTCAGAACCAGCTTTACGTACGTGCGTCCGATCTAGTTATTATGTTACAATGTATCGGTTACAAATATCAGTTACAATGTACTACATTATAAGCTCACGATGAGAGTGCATCTTTAACCCTCATGTCAAGAAGTTCGTTTTTAAACACCATTTCAGTACTGTAGTGGGTAATGCCCCAGTCACATTTGCCCTACGGCTAGGATACGGCAGCCGTAGACCCCCAAAATGGAGAGATACCTGCGGCGGCCGCAGAGGATTTGCGGGGGCCTCAGGGTGGCCTGGGCGTATCCTCATCTTTTACGGACCGTAGGTCGCCGTGAGATTATAGCGCGGCGTTATAACTTTTTTCTTTTCCAGGTTCGCCGTAGCAATTAGACACGCCGTAGCCATAAATACTCCAGGCGCTGACGTCAGTCTGGCCGCAGGGTCGCCGTACGCTCGCCGTAGGGTCTCCCTGCGGCGACCGTACGGCGACCGTGGGTCTGCCGTGCTATTTGTCAAAACCCTACGGCCGCCGCAGGGTCGCCTTGAGGCAACCGTGCGTCATCACTTAAAAGGCCGTACGGCAGTCGCATGTTTTCTGTCTCCAAAAATTCTAAATACGCCGTGCGGCTACCTTTACATATGTGACTGCTAGTGTATGACACCGTGGGAATGCTGCGGCGGCCCGATAATTGCTACTGGCCGTAGATATTATAGACCCTACGGCCGCCTTGGCAAATGTGACTGGGGCATAACGATGCGAACACTAAGGGCCGTTTGAAATTTGAAAATGAATGTCACGCATATCCGTGACACACGATGGCGCTGTTTTGTTAGAGCACAACGGGAACTCGGTGGCACATAGCAGCACAAAGCAAAAAACCCAAATATTGACCCAAAAAACAGTGGTTTTCTCAAAAGGTTTACTGATTAGTAACCAAACACTCAGTTAACAAGACAATACAACTGATTTGTTCATGAATATGCAAAAACGCCTAAAAGGAAAAACTACGCTTGTGTACGTTTCTAGAGCGACATATCCACCATATTTACTTAATAGAGTTTTAAAAGTAAACTTAGTTGAATATGGAACTTAGCTGTTTACATTGCATTTTAGATCATGTAAGCATTTTTAACATTTTAACATTTCAATATTCTGCGGTGTTTTAAAATAAGCTTTGTTGATGAATTTTGCAATTATTGATGTTAGGCAAAAAAGTCTCTGGTTTACGGTCCTAGGTCGGCTTAAAATTCAGTGCGGTGACCCGTTTTTATTTATTTTTTATTTATTTTTTATTTATTATTTATTTATTTATTGTATTATTATTACTTTTTTATTTATGAAGTGATACATTGTACATGTATATACGTGGTTACGGAATTTCCCCATACATAATTATGGTGGGTAAGAGAGGCCGCACATATCAGATAAACGTTCATATCACTAGGCTTATAATAATGTGAAATAATAGTCGTTTAAAACACAGCGCAGCAGAAACACAATCAATCCAGCAATTTTGGCTGCAATTTTAGAAAAAATAATAATAATAAATAAAATGCCGACACGCGGGTCTGAAGCGACGCCTGCGGGGCCAAAAACCAGAGACTTTTGTGTATTGGTCTTAGCTGCTTATATTGCTTTTTCAATTTAGATTTTAGATTACAATTTAAATTTTCAATTTCAGTTTTCAATTTTCATAATTGCTTGAAAGTATTACTATAATGAGTTTTAAAGGGATTGTACAGCATTGGTTATAACCAGATTAGCAAATTGTCCAATTATTATCTAAAAGCTTACTTGGTGTTACGTTAGTATCAGTTATCATGAGAAATTATTTCTTCTCAATAATTTTCATCTTGATGAGAGAAAAAAACAATTATTTTGCTGAATTTCGAAAAATTGTCGTCCGGCAACTTTTTGAAAAACCTAAAACATAAAGACAAACATGAATAGTGAAAACACGAAATTTAATTATTATCTAAAAGCTTACTTGGTGTAAACTATCATTCATCATGAGAAATTATTTCTTTTCAAACACTTTAATCTTGATGAGAAAAAAAAAAACATTTGTAATGTTGAATTTCAAAAAGTTGTTGTCCGGCAGCTTTTTGAAAAACACACAATAACTATTTTTCGTTATTTTCTCCAAAACGTAAACACCTGTTATAATGAAACTTTCACGGGTTAGTTTGATGTTATATTTCTTGTAAACTAGATGATTGAAATGAACGTACGTTTCCATATACCAATGTTATACCTTCCCTTGATACACATGTGAACATCTGTAATGAAAACAATGAATATTCATGCGCATCACTGGGATTTATTTTCAGTTGTTTTTGTAAATTTATTCACATAATTATTATTACGGACAGTTATTTAAAAATAAAAGAACCACAATTTGTGCCCCCAAAATTTTTAATAAATATACAAATTCCGGTCAAAAGGGGCAATCCGTTTGCCCCCCCCCCCAGTGACGCGCATGATATTACATTGATGCTCTAATGCAATTGTTTAAATACCAACAGGTGAAACAGTCGGATAAAAATCAACCCGACAGTTGGACTATAATTTTACGTTTTCTGTTTTCAAACAATTTCCCTGTAGTTGGTATTTAGACCAACATATTTAGAATGTGAAATTAGGTGCATATCAATACGTTTTCAGATACTTACTTCGAGTCAGTGTAATATCATAAACTTTTTGAATGTGTAAAATATCTTCAAATATGTTTCGTCCGGCGATCTATGCTCTGAGAAACATGATTAATAGACTTTCTCGAGCGAAATTGCCTTCAAAGGTTAGTTGTTTTATTACAAAAACACGATCAATGGAGTTTTGGATGTTATGAAACCGTTATCTCTGGGGTCTTTATTGTCATATTATTGAAACGTTCACTTATTACGCCGAACTTATTAAGCCAAATAACTGGCCGCAACTGACATAACTCGCCAGGATAGGTCAAAGTAATACGTCGACAGATGTTTTTCATTCATATGAAATTAATAACTTTCTCAAACCAGAGAGGAAAACGACAATTCAACATGTTGATCAATGTTTCTGGTTAATCCAGCATGGACATACACGGATGATACATGTTTGAAGATAAACTGTCTGTATGCTTAGTATAGGTATAGACCCTGTGTTATACTTGAATAGACATTATGTTCTCAAAGGGAAGGAACAACATTGGTAATTACCACATTATCAAATTGACAAATTGATTTCACACACGTCGGTGTAGGGCAAAAAAAATGAAATCAATTGTTTATCACCCGACGCAAGAATTTCATCAAACTATAAATTGACAAATTGTTATCTAAAAATATACAAGGTACAAGTATTAATCATACCAATGAGATATTCCGCTGAAGTACTTTCATCTTAGAGAACACAGGAATGTTTTTGTTGAATTTACAAAAAGTTGCCGTCTGACAACATAAAAAACCGCAAAACCCCCAACATAAAAAACAGTTTTCATCGTTTCTCATAAACTTGATGAAACTTTCAAAGGTTAGTTTTATGAGATATCTATATATTGAAACCTAGAGGTTTGAAATGAGCGTCCGTTATACCAAATACCAATGTTGTATCTTCCCTTTAATGCCACTATACACTATTGGTTATCTCAACAAACATTTATCAGTCTGAAATAACACTTACTTGGTGGAAACTTGATGATGGTAAAAAATATATAAATGAATAAATAAAACATCACTTGAAATCTTTCTTTCTGAGGAACTATAATTTTAGTAAAATTAGTAAAATAATGTCCCAACTGAATGTTCAACTTTGTAAGACGAACATTTCATGTTAGAATGAATACGAAATAATATGAATGTATTTCCACTATTTGCTCATTCATGACACAATTAATTAAGTTGAAACTTTCTCATGTAAGTACTTATCCTTTAATTCCTACCAAGTATAGATGCATTTAGGCCTATACAGACATTTATACCAAAAGTGTATACCGGCTTTAAGTTACATAATGATTTAAGTTTTATGTTATGATCTGTACTGAATAAAAGTATCATTTTCTCGCTCTAAATATTCAATGGTATAAAGAATGGATTATTTACTGAGTGGAATAGTTTAAAGATGCACTCTCGTCTTGCTTTTCGTGAGATTATAATGTACATATACCGGTAGTACGCGGACCTGACCTTACACACTGCTGCGTGCGTGTGTGTAATCCCTCATTAGCCCAGAATGACCAACGGTTCCCTGACGGTCAGAGAGGAATCGCGCAGTCGAACAATCTTACAGTCAGGGATATGTTTTGCGATTAGGATGACCAGAAACATATTTCTAGTCTGGGGCGATAAAGGAGTCGAGTTTGCTTTTTTTCTATCTCTCTATAGGGCCTATTTAATAAATGTTTGATGTTCCATATTGATTATTCACCAACTAAACATAGGTCTATATTTAGGCTACACGCGAATTGTGTGAAGGACTCAAGAACATTAAAAATCCGTTATGAAATTGTTGAACTCAGAACATACAAGTCATTGAACCCATACGTACACGTGCAGCCAGGGATCACACCCCAAGTTACAATGCTAAAAACATGGGAAGTATAGCAGTCGGAGCATCTCCCCTCCTATCCCATCTCTCCCTCTCCGCTCCCCCTCTCCTTTCCAACCTTTCCCCTCCCACCATCTTAACATGAAACTAATGGCGAAGTGAATAATTTGTATTGATTAAAGTACAGTAATAAAATATATAATGATAAATAAAATGTTTATATTGCACATATCAAAACCATGTGACATACAGATAAACAAATAGACAATTTAGGTATAAACGTAAAATATCTTATGGTAAACATTAAGTTACAAATCAAATTAATATTTAGAGAACTATTAACTGCCAAACAATAATTAATTAACAAGCTATTATATAGACGAGAACGGGCAAGCTGTAAACAAACCAATATTCAGGAATAACTTTCATAAGATCAAGCTACCATGAACCACGTTTGTCTCCTCAGTTGACTCAAAGGATTCTCTATACAAACTTTTGACAGGATTTCTTGTATAACAATAACCATATCGGTAGTCGTCCTGTTCCGTTACATCCATTGTGTTTCCCTATTCAGACCACTAAAGTGCTTTTGTTAACCACCGCGTGTCAGCCGTTGAATAAGAACGCACCATTTTTGGCAATCTGTGTCATCATTACAAGTGTGTTCTCAAGGATAGACAAATCGACCATGCACGTTTTGTAGTGAAGTATTTTCACCGTGTCGAAAACTCAGTGGTATATTACATATAGTCCCTTGTCTCTCGTTGATCTGTGGTAGGAGTAAGGCCATTGCGCACGATAATTCAAGTCTTTTGCAATCTCTGGTGTAACCTGTTGAGATAGAATATTGGAGTGAAATCAAAATCAGGCCAGGACGTCATCATCAGTTGTATACGTACCCGTTGGGAAACGGTGCCAGCCACTCCCACACTAAGCCATAATACGCTGTTGTCCAAGAATCAGTTTCCTGGTCGTAGAGCCTTCTTGAGGACTAGAGGACTATTGGCACCAAGGTGCGATTTGGAATCTTTTCTCAGAGAGGAGTGTTGATAAATTGAAACGAGGATGAAGAAACGGACATTATGGATATATGTTCTGATGGTCGTAGCTGTGTTATTTCTATCAGCAGAAGTGAAAGCCGGTAAGTTTGATTTTCATCGGGGCAGGCTTAATAATATATTGGACCACTCGATCAGCTCTATTTTTATGAACCCTGCCTTCTTTTACTTGCCTTCAAGCAAAGGCATTTCTCCTCTTATACACTTACTGTACTAGGCCTTCAATTGGCATTTCTTTATTTGATCATTTTGTATATTATATTTATTACGCCATGAAAGATAAATTGTTGTGAATTGAAATGAAATGAACTAGGAGATCGTTTTTAAAGTTTTCACAACACTAGTCAATAGAGGGCTGTAATAATTCCCACAGTATAGACTGGGCTGAATTTAGGGCTCTGTACAGCGAAGATCGATATTACCGTTAGCTTTGTACCAAGTATGTTTAAGGCCCAGGCCTACAATATCATTTGACAATTGGAATTACCAAAAACCAAAACCTCGACTGACATGTTTTTTGTCCAGCAGGTAACCGAACAATTTGCGGTGAGACAACTTGTCTTGCAGAACCATTTGTTTGCACAAATGTTTACATTGTAAACAAAAGAAATCAATACAAGTATTTAGACATGTTTATTCTAGCACAGCTGCATACAAGTATATGCAACAAATGGATTAATTCATCTGAGTGATTTACTGAATGAGTCAAGGCCAGTGGCCCGTGGCATGCTGAGGTTATTTTTCAGGCTCACGGCCAATGTGTGTTTATTCATAGGCCTATTCATTATTAAGGCAGTATATATGTACAGTTTTCTACAAGCAGATAATAGCTATGCATTCACATTAATTGAATTCGGCTAATGTGGAAATAAATCATCAGCCGGTGCCATGTTAGATTTAAATTTGTAGGCCTATCCATGTGTTTTTTTCTCGAAAATGACAAAATGTCAATAAGGCGAAAAAAAAGTCCGGTTTCTGGTCGGCTTCAAAATCTGTGTGCTGCTGTACGCAGTGAGGCACTTTTTTCAGATCAAATTTCCCAAACACAAAAGTATGGTGGCTAAGAGAGGCCGCACAAATCGCAGGCAAACGTTCCATACACCTATGTGAAAAAACGTTGTTTAAAACACAAAGCGGTAGAATTCAAATTGATCCAGCTGGCGGGGATTGGACATAGCAAATGAAACTAACAATGCCGACGAGCGGGTGTGAGGCAACGCGCGCGGGACTCTGGAGACCAGAAACCGGAGACTTGTTTTTGGTCTGATAGAGATAGGGGTAACTTCTCTGAATATTTACCATCTTAAAACCAATTTGGTCAGCATTTTTAGCCGTTTTCTTTGCTATGCCCATTTCCCGCCAAAATTGCCGATTGATCAAGCTTTAAGGTACTAATTATGTCAGTTGCTTTTATGTTAATTACATTTTTGTTAAAGTAGTATTTATTTTTAGCAAAACCTATTCTGACACCATGGAACCAATCATATTCAGACGGCTCAGTCTAGTCTGACAGTTTTCGATTTGTTATCCTTATGTTATTATTATTTTATTATTAATTGTACTGACACCAAATCAAATTGGGCTTTATTATAAAATTCCTAAAACATAAAACTGAACACGCGACACAACGTGATAAACACATAAAAACGGGGTTCAATAGTAGAGTCAAAACACAAAGTGAAGGTCATGCGACAATAGACTTGATTTCAAGTCTGAGATCGCGGTTATTTTTGTCTGCATCAGCCACGCAAAACGCCGTTTACCCCTACTGGCTATCACAGCCCTAACTCGCGATCTCAGACTTGACCCTGTTGTGTTTGTGGGATATTCATGTTTTCATAGCTAAAATTTACATAATAATACGGATGCTAGAGAGATGGCCAATCAGGAGGCCACAAAAACCTTGTAGGCCGCGTCTATTACTAACAGGTTACACTCGCTTAAAATTCTTTCTGTAATATTATTCGATATTAAATTTGTATAGTGCTTGGTACGTAAATAGTATTTGAAATGATAGGTAAATTTAATGAGATCTTAGAGTTGTAAAAAAACACAAAATAAAATTACATAATTTCTTCTCTACAAAAAACGTCTTACCTACAGTTTAAATGGAATCGTTGAGTACATCGCCTCCAACTGCATGCATGTAGAAGATTTAGTTTGAATATTCATGTTATGGAAGGCTTTCCGACCAATCAGATTGTTCAGTCCACTTTTGGACTAATTTGCAATAGGTTGTGTACAAACCGAGAACAACATTCCCAAGTCTGTGATCGAAGGTTAATGTCGAAGGTTAATACACAAGAGGGCGCTATTTAATGCGATACTGCAGAGCCGTCTTGGCTTCATTCAGGCAGACAAAAAAAACGATCACAGACTTGGAACTGGGCCTGGGCGAATAGTAAAATTTACTATTAGATTAATCGCGACAACTTTTCGCGAATAATCGATTATTCGCGAATAGTTGGCAAATTTTTTCCCGCGTTTTATAAAAGTACTAAAACATTAAAAACAATTGCTTTGATAGTAATTTCTGGCCTATTTGTAACATTCGGATAATAAACAAACACATACATGTACATTAAGCTCTTTAATGCCTGTTGTTGTTTTTCTTTATTTCTTGCAAAATTGTACTCGAAATAATACATTTTCGTAAGTGAAAATCCAATCGCCGTCGAGTTATTACTCTGGCAGCGTGGGAAACTTCCAGCACAATTAGCATAAACAGTGCACATTGAGCACGTGGTAAGTCACACGCAGTTACGTTCATCCCATATCAACAGAGGGAAGTCCACCTAAACCCAATATAATGAACGCATAGAACAGATCTTGTTTATATTTAAGTCGTCGTTAAGAGAAATACCAATAAGTTAACGGTCACCCCTGTTATTTTAAATCGATTAGCCTAGTCCTATACATGTACACAAAATAAAATCATGCAAGCAGTACGTGTTTATGCTCATGCAGGGGCCACTTTTTAGACGTAAATGTATTCGTTGTTTACTTCCAAAGCTTCCGCAGTGTGCCCCGCACTAGGCTTAAAACCTTTGGTTCAGGCACGCACGTGGTGAATGTACCCTGAACTGATTTTGTACGACGGCCTATGTGTTTTGTGATTGACTTGTGCTCACTGCAAATTACGTTATAATTATTGGACAAACTTTTCTTGGGAACCAAATGGGGCGTGGCAAACAATTACGTCATGCAATAAGTGGATCGGTGGGATTTATCATTACTCATCAGTAGACCTACGTTACCTGCAAGTGCAAAGGCAATTACACTACTACTAGCAATGCGAAAGGCAGTGACCAATAAGACCGTACTTTTCGTAGTTAGTATTTATGAAAATAAATTGACATTTTCAAACAAATCGATGTGTAATAAATAAACAACATGAAACATTCAAGTTAGTGTAAATTAATCGCAGTTGTTTAATCATTAATTCATCATCTCCAGCTTTTCTTCAAAAACAAAAACGTTACAGTAGTGTTCAAATTTAATTTTAGTTTATGCTACTTTTAAGTTTATGCTACAAAAATATGAAGTATGTTCATTCTGCACTCTGCAAGTTCATTTGCAGAACAACCGTTTCAGCAATTAAATAACTAATGAAAAATGTGGCTTACTCTATAATCCATTACATTTAACAAATATATTTACTTGTGAGTACTATTCGCGAATACTACAATGCGTACCACTACCAGCAGTACCACTACCATAGGTATTCGCGAATAGTTCTGAACAGTTCACAACCGCAATTTTATGTTGCAGGTAACAGTCGCAGGTAACAGTCGCAGGTAACAGTCGCAGGTAACAGTCGCAGGTAACAGTCGCTTCAGTCACCGCCATCCAGCTTGCCCTCTTGGCTTCCTCATTTCATTACTTGTGAGAACTATTCGCGAATACTACAATGCGTACCACTACCAGCAGTGCCTGGACAGAACAGTGCAATTGGCAGCATTACTCGCGAATATTATTCGCGAATAGTTCTGAACAGTTCACAACCGCAATTTTGTTGGGTAAAGGCAATGCATTATTGCAGGTAACAGTCGCTGCAGTCACAGCCATCCAGCTTGTCCTGGCCCTGTTGGCTTCCTCAAGGCATTACTTGTGAGAACTATTCGCGAATACTACAATGCGTACCACTACCAGCAGTGCCTGGACAGAACTGTGCAATTACTCGCGAATAGTATTCGCGAATAGTTCACACGAACAGTTCACGACCGCGATGTTTATGTTGTGTAAAGGCAATACATTATTGCAGGTAATGGTCTCTGCAATCACAGTCAGCCAGCCTGACTTGTCGGCTTCCTCAAAGGCATTACTAGTTGCAAACACTACAATGCTTGCTACCATGACTATAGACAAAACTGTGTAATTGCCAGCTGGATTACTCACGAATAGTAGTCGTGGTTAGCGAACACTTCACAACCGCAAGTTATGTCTTTGGTTTGGAAGGCAATTGGTCATTATTCGCGAATTGTTGCAGGTATTCGCGCCTGCGCGATTAATCGAATAATTCAAAAACCGCGAATACGAGTACGATTAGCAACAACTATTCGCGAATATTCGAATAATCGAATTATTCGCACAGGCCTACTGGAAACCCAACAACCACAGAGAAAGGACCACGACAACGACGCAAACCTTTTAAAAAGTCCACCAGAAATAAATTATTTTGATCAATAGGGGCGTTGTTGCATCGTACATACACAATATTTTGCGGCATATTTGAGTCATCGAAGTTGCAGCTGAATTTTCGAGAGCAATCATTTAATTATAACCATTATCTTGCACAAAACGTCAACAAGGTAGAATACTGAATAGTTTTAATTAAGTTATTTACGCTCAGCTTCCTAGTGTGTGATTTATCTCAATTATTAACTGTACGATACAGTCACGCAATGTATTGAAAATACAGTACTCGGTGACAGTAGGCCTACACTACACTAGGCCTACAGTGCATAATTTTTTGTCCGGTTTCCGGACAAACGTTATACGTATTTATTAATATAGGGCCCAGGCCCTAATGAATTTTAGTACATTATTTTATTGTAAAAGCTTTGTCTCGCGGTCTCATCATCATCATTGGCCAGTTTTTGGCATGGCCAGTCACTAGTGTCTATGTGAAGTTTGTAAGTATAGAGAAAGGACAATACATTTGTATGTTCCATGGGCAAGGAAGTGGTTAATTGTCCTGAGGCTAAATTCTTCTACTTTTTTCTCGAGAATAAATTATTACTAACATATAGGCCATCATGGCCATGCCCATGTCCATGAGAATGAAAGTCATAGATTTGCATCCACCGCCCGCGATGTCCCGCTAAAGTTACCGCCTAAATTTTTTATTATTTGCCAAAAATCATTATTTGCATAAAAAGGATTTCACCAAACAAATTTTATTCCAAATCATCCGTTACATTGGGGCAAAACGGTTTTAATAAATTTCCACCAGTATGTGCGCTTATATAACTGCTGGCACTATGTTCTCTGATAGTCCCGCCGTATCGCCGTTCACAAAAAGGTGCGATCGCGCTAAACTGTAAGCGGTAAACCCGTCCTATCCACTCCTGCAACTGTACCGCCTTCACATGCACAACACGTCGCTGTTGAGCCTCATCTTATGCCTGTGTGTGCATACGAAACAGTCACGCAGAATGTATTGAAAATACAGCATAGCGTATAATTTTTTGTCCGGTTTGTACAAACGTTATGCATTATTTCCATTTAACACCCATGTAATAGGGCCTAGTACTAGCAGTAATAGTAGTAGTATTTTATTTAATTAAAAGCTCGTGGTCATGGGTCTTCATCATCATTGGCCAGGTTGAGGTTTGGGCGTGGCACAATGCCTATGTTCCGTATGTCATACCTCAGGTCAATTTTCTCGAGAACAAATTATTAACGAAATTATGATTATAACTAACGCTACTCTTTATGGAGTGCCACTAGCGGGTTCCAGTGCACCGTAACTCTGCCTCTGGTGCTGCCAGCAGCAGGTGTGAGTTCGAGCCTCGGGTCGTGACACTTGTGTCCTTTGGACAAAGGGTACTTAAACCCATAATTAAGCTTCTGCCCTTCGGATGGGACGGAAGCCATAGGGGGTCCCGTGTGTTGTAATGCACGGAAAAGAATGCGCCTGAGCACCACTTAGTTGGTGGATACGGCGCTATATAGTCCACACATTATTATTGCTATTATTAATGTTAATAGTACACACACAATTAATGTCTCTTTTTTATTTTTTATTTTATGTATTTATTTTTCAGATTGTTCCCAGCAATCCATGGCGAGAATGGATCACCCTGTATTAATGCCTACTTGGATCCAGGCTATGTCTGTCTGTGTCCATCAACCTTCATACCTACCGCTCTGACGGCTCAAGTAAGTCACTTTTTTGGGAAAGAATGTTGAACCCCAACTGCCACTTGTGCAATAAGTTAACCAGTATCTATTCTAAGCATAGATAAGTACAAATGGCCAATATCTCATTGGGATGGCATACATTCATCGCTTAAAAATCCCCAAAAACACTTTTCCAACTTTTGTTTGACTACACTTTCCTCTCCTTGTGTCCTCCGTCATTTTTAAAAGGGAAAAATTTTGTGATATTTGTCATATTTGATAGAAAGTATGTATTGTATTCTACATTCTTCCCACTTTTTGTTGCTGCAAGTAGTTGCTTGTTTTTATTTCCTATACACAAGGCCAAACTAAGTGTTTTTTGGGTCACCCACACCCACACTCCCCGAGAAAATCAGACAGACAATCACCCCTTGAAAATATTTATGACAAATTATAATAGTTAAAGATAAGGTTCAATATTGGTAATTATCATTTGGAAATTAACAAATACTATTTTCCCAGCGACCGAACTCAAGTTCTGCAAGCAGCAGCAGGGTGTGGGTTCGAGCCCTCGTCGTGACACTGTATCCTTGAGCAAGCGTACTTAAACCATAATTGTTTCATTCCTTCGATGGGACGAGTCAGAGGGTCCCGTGGGTTTGTGCAATGCACGCAGCGGATTGTCGTAATGAAAGTGGTCTGTTTTCGACTGAACTCAAGTTCTGGTGCCAGCAGCAGAGTGTGTGTCTGAGCCCCTGCCGTGACACCTGTGTCCTGAGCAAGACACTTAACCATAATTGTTTCTCCACCCAGGGGGTTTAAAATGGGCACTTAGTGCGAGATGGTTTGCCTTCATGCGCTAGAAAAGCAGCAATTGAGTCAGTATACCCCCAGGGAGCTGAGATGGTTTTAGGAATGATTTATGGTTTCATGAGCCTTATGAGCAGTGGGATACAATATATCGCGCCTTTTGAGCTACTGTACTTAGTTGGTGGTGGATACGGTTTTATAAATCTATACATTATTATTATTGCTATTACCTGCCGTTACACTCCACCTGCCCAGGACAGTCCACAATGTCCATTATCTACTCTGTCCTAAACATGTTCATGTAAGCCTATTTTTAGAGTCTACCGAAGTCATAAACCTATTTGGTGGTAAGTCCTTCTAACAATGTTGAAGCTAGAAAGCCTAAGGTTGCACCAGAGAGAATCTAATTCCCAAATCTTTCCAGGGTCCCAAACAGGACACTAATTGTCCCCCTTACTGTAATGGCCTGCGTGCTCACAAATGCCGCTTGTGCAAAAAATTTTTGCAAG
>CM055816.1:80568972-80604805 GCA_029582265.1 Zoroaster sp. YZ-2022
TGACATTCGATCATTTGTATTTTAATATTGGTGTTGAAGAAGAGTGCCTTCATGAGTGCCTTCAAGGAAACACAACTGTATTCATTCCACGTGGTCGGCTAAAATGAAGAAATGCCAGTGCGCAAAAACCTGTTGAGCGGAAAATTGGTATAGCGCCCTCCATTGAATATGTTTTGTATGACATTCCCATGATTGCAAAACTAGTCTCTCTGTATTTTCCGATTTATTGTTGAGATCATCAAGTTAATTACTTCCAATAAACCTAAATTCCAAGGTTAATCCCAATATCCGATAATCAATCATTAGATTTCCTCCCCGTGAGTATACAACTTTAGATGAGTGTCGTGGCCGAGCGGTCTAGCGCACCGAACTCAAGTTCTGGTGTTGCCAGCAGCAGGGTGTGGGTTCGAGCCCCGGTCGTGACACTTGTATCCTTGAGCAAGGTACTTAACCATAATTGCTTCGTCCTTCGGATGGGACGTAAAGCCGTAGGTCCCGTGTGTTGTATAATGCACGAAAAGTGGATTGTCGTGGCCGAGTGGTCTAGCGCACCGAACTCAAGTTCTGGTGTTGCCAGCAGCAGAGTGTGGGTTCGAGCCCCGGCCGTGACACCTGTGTCCTTGAGCAAGACACTTAACCATAATTGCTTCTCTCCACCCAGGGGTTAAATGGGTACCTGTGAAGGCAGAGATGGTTTGCTCTCTATGCGCTAGAAATGGCAGCAATTGAGCTGTATACTCCCCAGGGAGCTGAGATGGTTTCAGGAATGATTTATGAGCCTTATGAGCCTTATGAGCAGGGATAATAATATAATGCGCCTTGAGCGCCACTTAGTTGGTGGATACGTGCGCTATATAAATCTATACATTATTATTATTATTATTATTATTATTAAAGGAGGATATTTGAAGGACTTTTTTTGAGAGAGAGAGATAATTAGCATAAGTGGACCGCCCACCAACATAGGAGCTGGTTAGCTCAGCTGGTGGAGTGCTCGTACGGTATTCGAGAGGTGGCGGGTTCGAGTGTCCGGCATCAACCAATTTTTCTTCTCTCGCTACCCGTTTATATATATATATAAACGGGTAGCGAGAAGAAAATTAACATATATATTTATACCAGCCTGAATATTATATAAACGGGTATATATACTACTCAAAACAATTTAGGGAACACCGGATTTTTAACATCAAATAGGTTTGAAATGTTCCATGAACCGGGATTTTCATTTGCAACCCCCTCTCTCTTTCAGTAGTCATGTCATGAAATGTGTAATCACTACATGCATCCTTTATGCTCAGACTCCAATAAAACAAGGAAGACGCAGGTTGTATGAATTTATGCCACAGTCAGAACAACTGTTTTTATTTTGTGCCGGATACCTTTATCATCTGTTTCATTGTGCAGTTGTTTCTCATCAATTCTGTGAAACATTGTGTTTATCTGAAATAAATGATCTTGCTTTAATTGAGATTATTCCGGTGTTCCCTAAATTGTTTTGAGTAGTATATATAATGTTAGTTCATTATCCTTGGGGCATTTATAGTTGGTCCTTTCCCTGTCAGTAGAATGTATGAAAGTTCTCATAACCTTCGATTACTCTATATTACTTAGTATCCACAAACCATGATAATTTGTTGTGGTATATCTGTTTTATTTCTAGAACCACGGGTAACAATCACGGGGTACAGATCACAATAAACAATAGATGTCTATTGTTTCATAGCGCTACTTACCGGTAAGCAAATTTTCATGCTCACTATAGCATAAGCGTATTTCACAGGTTAGCAAGAAAATTCAGAGCGGCGTGTGCGCGTTCAGCATGGATTTGTATTGTTGCGTCACTCTTTGTTAGCAATAACGGCTGGCAAGTTAGCGTACCTTTCTCTATGCTTAAAGGTACACACCGCCCTAAAAGTGCAAAAAATGGGAGTGATAGAATGATAGATAATCCTTTTTGGAAGGTTTTCTTCAAAAAACTAAATCTGGGTATCATGTAATTACCGAGAAATGTCCAAAAAACAACACTAATGTCAAAGGTCACGTATACGCATTTCCAGTAGTCTACGACCGTGAAACCTGTACGGCAATATTGCAGATTGTATTTAGACTGGTACCTCTGCATTGCATACCATCGTGATTGTAACAAGAGGAACAAGGTTCCAGTCTTTACATTTTTTGTATCCGTTGTAAGCACACGAACGATCACAGAATTCCTGGATTCGATTGCAACCAGATGCACGTCAACGTCCAAGATCATCCAAAAAAGTGAGGAAAATGCTTAATATTAGGCTTGATAGACCTTGGATCAACCATGGAGAAAGGCATAGACTGAACAAACCGGTGCTTAGCACTAGCAGCATGATCTATCTGGACATGCTGGATTCTGGGTGAGCTATCTCAGTCATTCATGATCAATATCATGATATAGTTTACATTGCCATCGGTAGACAGAACATGTGTAACATGATGAACACAATCATGGCAATGTCCCCTGGCAATTATGTGAAATTGCCCAAACCCCGGATTACATACTCTACATATTTGACAAGAAAAAATTGTGAAAGGGAAGCTTCAATTTTGCTTTAGATTATCATATTCTCAAAATATTATCAAACATTTGGTTGGGACACATACTATAGCAGTATAGGCGGCTTAGGGCTAATGACCAAATTATTTTGTCCGAAATGCTTTTAAGTTTTAGGGGGCCTAGTTTTATCTTAGAGAAAAGAAAAAGAAAAAAAAGACATTATAAATACAAGAATTTCCCAGATATAACTTTGTGAAACACGAGGGGGAGCACTTATTTTTAATAAATTTTCACAGGTTGGTTTTTACGCTATTTTTCATGAGATCTAATGTTAACGTGTTACAGGGTTGAAGTCAATGTTCATTATCAAATACCAATGATGAACATTTTATTTAGTTTTAATGGTTGTTTATTACAACAAAATTAAGGTTTAGTATAATATGTAATTTTTTTGCTATAGCAGTACTGGCATTTCAGTCCAAGAGAAGGGGTCTAACCACCTTTCCAATCCATATCAGTTAAAAAATGTTTTAATTTATTTCACAGTGATTGTTGATAATTTTGAATTTATTTAAATCTAAGTCCTTACTCCTCTGTTCACTCTTAAATCTTTTTCAGAAAGAGGACAAACATTTTGCTACTTCAGCTATGCAGAATTGATGCTGGGTGTGATTCTCGATTCGGTCAATGGAATTGGTAATTTGGAATCAAACATATGTCTGGGCCACTTACATTTATTGCTTGTTTGCCCCTCCCCCTCCCCAGTTCTTGGATTCTATAGTGCTGCAATAATACTCCAAAGAATTTTAGAAAACAAATGTGTCGGTTCATCACCAGTGGCAGTACATGCCATCACCAAGAACCTGGGGGGGGGGGGGGAGGGGCAGACATTTTATTCCAAAATTACCGATTCCAATGACAGCCCCTGAATGTCACCTATTCTGAACTGTCACTAAATCGTACATACAGAGCGTACATTTATTATGCAGATTGATTCTGTTTTCTTGTCAATAAATGATCATTGTTGGGTTCATTTACACTGGTCATTTCACTAGTTATATGTGTAAGACCATGTACACTCATTGTTAGATTGTTTACAATAGGTTAAACAGGTCAGTAAAGTGGTTTCAATTGATTGTGGGGGGGGGAGGGAGGAGTGGAACCACAAAAGTCAAGTCATGAAACCAAATGGACAGTTAAAATATAAATGTATTTCATTGTTTTATTAGCAATTTACAAGCACCCATACAACTCTTGATTGTTTCAATGTCTAAAAATGTATGTACAAAATGGCATCTGATCTTGTAATTCTATAGTATGGATGCAGCTACAGACATTTTGCCAAATATGTGTACAACCTTGAAAATGTAAAAAGCAATGTAGAATTTGTTTCAAATTTTATTAATGATTTTTAATTATTTGCAGTATAGGTGAAAACAAAGAAATGTTTTAAACAAGTCATGTCACAATAAGGAGATGCTTGATTACAGTGTTACTATCATTTTCAATTTATCATTATATTTTTGTCCATTATAAACTTGAGTTAAAAGTGAAGTATATTATAAATAAAGATCACTCTCGGTATATAAACATGCAGTCCATCCATTCAATTTATTTTTGTACAAGACTTAATACCAAGACATAAATACCAATGTTGGCTTCATTTAAATCTAGAATTTAAAGGTTTTCATAAACAAAATGAAAAGGGCAAGCAACTATCAGATTTGATCAAGTGGATGTATTTACATTTAATTTTGTTTGAATTGTCAATTGGCTAATTAGAACTTGTGGCCTTACTTTTGGGTATTATTTACTTTTTGACAACTCTTCTGCGAGGGCAGGGAAAGAAGGAAAACTTTATCATAAAACTTTCTAATGAAAGGCTAATTAGCTGACATCCATACAAGCTTGGACATGTTGAAGACTGCAGACATTAGCTATTTGACATACGCTGTATTGTTTCTTCTCCACCCAATTACTATACGCCTGTGCTTTGAGTAGACTCTGTGGTACCTGATACATGAACATGGATGAAATGCACAATTATTAGCCAACTTTCTATTATGTTCCATGTAGGGGAAAATTATTTACAACATGGAAATATCAGGAGTGTAAAGACTCTTCTCTCACAGGGTAACTTTTTCTTGGTAAAGTTGGAAAACAAAGAATGGGGAAAATGTTTATATGCTCCTCCATGCTTCAGTGTCTTCAGTAACCCTAGCTCCCCCCCCCCACCAATCAATATAACCCACACTTCCTGCCCTTTGAATATGCAGCCAAGTTTAATCCAAATCCTATACATGTAGTCCCCTTCTACCCTAAATCAATTTTGTGACTTTATGCCCATAATAACGCTGAATAAGTTTATCTGGCTACCTTCAACCCTGGCAAACTATTTTCATAGTGTTTTTACATGTTGATTTATCATCATGGTTTTTGAAAAGCATGTGTTGGGCTAGTGTCAATATCATTATGCATATTTATCTAAGAATACATGTTTGTATACAGTAGGAGTTAAGATTTGTGGTAGCACCGTGTAACTATCTCTACAGTTTAATAGTGTTGGTTCTTAGAAGAACTGGTGGTGGAATAACTTTTCCATCGGTATACTCTGATCATCTTCATCCCCCTGAAGACAATCAGAGTATACTGATTGAAACGTAAAGTAATGTCACTGCCAGTTCTCAGAACCAATGCTATTTACTACTCTTGAAAGATAATTAATCTTACTCCTACTGTTCTTCAACCATGTAAAGCTTCAAAATCTCAATATTTTCAAAGTAGTACAAACTACAAAATACTAATATAGTAATTTTGGGTGTGTGTGTGTGGGGGGGGGTTGAGGGCTGTCAGTTGTCAGTTGCATTTGTCTTGAAACATTTTCATGTTATACCTGCAGTTGTTGGCAGAGAGAGTGTCTTAAAAGTAGGACATGTCGCCTGTACTTAATTGAAACTTTTGATTGGATGGCACCCGTAACAAACCTGAAGTTGATATAGTAGGTAATCTTCTTGAGAAAACTCTTATTCAGTGGAATGTCTGCTAGTAACTTAGGTGTGGTAGGCTTCCGTTTGCTGACACCCATTCACATACGTAGGTGACATGATGAACTGAGCATTCGTCTCTGTCTCCATCTCACTCCATTTCATCTATGGACCAAACATGAACAAACATTATGTATACAATCTTACAAAAGAAAGATTACTGATAGTACTCCAGCACAAAAACATAACACAATAGCCAGCCATGAATAACACATGTAAAGCTACTTTGGCTAATTATTAGTGCTACAGTACACTTACCATTCACACACACACTGCAAATGACAAACTCTCAGAAGGATAATTACTTTTTTCTTCCTTTATATTGCACAAGAGTTACTGAATACACAAAAGTGTATTTTCTTAATATTGCTTAGAAACTGATTATAAGGCTACATGAAATCAGCATGTGCAAGTTCGGACTAGAGAAAAACTAAATTTTGATATAAACATTATATATTTTTTTTTTAAAGTGAGACAAGTGTACATGTAGGGGTGTTTACAGTAATATCTGTACAATTTAAATAACTTTTTGTGAAATGTGATGTGTTGACAGCCAAATAGTATTTCACTTACTCATACAGGCTCATGTGATGTTGTGTCCATATGTTGCTGTGACTCCACTTGTTGATCTTGTGCAACTGACTTTGATGTTGATTGATGGAGCTCATGTATACCTGGGAGTTCACCAAGAGATGCTAGGGCACTGTAGGAATTTTAAAAAAACATGTTCACATGAATGTTTGGATATGATGTTAAAGGGAAGGTACATCACTGGTTATTACTTGATTGCACAATTACTGAATTATTTATTACCTACAGCTAACTGGATGTGACGAAGTTAAACAATTATTCTACTTATTGTGTTCTTATTTTAAAGAAAACTGAAAAACAAAATATACACATTTACTAATGTTTTCCTAAAGAATTATGAAGGGTTTTCACACTTTTCTCATGACTTAGACTCCCCATTGAGCTCAAACTTTAACATATTCATTATTAAACGATCTTCATTCAAAGTAAGTAAATATTACCGATAACAGCTGTTATGCTGTTGTACTTTCCCTTTAAGAGGACAACGGTCACGATCAACAGGGCATGGAATCGGAGTGCTAGTTTTAGATTACCTCGGTGACTGAAAATAATACCCCACATGATAAGGTCATATTATCAATGCTGCTGAATAAATGAGCCAGTAAGTTTCAGTCACTGTGTTCATCTTAAACTTGGACACCGATTCCATGCCCTGTTGAAAGTCTGCTCTGGTCGTGATGTTGTCCCTTTAATATGGACAATTTAACATTAAACATGCACAAGGAGGGGGGGGACCTGAACCTGAACTTCATTTTTTCTAAATGAGAAATTGTTTCTGTAAATCTGATTTTGTTTATAGAAAAACAAATATTTACATAAACTAAGTTTTCTATAAAAACAAAACAAAAATAATAAATGGGATAAAAAAAAATATGAATTTACTCTACCTTGGCAATGCTTTGTAGATGTGAATAGTGGAAATGGAATCAAGCTGAACTCTACATGGTGTTGATGCAAGTAAAAATACTGGCAGTGATGTTTTCTCATACCTATAAAACAAAACATAACAGCTAATGAAATAATGGTGGATATGATGGACATGGTGCATATTAAAAATTCGTACTCGTACTTGTACTGGAAATAATGGTACCTGATGCTATTTCCTCCAGACCATGTTTGAATTTTCACCATCTTCCCCATAAAATACATTGATGGTGGAAATTACAACTACTTCACTGGAAATTGTTCTGCTTTCTAAACTACGTCTCATAATTATCATGTCTGTATTGTAAACATCATCACAATATCATTGGGCCTTGGCTATAGGAACTATCAAAAATAATGTAATGGCTAACAGAAATTCATCATAAGAGTCAGCATACAGCCACACAAAAAGCCCTACAAGTATTATATTATCAAACAATATTTCTCTTTTATTACTCTTACCTATCCAACAATAATCCTACAAATGCGACATTATTCATGGTCCCATCATGGTCACCATCACGTTCAACAATCAAATCCTGAGTGTTTGCCATCATTTGAGGTTGGCTGGCCCGTCAATGGTCGCCAGGCATACGTCGTTTTATTGCCGTAGACGGTGAGCCTTTCTTTGCCCAGCCCGCTCGGTCTAAATTCTGGCGTTGATTTTGACGGATGGCCTTCCAAACTGAACAGTTTTTGTCACTTTTTTATTGGCGTTGATATGATGAAGGGGCTGTGACGATGTTCCGAATGAATGCGTCATTGTTGTTTCCAAAACTAAACTCGCTGGCAGTATCATAATTCAAAATACCCGACACGAAAAGCACCACAGTGGTCGAGACCCTGCTTTACGCTCCACGCGAAAAGTGTTGATATATTTATGGCCTAACCAGCAGGCTCACGCCTCGGGCGCTTGGCCGCGCTGGCGCCCATGGCTGTACTGGTACAGTCTTGGTTCGGTTCCCGGTGTCTCGGGAAAGTGCCACGACTTTCGTCTTTTTGTCGATTTTGAAAATTTTCACCCATTGTTTCAAAATCATTTCACTTTTGTCAAGTATCAATGAATTATAAAAAATAATTATTCTTGAATTTGGTTCAGTAATAAACATTTTAAACGTCTGAAAGTGCGACTATTAATTTTGTCCTCGTGAGTTTTCTGGACAAATTTTGGTTCAAGAAAGTCACATGACATTGGTTTTTGTACAATAACAGAAAAACGACACATCTTTCAGGAGTACTTGTGTGGACAATTATATTCTACTTTTGAAAGATCTTTCCAACCATGTATGTAAAACAATGAAATATTGAGGGGCGTTTTTTATCGCCCAATTTCGCGCGACAAAGGCGGTGTGTACCTTTAACGGTTAGCAGCGCTATGAAATGAAAAACGTACAGTAAGCAAAAAATCAGCTGCTTAGCGGATCTATGAAATTGAGACCAGGGGCCAATTTTATAGAGCTGCTAAGTAGATAAAATTGCTTACCAGAACATCTTTGCTTAGCAGGTTTTCTTTGGTCACCAGCCAAACTTCCATACAAAATGTATGCATTTTGGCTGGTAGTCTGTTTTATATTGCTTAGCAAAAATATTTGCTTAGCAAAATGCTCTGCGTAGCAGCTCTATGTAATTGGGCCCTGGTCCTCTAGGGCTTCCGAGCACTGTTCCCTCGCCCTGAAATGGGACTATTTTAGTATCCAAAAATCTTGGATATATAAATAAGACGCTCGTAACCATTGGGGTTTGATCAACGGTTAATATCAAGATAGTGTGCTGCAGTATATATATATATATGTATATGTATATGTATATGTATATGTATATGTATATGTATATGTATATGTATATGTATATGTATATGTATATGTATATGTATATGTATATGTATATGTGTATATGTATATATTTTATGCAATTCGCCCCACACAAGGCCAATGGCCACTCCAAGGTGGGGGCTACTCAGTCATTAAGTTGTTACAACGACTCTACACTGAAGAAACCAGCCCCTCACACCGAAACAAGACAAGTTAATAACCAGCCTCTTCACGGTGCGAATAGGACTGGGAGGGGTAACTACAGAACAGGGTAGTTGTTAAACTGCCTCTGCCCCTATAAGCAATTATGGTTAAGTGTCTTGCTCAAGGACACAAGTGTCACGGCCGGGACCCGAACCCACATTCCGCTGCCAACACCAGAACCCGAGCCCGGCAAGCTAGACCGCTCGGCCACGACACTCCATATAGGGAGGCTGGTAACAATTGGGGTTTGGGGGTATCATGGTCTGATCAATAGTGTGCTGCAGTATATAGGGAGGCCGGTAACCATTGGAGTTTGGGGGTATCATGGTCTGATCAACGGTTAATATCAAGATAGTGTGCTACAGTATATATGGAGGCCGGTAACCATTGGGGTTTGGGGGTATCATGGTCTGATCAACGGTTAATATCAAGATAGTGTGCTACAGTATATATGGAGGCCGGTAACCATTGGGGTTTGGGGGTATCATGGTCTGATCAACGGTTAATATCAAGATAGTGTGCTGCAGTATATATGGAGGCCGGTAACCATTGGGGTTTGGGGGTATCATGGTCTGATCAACGGTTAATATCAAGATAGTGTGCTACAGTATATATGGAGGCCGGTAACCATTGGGGTTTGGGGGTATCATGGTCTGATCAACGGTTAATATCAAGATAGTGTGCTACAGTATATAGGGAGGCCGGTAACCATTGGGGTTTGGGGGTATCATGGTCTGATCAACGGTTAATATCAAGATAGTGTGCTACAGTATATATGGAGGCCGGTAACCATTGGGGTTTGGGGGTATCATGGTCTGATCAACGGTTAATATCAAGATAGTGTGCTGCAGTATATATGGAGGCCGGTAACCATTGGGGTTTGGGGGTATCATGGTCTGATCAACGGTTAATATCAAGATAGTGTGCTGCAGTATATATGGAGGCCGGTAACCATTGGGGTTTGGGGGTATCATGGTCTGATCAACGGTTAATATCAAGATAGTGTGCTGCAGTATATAGGGAGGCCGGTAACCATTGGGGTTTGGGGGTATCATGGTCTGATCAACGGTTAATATCAAGATAGTGTGCTACAGTATATAGGGAGGCCGGGACTAATTGCTACTCATTGTTGATCAATTTTTGTCATAATTCGGCAAACTTTTTCGATAAATTGAATAACAAAGTAACGTTATTAAAAATACTAATATATTATTACTAATGTAATATATTATATTAATACTAATGATATTATGATTAAATGTTTTTATGATTTTGTTTTTATTGAAACAATAATATTTTAATTTAAACGATTTTGCTGATTATTTTGTAGTAACCAACCAACGATGCGGAAATTATTTGTCCCACCATGGTTTAGTAGTGAAAACGGGGTAGACCCTGGGAACGAGGTTGGGTTATGGCGATCGGCTGGACGCGTATTTTTTTTTTACACCGCAGCGACGGGTTTTGTGCGCATTTCGCCCTTGTGTCAAGACTATGAACCCATTCAGCACGCATGCGCGCGAAGGGAATTTCGACACGCAAAAAAAACCTACCATCAACGGAGAGGGAATGGCTCCATGAGTTCCACTGCAGAGCGCCATGGTCGACTGCAGCTTGGAGTTTTCTATCGTCGCGCGCCTAGGGTTTCGTAGTCTGTCTCTCAAGACCGGAATTGGCACTTTTACTGCACAAAACCCGTCGCTGCGGTGTAAAAACAAAATACGCCGGCTGGACCGCATTTCGTGGAATTATCCATTTGGGGGGGGGGGGTGGAATCCAATTTGCCGACTGACATTACCCCAAAAATGAAAGAAAAAATCGCTACAAAGACACGTGGCCGGCCCATCTGAGTTGTGCCTCGGCGAAGTATAGTGTGCACACTGGTCATGCCGGACTGGGCAAGAACCTCTGTGTCGGGGACCCTGTCTTGCCACTTGATTTTCAGCAGTTTCCTCAAGCAGCTCATATGGAAATGATTCAGCTTTCTGGCGTGACGGCTGTATGCTGTCCACGATTTACAGGCATAGAGGAGGGAAGGCAGGACGGCTGCTGTGTAGACCTTGAGCTTGGTCGACAGCTGGATACCCCCTTCGTTCCCATACACTAGAGCGGAGTCTTCCTAATGCAGCGCTAGCTCTGGCTATCGTGGTGTTTGTCATTGTGAATTGCTTTAGACAGGGTGCTACCGAGGCAGATGAACCGGTCAACGGCATTGAGCTTTTGTTCGTTGACGGAGATGGTGGGCTCAGTATATGTCTTGCCAGGTGCAGGCTGGTACATGACTTCAGTGTTTTGGTGGAGATTGTAAGACCAAAATTGGTGCAGGCAGTGGCGAAAAGTTCCATGCTGTGCTGCATGTCGGGCTCAGAGCCATATAGGCCACATTTGTCAGCAAACAAGAAGTCACTGACAGTTTCCGTGTACACCTTAGTTTTTGCCTGGAGACTTCTCCAGTTGAACAGCTTTCCATCTGTGCGATAGCGGAGATCAATCCCAACCTTGCTTTCCCGGAAAGCATACTGAAGCATAGCGGAGAACATGAGCCTGAAGAGGGTTGGGGCCAGAACGCAGCCCTGCTTCACTCCGTTTGTGACGTGACAGGAAAGGGTTATGGCGAGTCGCCATTTTCTTGGAAACGGGCTTGCATGCCTTCGTGAAACTGCTTGACCATTTCAATGAACAGCTCCAGGCAGCCAAACTTGATCTTCCATAATCCCTCACGGCTGTCGAACGCCTTAGTGAGGTCCACAAATGCGGTGTAAAGGTCGACGTTCTGTTCTTGGCACTTCTCTTGGAGCTGCTTTGCTGCGAAAATCATGCCAATGGTGCCACGCTCTTTCCTGAAGGCACCGTCATTGACTTTCTGGCAGTAGACCTTGGTCGAGAGTTTTAAGGACCAAATTTGTGAACTATTCTACTAGCTAATGATGCAGATGTGAATCACAAGCCCCTGATTCCGCCCTGGTGCGCCACTCTGCATGTGTACGTGTGAGCTCCAGTTTAACCCTGCGGTGCTGTAGGTCAATATAAACGCGCACACACATGAAGGCACTAAATCATTTAGTACGTTTGAATAGCGTGTAAAACGTTCATATAGGGGCAAACAATCCCTTCTCAAATGGTGTAAACAGACTAATAGAGTCCCTCTAGACCCAAGAAAACAATTTCAAGCCAAATATAAAGTTTTATATGGGTGCCAGCCCACAATCCCTTCAACAAATTGTTTTTACCCAAAACCAATGTTTTGCACATTTTTTGCACTGCTGACATTCTACAGAGAAACCAAGAGATTATATTTGTCTGGCCATTCTAATACCCACAACCAGACCTCAAAATAAACATCTCAGGGTGCCGGAATGTCTGGGACAACGAAAGCAAATGACAGGATGATTGATTACATTGGGATTAGTGCGGTAGCATCAGTGAATAACAGCTGTACACTTTTATGGAATTCCATTACTGCCATCTAAACGGCGCATGTATGGCGATGATGGTTTGGTCCCTAGCCGTTTGCGCCGTCAACGGCGCATAGTCGCGTCGTGCCGTCGCATAGTCGCGTCGTGCCGTCGCATTGTCGCGTCGTGCCGTCGCATAGTCGCGTCGTGCCGTCGCGTCGTGCCGTCGCATAGTTTTGTACTGCTTGTATAGGGCCGTCGCATTGTCGCGTCGTGCCGTCGCATAGTCGCGTCGTGCCGTCGCATTGTCGCGTCGTGCCGTCGCATTGTCGCGTCGTGCCGTCGCATAGTCGCGTCGTGCCGTCGCATAGTCGCGTCGTGCTGTCGCATTGTCGCCCGTGTTGATTGATGGTCCTTAGCCGCTTACGCCGTCAACGGCGCATAGTCGCGTCGTGCCGTCGCATAGTCGCGTCGTGCCGTCGCATTGTCGCCCCCGTACCAGTTTGACTGAATTATCCAGTGCTTGCCAATTGGTGGCGCTTTTTTTGTAATTATTTTTAATAGTGTATTGGGCCAATTGTTTAAAAAAAAAACTATACTACATACAGTGTTTTACCGTATTGTAGGTGAACTTGAACCAGTACTTTTTTATTATGTGTTACCTTTTTCCATTTCATTGATTGCTTTCTCATTGAAAATACAAAGTACAAAAACAAATTAGAGTCTATGTGGTTTGGAAGACTTCCATTGCTAAACAGAAAGCAATGGTAATGGGTGGAAACACACCGTAATGAAATATTTTATGGAAATTGGACCACCCCTCGAAGGTTTAGGTCAAATTGTCCAACTTTATGTGATGTGCCATGTTATACACATGGCAATTACATGTACCTTCTGCATTTAGTCATGTTGCATTTCCAATCACAAATTGTTTTATTCCATGTACACTTTACTTGTCTGTGTACTTACATGTTGATTTTATGTCAAAGGGGCAAATGAGAGTGATGTGAAGCCAATAGAAGTGATTAGAGATTGTCACTTCTAATTTTATAATAATTACTTGACCTCTTTTGTAAAATTATTTACAGCGAATAGAACGCTTCTGGAGAACTCTCTTCAACATGATGTCAAACTTCTGGGTAGACATATTCCGTCAGTTGGTCAGCGACGGTGTACTGGATTGTACATCATGTTTGCAAATGTGATGCTAAACGAGTGATGCTAAACAAGTGCTAAACGAAGACTCTAAACATTTCAAATTTGCATAAATTTTAAATAAAAGATGCAAGTACTAAGTACTGTAGGTTTCATAACATCATAAACGTTTTATTTCTTTATTACTAGAAACATTAAAAAGCTCTCAATTGAAAAATCTGACTTGCAGAGAATGCCTGCGGTTTTGCTTCACATCAGTGATTCAGCTTGAACTTGACGATGTCAAAATTGAATGGAACCAACACAGAACAAGAGCATCTCGTCATGTCTCAGCATTGCCTGGTAAACCAGATATCATGTATTTCCTTCCACAGCTGTATGGTATGTCTTTTTGGAAGTCTCTTCCTGACTTGCTTCTCTGTCAAATAGACCCCCGTATTGATAAGGTTGTTGCATTATGGGAGCAAAAGGGATCATTTTGTTGTTTTAATTTATCCGTCTTCAATAACTTACAAGTAAGTGACATAGCCAGCTTCTGTAGTTTCAGTGTAATTGTCCGGGGGCAAAACAGTGTGAAATAAGTAAATTAGGGAATGTTGTCTGCTAGTCTGTATTAAATAGCACTTATTCAATGAATTTGAAGTCTAGAATGACCCCCTACATTGTTCCATGCAACATGATAAATATATTGTGACGTTGTCTATAAAGATTTCCCTTGTTTAGGGTATATAATGAATTTTGAGCCATAATTATTGATGAATGTGGCTAATCTTTTAACAAATAAAAAAAAATCAGGCACAAAATAACACTAATTTTTTATTCCAATGACATCCCTTTTTTCAGAACAGTTCAAGAACATGAATTTGAGGGGGTTGTACAGAAGCCTGTTGGTGCCACTGGATAATGGGGTGAACATATTTATTTCACATGGGGGTTAATACATTTCTTTGACATAGGGGGTGAATATATGTATTTGACATGGGTGTGAGTATCTTTCTTTGACAAAGGGGGTGAATATATTTCTTTGACATAAGGTAATATATTTCTTTGGCATAGGGGGTAATTAACCGGCTACCGACACATAAAGTATTCACCCCCCCCCCCATGCCAAAGAACTATATTATATTCAACCCCTATGTCAAAGAAATATATTTAACGCCCATGTCAAAGAAATATATTCACTCTATTATGCAGTGGCACCAATGGGCTTCCGTTGGGTTGTGACATACAAGGTTAAGCAACAAAATTCTGATCTCTATTAATATCACTATTTAGACATTTCTTTGGGAACAAGCAGCCATTAAGCAATCACTGAGACTTTTTTGTAACACAAAACATTTTCACACACTGATACACATAATTATTGTACTCAAGTACCACTGACAGACATCAATGACGTCAAGCGAGAGTTTACTACTCGTCCAAGAGCTCGAGGGTGTTCAGCTGAAATGGAGGAGGTGTGTCATAACCTAATGGCTGCACATAATAAAGAAATGCCTTCATCTGTGAGGGAAGGCATAGAACTGTTCCAGTGGTTTTGTTCTAAATTAGAATAAACAGGCAGTAAGAATACAATATCAAAATAGAAAACTTGACTTAAAACCTTGGGAACTGAAACTGGACAGTTGTGTTGACCTTAAAGGATCTGTGACTACTCAGTAATAATGTTTTAATATTACACCTTATAATTAGTAAACAATAAATCTGTTTCAAAAACACCTTTTGTACCATTCTGTATATTTTTAATGGATTTGTTTTATTTAAAACATAATAGTCTTCAGGAATACCCACAAAAATAGATGACTTGGTCGAGTCCCCTCCTGATGTCACAGGCATTACATAATATACTCAGTGGCCAATTTTTTAAAAGAAAGATCAGGTACTTGACATTCTTTCCATGCACTCAACCACTTAAAGAGGGGCTCCAAGGTCAAATTAATTTTTGTGATGCACTCATTTTGCAATAGATATAGTCATAAGGACTCTATCTATTGGAAAATGAGTGTCTCACAAAACTGAATTTGACCTTGGAGCCCCTATTTAACTATTTCAGATTATTGTCCTTGACGTCAGGAGGGTAATCGAGCAAGTCATCTATTTTTTGCGGGCGTTCCTGACGACTGTTTTTTTTCAAGAAAAAAAAATAAAATAGAAATATACCGAATGATAAAAAATGTGCTTTTGAAACAGATTTATAGTTTACTAATTATAAGGTGTAATATTAAACCATAATTACTGAGTACGTCATAGATCCTTTAATAACCACTTAGCCACAACCTTTTACAAGTTAAGTTGTTTATACCTGGATGCCACTTGTGACAGTTCAAACAAAAATCAAATCTTGAAATTGGTGTTGATGTGATTGGCAAAAAGAAGCTTTAACTTCAGCTTCAGTATTGTAAATTACAAATGTTACAAGAAACGTTAACCCTGCTGATCTAAAGTTTTCCAAAACCCTGTGTTTCCTTAATCGCATAATGTCAGTAGATCCTCAAACTCATCAGGATCTTCAATGCCTCTTGGGATAGAACTCAATGCTCAGCTTGTTACCAAAACCACACGGGGGCACTTTGGTAGCTGCTGTCCAGAACTGCAATACATCCTCCAGAGATATTGCTGTGTTGATGTCTGTACAAAAAAGAGTTATCACATTAGATTACATGGGGGTCATTCCATGTTAAATCAAATAGTTTTTCGAAAACGTACCAAGGTGATCTCAGGTTTTGATGAAGCTTCATAATGATAATATTTTGTTGATACAGAAAACTCACACAAATTTAGGTATCAAAAAATTAATATATGAAATAAAAATTTGCGCTTCAAAAATCAGAGAATTATACCTTCATGCACTCCCAATAACTGACATGGATTATGAAGCTAACTCTTTGTATGTGTACCTGATGGTCACAATAGCTTATTGTGATAATTTTTGCCATGGATCGACCAATCAGAATAGGGGATTCAAGTTTGCTTGAAGACAATTGTATATATCACTCTAACCCAAGTGATGATCATATTTCCTCTTTCTGAGGATTCAATAGTAGAAGCAAGCAACATAAGAATGAACTACACAAATTAAAATGTTTGATATACATGTAGATAGTGTCATTACCTGCACACGTTTGGATGAACAATTCCCAACAATAGACAGTATCTTCCTCAAGCACTCGGTTGTTTGCTCCTTCTGGTGAATGGATAATGTGGTACAGCTGTCTGAAATCACTGACTGTCAGTGGCTGGGGATCATAGATGAAGAGAGCCTTTGTCTCGGTTGGGTTTTGTGTAACCTGCTCCCACAAGGGCCCTAGACCTTCTGTGAATTGTCTCACTGCACTATGAACCCTAGTGTACAGAAATTAATTAAAGGAAAGACAAACAGTGGTAACAGTGAATAATGAAGAGTGAATGGCTGTTTCAACAGAAGTGCATGACAACACAGGCGCGGATCCAGAGGGGTGGTTTCGGTGGTCGAAATCCACCCTGCTCAGACAAAAAAAAAAAAAAAAAGTTTTTATAACAATTAGGATATTACTAATAACAAAGATGACATTCTGCAGGGGTTATTATCTGTATAGGCCTGGTGAGCATTATGAATGGGAGACTGGCTAGAAAGCATAATGTGCATTCAAGCATTTTTGCAGGGGGTGGGGGTCAGGCCCTTATTTTTGTTTTTAACCATGTTAAACACAAAACCATATGCGCAATATGCTTTCTAGCCAGTCTCCCATTCATAACGCTCACCATATACAGATAATAACCCTGCAGACTCTTCTCATTATTATTATATACAGGGTGGCCCCAAAAACCAGACAAGCATACTTCCAGTACCCTGAGGCCAAAACTACATTTACCAATGGATGGAGAATCTTTCTAGAAGAAATATGATACCAAGACCCTATTTTATGAAGCATACTTCTACTGTATTCAATCATGTTAAATTCGCGGGCGCAGTATAGGTATTGCTCGGTGTGAAAGGACCTCTGACTTTGCTTCACAAAATCAGCAGGGTAGTGGAAGTATGCTTGTCCGTTATTTCTGGGCCAGCCTGTATAATTGTTATAATTATTTTATTTTATTTTATTTTATTTTATGTTTTTTTTTGGGGGGGGGATGACCATTGTCTCCATCCGTCACGTTTGGTTGGTAAGCAGTTTACAACAGCTTAATGATTGTTTTCATAAATCTATATCATAAGTCTATAAAGTAATATGGGGCAGTGGTAATTCGTGCTTATGCATCCCCTCCCCCCCCCCAGAAAAAAGGCCAACATATTAATGAAAACATGTTGTGTTAATCATGTAAAGTCTGCCTTTCCAACAAACATTTAGAGGTACCCAACCCAACTAAATATCCGGCACACTGGCTTGAGATAACATTAAAATAAGCACACACAATGTGAATTTTCTGCAAATTAAATCCTACCTTTTCCAAGTTGACACGAGTGGTATGCTCTGCTATGCAGTCATATCTTTCATGTCCACATCTTTTCCCACCATTGCTGCAAACAAGGAGGGGCAAAGTGCAGCAATGCCTGGACCACCATGAGTTAGACTCCACAACATCAGCTGCCCTGCAAGCTTGTATCCTTTTTGTTCCAGATGATTGATGTCATATGTGAAAGTGGCCTTATTTTCATGAACCTGGAACATTCCTGAACTGTTTACAACCTCTTTCAAAGGATCCTGTCAAAAGTGAAATGAGATTTGTATGATTATTAATCAACCTTGTACCAACAGTAAAAAGAAAGTTCCTATTTGGGAATGGGATGTAAAAGCAATTACACACTAATGGGCCAAAAAGAAAACTTTGTAAGAGAGGCATGGGAGAGTGAGACAAAATTAACTATATTGTCCCAGTCTTTTCCTGTACATTACAAAGCTGTTCATGATTGTTCATAGCAAAAGAAATAATAAATTAATCCATGACCTTTAGAAATTACAAGGTCATTTTAAAAGTGTTACGTATGTAACAAAGACAGACATATGGCCTGGAAAGTGAATACAAAATAAAACAAAAATTACTAAAGTTGTGCCAGTAACATTTCTAACCCTCAAAGACTGTAAGCAGTAAAACTGAGATATTGCCGTGGGTATTAAGGAAATAACAATAGGAAATAAGTCACGTACGAACATTGGATAGACATTTAGTGAAAAAAGTCTGTCCCCGTTTGTAGGTACAAATTCTCTTTTTTAACTTATAATTTCTTAAATAACCATTTTTAAATTTTTATTTTGGCTGGTAACTATCCCTAAGGGTCTGTAGAATTGTTATTGGACAACGTTGGGCCAATCAATTTATTTTAGAATAACTTCTACAAAATGATAACAGAAATGTCCGTCCTTGTTACTTACGTATAAATCCTGAAGATTTATCTCCTCCAGTTTCTTAAATACTCAGACATTTACCTAATTGTTTTTTCAACCACAATCCTCATGTGCCTTTGAATGTACACAGACAAAAATACAAAACATACTTAATTTTGTTATTACTATCCCATGTTCCCCTCCCATGTGCCCATTAGTGTGGAATTGCCCGCATGCATATTGTATAAATCAAGTGAATTACCGAAAAAATTCACGTCGAGGTCCTCCTCCATCTTGTGCATCTTCTCCAGCAAATACTACTTGCAATGGAGAGTAAAAACGGAAGGTGCTTGAACTGATTGCTCGTACTGCCGACTTGAGGAGGCGTCGTCTGTGTACAACAATGGTGGCAGGATCTCCTTCATCAGCTGTCATTAATGATGAAATGATGTCAACACGTGAACTTTCAGATGCTCTGAAAAAAAAACATGTCAATCAGGAGACACATTTGGTAAAAGGATACTGTACATGGTTGATGGGCTTGATGATGTGTCAAAGTAGCAAATCGTTTCGCCAGTCCTTTGAGCATATATTAAATTTATTTATTTATTTATTTTATTACACTTTAATTGCAAAACAATAATACCAAGCCAGTGAGTGGTAAGGAGGAACAGGTGACCAGCACCTCTACAATGCCATCCTACCACAAAGATTATCAAATATTACCACATCTCTAATAACAAAACATACAAACAAACACCCCAACACCCCCCCCCCCCAACAAACACCCAAGACCCCAACAAACAAACAGAACCAAACAGAACCGAACAGGACAGAACATACCCGAACAGACCCGAACAGAACAGAACAGAACAGAACAGAGCAGAGCAGAGCAGAACAGAGCAGATTGAGAACAGAACAGAACGAAACAAAACAGAACAAAACAAAACAAAACCAAACAAACCAACTCCCCAACAAACAAGCAAAGAGACAAACACCCCAACACCCCCCAAAAGAAGCAAAGATACGAACACCCAAACAAACAATCACCCCAACACCCCCAACAACAACAAAAACTAACAATCAGACAAACAATCAAGAGAAGGACTGCACTTTAAGACAGAACAGACAAATCTTTCAAAAAGATGCATTCAGGCACTTATAACAAATTCTTTCGTTAGGGAAAGGCTTGGAAGAAATTTAAGAGAGAAATAAAAGTGGTTGTGATCAACCATCGATCATTGTTCACTTGTGTGATACATCTCTGGGAACTGCATTATTATTTTACATGATCATGCTTCCACACGTCCCAGTGTGCACAAAGGGAAGAAATTTGATCTACCTCCTAATAAAGATGTCCCCATCGGGCATACACTCTGAAGTGATTTGCTTCCAAACAAAATGTCATTATACCCTTTTTGTACACTTTTGCAAGCAGGGACATTGGATTAAGCAGGCAGGTTAGTTTGGTAAGAGCACAACATCAGACAATTCCTGAAATGTTTCTCCAAAGTCATTTTCTAGTTAATTTTTAAAGGATTGATCATGGTCGAATACAGTCTTCATATTTTAGAATAAGACCAAAACATAAAACATCTTTTCCAAAATTTATTTAAGGCCCTTGACAGCTGTCTTTATTACTGTGTAACTTACTGTGTTTCTAATGGTTGATCCGTAGCTTCAACAACAGCAATCACGATGTCCTCCATGTCCTCTTCAGTATCATCCAGGAGATCTATAGTTTCAGGCACATTACTGCAAGGTGCATGATCCGAGTCCTGAAAAGTACAGATGTTTAGTTGTCACATTACATTGTACATCTAATAAAATTATTGTGTTGTTTTATAATTTACTACTTTCACAGTGATTTATGGGCCCATGAAATAGTTACAGCTTGCCTTTAATTTGTTTTGTTAAGATTTTAGATTAGATATTAGTAAGAAGACTACAGCAAATTCATAAGCGAATTCCTGGTTTGGTTGCTCCATCTGAATGAACATTATTTTAATATGCAAACCAGGCAACTTTCAAAACACAACAAACAAGGCTTTATATTCAAGACATTTATTTATTTATTTATTATTTATCATGGGAAAACCTTTCAGTGAAACACTGTTTTTCAAAGGTGGCCAGCATTGACAACCAATTTATATTGCACCTTGCAATTGTTACAAGGCGCTGGCGCAATTTGCAGCCACTGCCAGAAACACCGGGGCACAAGCCCCTTCTCTTTCACGATAAGTGTCCTGTACTTGCATTACACAACACATGGGACCTACGGCTTAACGTCCTATCCGAAGGACGAAGCAATTATGGTCAAGTGCCTTGCTCAAGGACACAAGTATTGCGCCATTCTGTAAACAACAGAACTTGAATCCGTTGAACTAGACCGCTCGGCCACGACACTCCAGTACAGTGACATCAAAAAGACATGAACATTATTCTTCAATAGTTCACCAACCTTACCAGAGTGTTTCTTGAGAAAGTTATGGTTGGGGTGTCTGGCTGCATAATACTGTCTCTTGCTGTCTGTGAGGTTGAGCAGATAACATTTGTATAAACAATTTTTAAATTACAAAGTATAAACAGGCCAGAAAAGGAACTGAAATAGTAATATTACGCTCTAGTTTTGATACAAAAGAAAATTTCAATTGGTCAGGACTTTACATTCTGTTGATATCTGTAAGAATTGAAAGATGTCACATTGAAAATAAAATAGAAACAGCACTACTGTACTTGTATAAGTGACAATTTGCACAAATTATACAGTTAATACTCAATGTACAATTAATAATCATTAAGTGAGGCCTATGTTGGACCAATGACAGTTTGAACACAACAGAACTAAGACTTTTTACTACATGTATACATTTCTCTTTTCAAAACAGTACTCAAAGTTCAATTTGCATTACCTGTGTATCCATTCGCGAAGAGGATGGTGTTGTACCATCACTGCTGCTTGTGTTGTTGTTGTTGTTGTTGCTGCTGCTGCTGTTACTGCTGGTGTTGCTACTATTGTTGTTGTTGCTGTTGCTGTTGCTGTTGTGGCTACTGCTGCTGCTTTGACCGCTACCTCTGCTGCTGTGGCTGCTGCTGCTCCTGTTGCTGCTGTTGTTCCTGCTGTGGCTGCTGCTGCTCCTGTTGCTGCTGTGGATCCTGTTGTGGCTGCTTCTGCTTCTGCTGTTGCTGCGGCCATTGTTATTACCAGTTGAAAAAACATCTCGAAGGTTGTCATCATCATCTTTGTCCGAGTCATTCTGCAATAAAAAAACTAAAATTCAAAGAAACCAGGAAGCATTATGATTTTGATGGAAGATTTTTAATTGTCTGAAATACCGGAACAAATTTATGCTACTACACATTGCATGTTGTGGCCAACACAAGTTTTCATGCACTTTGTGAAATCATAATGTTGTAGGAGATGCATATACCACAAGATAACAAACCTGACATTCCTCACTCCAATAGATTTTTAATATAGCAGTTACAGAGTTATTGGCATGCCATGCTGGAGCCACAATTCTCATTTTTTTAAAATACATTTTTATAAATGGCAAAATTACATGCTAACACTAAGCACATACCTGAACTAGTACAGTTTATCAACAACTGATACAAATGATTACAACAACAAAACAACGAAACTGTAGAGTGAAGTTAATAGGACTGAAGTTGGAGTAGGTGCACATACTTACCTCATCTGTGGTAACGAGATATATCCTGACTGGGTGAGTTTTTACTTCTTCAAAATAACCTTCCACGGTGAAAGGGTCTCACCTGACTGTAGACTGGGCAGCAAGATACGTCCACTGAATGTCGACAGCCATGACTGCAAATCTGCAATGTTCAGGTCTTGAAAGTCATTTCTCCCTTGAGGGAAAAAAGCGTGACGACTGCCTCTTTCAATTCATGGAGTCCAGCATCTCGAGGAAGGTCAATCTCATACACTCCACCACCATTGCCTGCCACGACTTGTCTGTGGGTCTTCTGGTAGGCTTTCTTATGCTTCCATCCAGTGTGTATGCGCAAGGTTGCTGAAGTTTTCTTACTGGGACCTGGTTGGTCCCCCCTTCTCCCCTTCACCATCTCCCTCAGCTTTTTCACAGCAGGAGATGCAGATGCTTCAGCTAAATATCATAAATCAATGCAAAATAATGTAAACTCGCATTATTTTATATAAATGTCATTTTAGAATATTTTATATTGTTAACTTTCTTTGCACGAAGGAACACAGCAGTCTGCATTGCATGGTTGGTGGGGGTGGGGGGGTGTGTCAAGTCCCATCATGGTGTTGTCCTTGGCTCCCAATTTTCTATAGGTTTAGTTGAGTTCTGTATCACAGAACCACTATAAGTGTATAGCATAAAAAAGTGTGAATACAAGAATTAAGCTGTTGCAAACTGCTTACCAACTACTACACCATATACATGAAACCTTACTAAGCCTAGTTGGTTACTAAAAAGGTCTGTAGTTGCTTACTAAGCCTAGTTGGTAACTAATTGGTATTCCTGAAACATTACTAGCATTGGTTACATTCTAAGTTTCTTACTAAAGTTAGTGTTGACCCAGGGTAATTACTCTAAGTCACTAGCATCGATACCATTTTATCACTGACCACCGACGTGACAACATGGCCAGAATAATCAGGGAATTGTTAGAACTTCGTCGTGCTATGCGAAAAGAATGCATATTCCGGGACGGGAGGAACCCAACAGACATATTTAGTGATGCACAGTTGCAACAGCAATAAAAAAAATTGAAATTTTGTTAGTGCCGGACTTGGATCTTTAGGTGTTTTTTTCATCCTCCGGTTCTCTTCTTGGACTTCCTCATACTTGACAGGCATTCTCTTGAGTCAGATTTTAATTTGGATAATCACATTTCTAAATCATCCAAGGATCTTTGGACCTGTGGAAATTTTGCACGGTTTTGGCTGAGCATAGCTACACATGCATCTTTCTTTTTCTTGTTAGTGTTTGCATCTTCTGCTTAGCATCAATAATATCTTTTAATTCGTCATACTTGTATGCCAAAAAGAGATTCTCTTCTTGAGAATAATTTGCCTTCCTTGGCCTTTTTGTAGCCATGTTTGGTAACCTAGCTACATGTTTATATGCAATTGCTAGAGAATTTGATTTTGATTCACTTACATGCAGTACACACTATACCACATATACATGTAGGCCTTGGTCCAGTTTTTTTTTTGGCTAATGCATTCAAGTCATGGACATGAATTAGCCTAATACACCTGTCACACTATTGTATCTATTGTCATCACATTCCATACATGCCCATTCCACCCAAAAGCAGCCAATTCCAGTTACTCATCAAGTATGCAACTAAATTCTCCTAGTATGTATAGTTAGCAAGGTTCTTAGTAAGGCTTCATGAATTTCAATTTAGTTGTCAACTCCATAGTTGGCTACAAGGCATTTTAATAACATACTAAGGCCTAGTTGACTGCTAAGTTCGTAAGGTTTCATGAATATGGCCCCTGTAGTATAAATGCAAAAAAAAGGGTAATGGCCTCACATTTCGACCCCTATAAGGATCTTTTTCACTACGGCTGAAAAAGTATTTTTGATCTTAAGTTAAGATCAGAAACATACCAGATATGTAACTTTTAGATTTATCTCTTATTCGTGCACGATCCCCGATTCTAGTGACACCTAATGCACTGAAATCTGCATCTGTCAACACTGCAGCTTCTCTGGGTCCAACCTATAAATATAAAGAGAAATTATTTATTGACTTTATTATGCAACTATTGATTATGTAACATTGATCTTTACCTCTGTTTACCCGAGGACCTTTCTTTTTACACAAAGATGACCTCCCCCCCCAAAAAAAAAAAATAACACATTTAAAAAAAAGTAAATGTTATTAATAATACAAATAAAGCAATTCACTGTCGGTGAATCAAATTCCCTTTTCATTAAAAAAATTGCAGAACTTGTTGGAAATTGCTTTATCAGACTCAATATTGTGACTACGTCATACCATAGGGGAGTTGTCTTCACACACTGCTGGTGAAGAGACTAAACAATATTAGTAAACAGAAAGCGCTATTTACATGTTGTTTAATGCAATTTCTGCCAGATAAGATCGAAAATAAAATAGGGGACTTTTAGGTGGATTACTTTTATAGCCAATGAATCTATATCTACTTTTTTCCTTCAACTTGAGAATCTAACCCATCCCCAAAAACTCATTATTTCTAAAGAGTAATATTTGGTTTTTTTATGCCAATTATAAATTTCATAAATACTAGACTTCACGATTTGTACAATTTATCGTGCCATTTGAAAGGGTACACAATGGACTACAAAATCAGTGATATTTGGTTTTATGCACATTTTGTTACTGCATCATTTTTATTATTATACATAATTACAAAATAAACACAATATAACTTTATGCATAAAATCATGTGTTTACTAAAATATATACAAGAAAACCAAAGTACATACTTTGTAACTGTTAGTTCTAAATTAATAAACCTTTTCGACATTCTCAATGCATCATGGGAAACTGTTTACAAAGTATATGCCTATGGCGTAACATGAAAGTCATAAAAAGTCGTGAAGAGTTGGCGACTTACGTGTAGCGCCGTGTACTGGTACACAAAACGCTACTTTCCCATGATGCATTGAGAATGTCGAAAAGGTTTATTGAAAACTTCTCTCCCAAGGATAGAAATTAAAAACATTTTTGACGAAATGTCTCGGTCTTAAACCACTGTGCAATCATTTTCCCGGTTCTGGATAGCTCTTAGTTTGCTTTAAATTGCAATAGTCCACGAACAATGACTGTTTCGGTCAAAATTAATACTGTCAGACTGTCTGGTCTCTGTGACTGTGTTAGGATGTGTAACAATTTTAGGAAAGAGTGCAGTATACGATCGCCACTGCACTCTTCCCCAATTTTAAACTAGTATTATTAGCCGTTTGGAAGCAAACTCAGTAAACTATCAATTGTTTTCTGAAGCGACATGGATTAACATGTTAAATAGATTTTTTAATTTGCAGCTATCCAGAACCGGAATAAATACGGAACCGGGAAAACGACTGTCTTAGTGGGAATTACCCTTAGTGGCTAACGGTCACCATTCATACGTCTAGGCATGGTCTAGGAAAGGCCTAGGTTTTGCCCCATAAATGTGGCACGGACACGCCCCCCCCCCCAAGGATAGGTCAAGGGGGGGGCGTGTCCGTGCCACATTTATGGGGCAAGCCTAGGTTAAGCCTTAACAACATTTTACCCCTTTTTTTTGGACCGATTTCCTTTAAATAAACACGTAACAAGTACATAGTAACATACCCCGTTCTCTTCAAACTCCTGTATCAGCTGTTCCAGACCCAACTGGCGTAAAATAACATCCATGTTTTAGGCCTACTTTATTGTCTTTGAGACTAATTATTCGTCGTCGCGGGGAAAAAGGTCAGAGTACCTCTGAACAGAGCCGTATATAGAGAGAGTTGCGACATGGCGAGTACCGATCAACACGTGAATTCGCGCGCACACGTTTCTGGGAGTCAAAATGGCTTCTAATCACTAGTTGTCGCAACTCTCTCTATATACGGCTCTACCTCTGAACAGAGCCTAGCCGTATATTGAGAGAGTTGCGACATGGCGAGTACCGGTTTTTCTGGTCACGTGGTCTATGGGCGCCATTTTGGGTCCTCAAAAAGTTTTTCCCGCGACAGCAGGAACGTAAGGTACGTGCATGTTATAGCATTAGTCCGAATGCTTCTTCTGTTCACAAACAGTCTCCTATTTTTGGAATAATTATGTAATTTGCCGCTGTGAACAAAGCGACAAATTACATAATTATTCTAAAAATAGGAGACTGTGAATAGTGTGAACGGAAGAAGTATTCGGACTAACTTGTTAACGTCGTTAGTTTCTAATGTCGGAGCTGAGGCTGTGCTTGCCCCATAAATGTGGCACGGACACGCCCCCCCCCGCGTATCCTTAGCCACAGGTTGGTCTCATTCCGCTAACGGTAGTAATTCGAAATTCCAGGCGCTGAAATTGACGATATTTGCGACTATTTTGACAGTCTAGATACGTTCCTTACATGTTTAACTATCTAGGCGCCCAAAAAATGGTGATTTTACTTACATTTTATATTTCCTGACATATAGGCCCGAAAAATTACAAGACGATCGTCATTGTGCAAGTTTCAACGAGGACGGCCATAGTGTTGAACGGGAAAACAACTTGTGCGCGCAACAATTTTACGACGGCTGTTTTATGTGTGCACATACTTGCTGTATTTTAGCGCGCAGAGATATGACCACGTGATGTCGCAGATATAAACTTTCAAGAAACTAACATTGAGCAGTTTCATCAAATTAACCGTACTGCATGGTAAGTTCATCCCCTTTTAACTATCATATACATGTACCAGGTTATTTAACTGTACTTACATTGTACATAACACAAGAGAGAATGTTCATTAAAATAAAATGATAATGTAATAAATAGTCTATTATTAATTACAATAGTTTAATACTAATTTTAAATAGTAATTTTAAACAACATACAAATTTCACTAATAATTTTAATATATGAAATATTATAGTGTTACGTTACTATTACTATTAATAATAACAATATTAATGGTTCCACCATTTTTGTAAATCTATAAAAAAATTAAAAAAACCCAAAAAAACAGAATGATTGTTTTATCTGACAAAATATCTGTGAATATAGTCTATGTAATATCTATGTAATATAGTACAGGTAATATTTTTACAATTTTTCATGTTTATCTGTTTTGTGAGAATATAAAGGCGGTATACTTCCAGTACAAAGGTGGTTTATTTTCTAATAAGAGTCTTCCCCCTGGTTATTTCACCGTCTTAAATTAAGATGTGTAGACCCCTGTTTGTTTATTTAAGCCAAAGCTAGCATGTGTACTTAAAGATTGCACTCATGAGCACTCGGACCAGACAAATTGCAAAGATGGTTCAAGCGTGGTTTGGGTCTATGCTATTTGGGGTCGTGAATTTCTCAATAAAACCCATGGGTACAGGGAACGGTCCCAATTATTAACATTTTGGCCATCCATCATTATCAATAATACTGATAATATTATTACTATTACTATTATCATTTTGTTAAACAACAATATGCAATCTAGTACCGGTATCAGCGATATCCTCAAACATGAAACACTTCATTTTGATTCGATCGGTCCATTACTGCCTGTCACTGAACGGTATTTTTAAACATTTTTCGTGCTGAATTATATTGTGGATTTTTGTTACTTTGTTTCTTTTCACCATTAACAAAGAACCCCCCCCCCCCCACACACACAGAAACAAAATAAAATAAAATTAATAAGGTGTATATATATATATATATATATATATATAATATATATTATATTATATATATAAATTAAATAGGGAGTGTGGCCTTAGCTTTCGATCCAATCATTTATGCTTACTTATTATAGGAAAAGTAAATAATTGAATGCAGTGAACTGGACATGTTTTATTTATTTATTTTATTATATATATTTGATTTTTAAAGTAGTTATATCACATGTTTAGCACAAAAATGTTCTGACTACCGACAACACGTGCAACCCTGAAACGGAATACTTCGCGCGCTAAAATACAGCAAGTATGTGCACACATAAAACAGCCGTCGTAAAATTGTTGCGCGCGCAAGTTGTTTTCCCGTTCACACTCTTCATACATTCAAGATGGCCGTCCTCGTTGAAACCTGCACAATGACGATCGTCTTGTAATTTTTTCGGGCCTATATGTCAGGAAATATAAAATGTAAGTAAAATCACCATTTTTTTGGGCGCCTAGATAGTTAAACATGTAAGGAACGTATCTAGACTGTCAAAATAGTCGCAAATATCGTCAATTTCAGCGCCTGGAATTTCGAATTACTACCGTTAGCGGAATGAGACCAACCTGTGGCTAAGGATACGCGGGGGGGGGGCGTGTCCGTGCCACATTTATGGGGCTAAGGCTGTGCTAATTTCTCTATAGTCTAACGTTAACGTTGGGGAAAATGTCATTGCTGCTGTGCTTGGAGTCCCTTGGACATGTCAAAACAAGTCAGGGAAAGGTTTTAAATTGTAAAGATTTCCGATGTATTCCAGAAGAAGGAAAGCCTGGAGTGGAAAGTTAACGTCAACTGACTCGGTTAACTTGAGACTCACAAAGTCATGAAACTTTGAAAGTGTTAATGCCAATGGCGGTATCGGGTCAACTCGTACCCAAGTACAAAAGTCAACTGTACCCAAGTCAACTCGTACCCAAAACATCTTACCCAGGTCATTTTGTATACGCAAAAAGAAATATTAATTAAGGACATAAAATAGGGACGCAATACTGGCATGATGCGCATATGTTCCCGACCCTAGTGCTCGAGGCAAACATATTTTCTTGTACTCTTTTTTTTGTTTTTTGTAGCCTAAATATCCTAGTAAAAATACATTTGTGCAGAGTCATGAAAGCTGCACGTACTGAATTTGAATCTTCCGTAAACATTTTGCTACAATATTTTTTTTGTCTAAGGAGCCGTCGTTTTTATTGTCAATAAAAAGGGCAGGAAAGAACATGAAGAATGTTGAACCCAACGTCCGAAACTTAACGTTAATGCTAGCCTAAGTAACACCAACAGTTAACTCTTTCTAACGTTAAGCATGTGTTTTAGCAGACGACAAAATGGCCACCACCTCACTGGTGTGCTTACATTTATTGCTCCAAATCTTGTTTCTGTCATCCTTTAAAAGAAAATGTGATCAGGGTTGTAGCTACGCCGGTCGGCGCCGGTCGGGTCTAACCGGCACTCCCTCTGGCCGACCGGCACCAAACGCAAATTGATGTCTTACCGACCGGCACAAAAAATGTGTGAATATTTCATTAAACAGTAATAAAAGTTTAAAAAGTTCATGTATTCTTCATTTCTTTGAGTTATTTGCCATTATTTTGAGGACTTTAGTCTATAGATCAATTAAAACATCGTACGATATTATAAAATAAATCTCAGTTTGTAGCGGTACAAACAAATACACTAACTAGCATTTATTTATGACGTCAGGGAAAAGACCTGGGAATCCCATTATGATTGGTTGTTTGCGCCTGCACGATGAGCTAATGCCACTAGTCTCTACCGCGTGCAAATGATGCGACGTGCTTCGTAATGTCGATGTACGTAAATTTCAGGTTGGATAAGCGTGACTTCGTAAACGTCTAGCTTTCCCCGCGATGTGCTCAGCAAAGGGAAAATTATTCACGTGCGTCCCTCCGCCCATTCATGAAAAGTTTTGTGAACGTTTTTTGGAAGTGTTTTGATCAAAATAATTATGTCGCACTCGCAGAAAAGTATCACTAGCTTTTTCTCTTCGGCCACTAAACGCAAGGGGCCGGCAGTGATAGACACGGCAGCCGGGTCAAGCGAGAAGCCGGCAAATTCGAGACATTCTTCTGCGACCACATCTTCGTGTTAGAGTACAACTGACCCGGGAACTGATCACGCTACCGACTCTTCGGCCACTGTGGATTTAGGCCAAAAACTCGGAGCTGCTATGCCTGACGGCCCTGGTTGCTCAAGTGTTACCACCTCATCAAAAAAACAGAAGCTGGCATCTAAGTTTAATAGCGAAAAGTGGACACCTGGTAGGCCATACAGAAGTTTCAGTTTTTCTGAGCCAACATTGTTGTCAATTGCATTGGAGGGCACTCCTTCACATCATAAATTCTTGTATAATACTATGAAAATATCATACTATTATACAACAAATTATGTGAAAGGTGAGCCCTCCAAATCCATTCTTAAAAGCTAAAACCCAGGAGCTTCGGGGGGCTTCGCCCCCTCGACCCCCAGCGGGGCATTGCCCCTGGACCCCAGCCGTCAGGAGCTGCGCTCCGCTCACTACGCTCGCAATCGATAAAATTAGCCGGCACTCAATTTGGTCTGGTGACAACCCTGAATGTGATATTTGTCATATTTGGATTGATTCTTCACAAAGCCAATATGGTTAATCGGTTAACCGCACTGAATTTTAAAAACATAGAATTCAAAAATGGTAGGAAATTAAGGTAGTAAAAAGGATTAGATGTTAAATTTATGTTATTCACTATCTGGTAAAGTTTGTGGATTGATAGAAGAGATGGCGACAGATTTTGTATGTGGTTATTGCACAAAAAAGGTAGCATAAATTTTCTAGTTTTCGGATAACCAAGCAGTAAAAATTAACTGAGTAAGCGTTGCAGCACATTAAAAAATTGACAGGAAATTAAGGAATTAAAAAAAAATTCATTCATTCACCCATAGTTTTGCCTATTTAACAATATTACCCTGTCCCCTCCCCAGAGAGCAAGTGGGCATTGGTGGTAATGTAACACAATGTAGGCCTAAATAGCATTCTTTCTCCTTTGTGAAATAAAATGTTTTTTGTTATGAAGTCTATTTGTTGGCAGTGGTAAAGCAGTTAAGCTCAGAAATGTATTCCTAGTGCCACAATGCTAGCAACAGGTCATGTGAGACACTGACATTTATTGGAGAACACAGTTTGGCTGTATGTGGTTTAAGTTATTTTGAACATATGAATATTTTTAAAATTTGGTTGATGTGTTACCCACTGTGTTACTAATAAAAAGCACCTCAGGTTGACACAGGTCTCTTGGTAATGTGCAGTATCTGTACTTTGATCCAATAGTGCCGTTGTGGGTGGTTCGATTCCACTGGTGCTTTGTTCAGAACTTGTGAGGTACACTGACACAATGATAATGAAAAAAGGAGAAAAAAGTCTCAGCCATGAGAACATTAAGTCCAATGGCCTAGACCACGGCACCCCATACATAATATTGATTGAATACTCAATGGGTTTACTCTTTCAACTAGTCAACTCATTTATTATTTTTTCTTTGAGACATTTTCAAACATTGTAAAATGTAAAAATAAAGATTCAATTGGATAATGTGTACAGAAGTTTAAAGGGAGTGTGCAACACTGGTAATTATCAAATTATTTAAAGCTTACTTGGTGTAAAGTTAGTACAAGTATCAATCATCCTTTCTGAAGTGCATTATGTTAAAACATGTTAAATCATCCAAATGTACACAGTACACCTAATAATATTTTGACAATAAGTTACAATGTTAAAAATTACAGCACCTCAGACAACATTTTTTTCTACCATCAAGTAATTTTGAAATATCTAACTCCATTCTCCATGTACATCAGAGAAAAACAAAAATTGCAATCCTTTATCTCAGTATCAGAGCTTCATCTTAAAATAATAATCCTGTGTAAATATTATTGAACAAAGATTTTAATATTTAGTTGAGATGTTGTACATTGCGTTTTCAGCCTAATAATAGACAACAGGGTGGCTATTGTCATGCTGATCATTTAATGCATATTTCAATGGTTAAATATTGTTTACACCATCCTATTGAAATGATGTAACAATCACCATAGAAACAGCAGATCAATACAACACACCCACAACTGAGTTGTAACCCCTCAAGCTGAAATCTTTAAATTGTAGCTACACAATGTGTGTAATGAAAATTTTGAATTGCAATCAGATTATAATTGTGACCAAATACCACTGATTCCCAAGACACATAAAAGGAATTTGTTTAACCCTAACCTTCCTAAATCCTCCAAAATCCTCTTTGCTAAAGTGAAGGATTTTGGAGGATTGAGGTTATTAGGCATACTTGCCTTTCCATGGCACATTTACATCCATGTTTGTTGTAGTGATTGCAAGGTCAGTGCTTGGGTCAGTGGACACTGTTTATTGCTCCATGCATGCAGGAAGGGTCCCTGGCCATGTACATGTATATCACAGATTAGAAACACGTGTGCATACATATCATGTGCTTGCTTTACTACTGAAGGATTTTGGAGGATTCAGGTTATGTGTAAGCAAATGGGCCTAGGGAGTTAGGGTAAAATAAAAAGATAAAATGTCCGGAACCAGGGATCATGCATCAGATACATCAAATTATCTGATAATTATTATAATGTTCAGGCCATTTCTTTTGAAAAGTTTCAGACAGACACTAAATCAGTGGGTAAACATAATGGCTATATCAGGGGGAGGGGCATGTGAACCAACTGCATGACTTCCTCTCGAAACAACACAAAATCTAATTGTAATCTGTATTAATGGAAAGAGACAAATGGAAATTGCTTTCAAACCAGTCTGAGTTGGTCTTAGATAGGAGGGTTTTTTTTTAGGTTGAAGGTGCAGGAGATGCGAATATGCTGCCTCACTCTTGATGAGATGTCATCACTCCAAATGTAGAATATGATGCATCAAGCAAGACAAGCAGTGACAGAAGTGTTCAGTTTCTAAATGGAAATAAACAAGAAAAAAACATTGTAATGTCATATATATATATTTGTGACCAACTCTGTGAAAATGAGTCACAAGTCGCAAATTTGAATAATTGCGATTTCTATGTGGCTTTTAATATTTTATTGATTGAAACTGACATCAATTTCAATCAATAAAATATTAAAATCAATGATTTTTTGTGAGTAGGTTGTTTCATTTCTGTCATTTGTTTTCCTTTCGAATGCTTGTTTTCCTAAGAATTCAATTGCGTTAATTATGCAAATTATTGATTATTAAAAATGGATATCTCCATAATGCAATATGTCACACACCTCTAACATATACCAAATTAAAACTGATGTACTCTTTCCAGCCACATAGAAATCTAAATTTGTCAAATTTGTGACTTGTGACTCATTTTCACAGAGCAGGTCAGATTTTACATTTTTGACATTTTAGCATGTAATTTTGTAAAGCACCGAGAGCATGTTTATATGGATTTGGCGCTATTTAAATGTCACCCAATCTTACAAAATGAGTCTGAAGTAGCCAGAGCTGCTTTTGTGTAACACGCCCTTATACATGCTTTATCACAATGTGAAACAATAGAAAATGTCTTTATTTACAAGATACTGACATCTGTAAACAATTAATAAGATTAAACACCCCTCAGATCCAAAGAAGTGGCTTTAATTCTTAGATGATATTCCACAACTCATTAACAATGTGAAGGCTGCCCTCGTCAGTGGTCATGTGCTCACAATGGACCCTGATGTTGTTAAATAATTCAAGCTTCCATCTAGCCATGCAAGTATCACTGCAGTAAAAGATCTGGCTACCTTCCAAGATGACAATGAGTTAAACAACTCACCCATAACTCATCCATGCCATCCTAACACCTTCTCACTTGAAAGTATCAAATGCCCTTAGCCTCTTAAGCCATTCAGTTAGTGCCAGTGTGCGTTATATGGTAGAATGTGAAGGGAGAAGCACCAAGAATCTCACTACAGCATGGCATGGTTCCTTGAGATCATGAATCACTGGTTTGACATTGTGTCAAGCATGCAGGCATCCTGTCACGGTATTAAGCAAGCTCCATCCTGATTCCTGACAAGCATGCAGAGGCGATTCAGTTTCTAAAAGATATAAAAAAGAAAATATTGTAATGTCACACATATTTGACATTTGACATTTTAGCCTGTAATTTTGTAAAGCACTGGGAGCATGTTTATATGGATTTGGCACTATTTAAATACATGCCTTTCACAATGCGAAAATTCACAGGATATGTAAGTTTAAGATGAAGATGTGTTTGTTTTACTTAGCTAAATTCCGTCACAAATTTGCAGCCATTTTATTAATGTTATTGCTGGATATTTTCTTAATACAATATTTCTTATTAAGACTAATAAGAGTATTTTATGCACAATGTGAGTTCAGCAAATGAGAAAATGACCAACATCTCGGTCATAATTTAATGAAAGAGTGCAGGCCCCATGATACAGCCACAACTTTTCTCTCTTGACTCTACTCTAAAAAGACAAATAGAAATACCACCATATTTCCTGAAAAATATATGATTGGCTAATGTAGAGGACAAGCTAGTAAATGAGAGGGAAATGTAGTAATTAATCAAGGCCTGATGGGACGAGTTTGGTTTTTGTGCAAATGCTTGCAAGAATACAATTTGTGCACAATGTGATAGGCTGGCTGGCCTGGCTACCATACTGCTAGTACTGTAACTGCTAGCTGCTTACTGACTTGTTACTGTACTGAAGTAACAGTTGTAGGCACGGCAAGGCCTACAAATATAATCTTTTGGGGGAACATTCTATCATTTCAAAAATATTCAATGAATCTAAAATAATATGCAACTGTTGTTAAATAATTAAAAATAGCCTACCTTCATCATGACCGTAAACTTCCAATTTTCCATGGTCATGACCGAGCTACGTTAGCCTGTTGATCGACCTTCAACTTATCCTGGAGACATTTCAACAACGAGGGAAGATTTCTTCTGTCACAGGCACACCATCCTCTCGTCCATGAGTTTCCCAAGATCCAAATGGATTTTTTAAAGCAAACTTCATGATTAAAAACTCTTATTAAGTTATAACATTGACCGTCGCCGAATGCGACAGTATTCACTTTACGCATATTTATATACGGAATGCGCGCACACGATCGACACGTGAATTCGCGCACACACGTTTCTGGGACCCAAAATGGCTTCTAATCACTAGTTGTCGCAACTCTCCCAATATACGGCTCTGCCTCTGAAGTCAAGACAGCGCCACCTATTGGCAAGCACTGGATAATTCAGTCAAACTGGTGGTACGGGGCGACAATGCGACTATGCGCCGTTGACGGCGTAAGCGGCTAAGGACCATCAATCAACACGGGCGACAATGCGACAATGCGACAATGCGACGGCACGACGCGACTATGCGACGGCACGACGCGACTATGCGACGGCACGACGCGACTATGCGACGGCACGACGCGACTATGCGACGGCACGACCACTATGGGCCCTTGACGGGCAAAAAC
>CM055816.1:80605305-80681219 GCA_029582265.1 Zoroaster sp. YZ-2022
CACCTTTTTACCTTTACTTCCGGTCCAAACAATTAGACCAAAGTCAACACATTCTAATGCAAAATTGATATATTTTTTGAATATGAAATTGATATTGAAATAATAAAATATGATACACCTTTGCAAAATATGATATTGACATCATCGTTGATAATTTGATTGAACCGGAAGTTGACTCGAACACCGTGTGTTTGTTCAAACAAACACTTAAGCTCTAGTTACATTTAATTTTGTTTGAATTGGGAATTATTTACTTTTTGACAAAAACTCTTCTGCGGGGGGCAGTGGAAGATGGAAAGCACGGATGCAAGCTTACTTCCAACTTTATCATGTAGTAGTTATAAGCTTGTTTTCTAATGAAAGGCTAATTAGCTGAACGAAAGGAAAGGGGAAATATTTATATGGTCTTCCATGCTTCAGTGCCTTCAGTAACCCCCAACTACCCCAAACAATTTAACCCACACTTCCTGCTCTTTGAATTTGCAGCCAAGTTTAATCCAGTTACTGTACATGTAGTCCCCTTCTATCCTAAATCAACTTTGTGACTTTATGCCCAAACGTTGAATAGGTTGATCTGGCTACCTACAACCCTGGCAAACTATTTTCATATGAGTGATTTTTAATGTTGATTTATCATCTAGCATGGTTTTTGAAAAGCATGTGTTGGGCTAGTGTCAATATTTAAAATAAAAAACATTGTGTTCCAAGTCACACTTGTTAATTTCTAATTTACTGCTTAAATCTCACAACATTTCCAAGTTCAACAGCCAATATCTCAAGAACTAAATGACCTATTAGAAAACAAAAAACACAATTGAATTCCTTACATTAATAGCTTGTAATTCTAGAAATGAGTTACCATAAATGCTTGCCAATGGTCCAATTAGTGGCACACGAAGTAACGATTTTTACAAATTTTAAAAGGTCATATCTCATAGCTTCAATTTAATGTACAAGTTGACAAATTTGTTATTTTTTCGTAATCATGAGGAGGTCATATATGACCTTCAAACCACCTAATGTGACCTTTACTTCCTGTCCAAACAGGAAGTTCAAATTCAACACATTCTAACGCAAAATTGATATGTCTTTTGAATATGAAATTGATATTGTTATTATAAAAGATGATAAACCCTTGCACAATATGATATTGACATCATCGATGATAATTTGATTGAACCGGAAGTAGACTCGAACACCGTGTGTTTGTTCTAACAAACACTTAAGCTCTAGTTTTACTTCTCCTTCTTCTCAGTGGCGCTTGTCCGGCAACAAAGGCATCCTTGCTGAGCATATACAGCCTTCAAACTTAACACATAAACAGAACATATCAAGCAGACGAAACCGTTTGCTGTGACGTCATGATTACGTCATCAGGTGTCGAATTACGCTAAATCAAAATTTAATATTTCAAAAAATCATATCTCATGAACGACAAAAGATATTTTCACAATCTTTGCATCGTCTGAAAGATATTGAATTATGTGATATTTCGTTATTAGGCTTGATCCCAACCTGACCTTTCCTTTCGGTCGAAACCGGAAGTTGAAAATTTCAAAATTTCCAAAAAATCATATCTCATGAACCATAGAAGATATTTTCACAATCTTTTTATCATCTTAAAGATCTTGAACTATGTCACATTTCGTTTTCAGACGTGACCCCAATCTGACCTTTCCTTCCGGTCGAAACCGGAAGGTTAAGTGAAACAATATGCTGAATTACTATTCCCTGTATGTACGAATAGCCCATATCGCGCGTGCACATAACATGTACACACAGCAATATACGTTTCTTCCTACGTTCCTACGTCAGAAAATGTATTTCTTTTCTATATCTACCTCATGATGAGAAAATACACAATGAAAACAATACCATTGAAACGAAGTATTTTGGTTTACAATTTGGTTTCGCTGAGCAAAAATACCTGCTTTATTCAGAATTCATGACTCATAACTCATTACCAAATACGGAATACGAAACTCACTCGAATCTAAATTCCGAGATTTTTTGAGGTTATAAGAGTAACTTCGGGACTAGGTTTTATGTATGCTTAGCGAGCCTTGTTGGTTTTCCATCTGCCATGGCGAGATATAAGAGTAGAAGGAATGTGGGCATTGCTGGCAGCCGTTGCCCCACCCGACCTTAGGCTATGGAGCCCATATTCGCCTATATTGGGCACTAAAGGTTTTATTGCTTGGAGCACTGTCTCACGAGTTCTGGTATAACTTAAACCGTGTGTGGTGGGAACTAGACCCTTTTTTGAAGCTGTTAATCTACGTACAATAGGTAAGGTCGAATCAATTGGATCTGCCAAAGCATTCAAGTATCGTTCTGCAACGACGACTGGACAAGTTGACTTAAATGTTCTGGCTATTGTCACGTCATTGCCTTGACGTAAATGGTCAGTTTTAGATTTTGGCAAATGTAACAGTAGGCGATCTGGTGTAAAAGTACAATCACAGCGTCTGATGTGGCTTAGATCGTCGAATCTCAAAAATCCTGCATAACTGATAAAACAGACAAATAAAGTTCGAAGATCCAACAATGTCGCTGTTGAATGACCGTGTGACACCAGTAACTTTTCCAGTATTTCGGGTGTAATTGGTTCTTTCCTCGTGATGGGTGTAGTGTGGGTACGATTATATCCTTGCAATGCAAGTCTGAACATACAATCATCTGTAGGAGACGGCAGCCCGGCTAAGCTATGTACCCACTTAACGCAGGCGGAAACAGCATCAGCTGCCGTCTTCGCTCCGGATGTCGTGGATAAATGAGCAATGTAAAGTGCGAGATGGTATGGGTCTGCTGGAAATGCCTCGACTCCGATTCTGGTGCGAGCCCAGGTGTCCCATCTGCCCCATGTGGCCAGATATTTTTGGGTTGTAGACGATGCTCTGGCCGCAATTAGTAGAGAAGGCAGCGTATTGTCAGCGAGAATGTGGAGGGTTGGGTCTTGAAGGGATTGCTTATTACGGTTCCATGCCTCTGTCAATAAAAACAAACAAGAAAGCCACAAGTACCTTTGTCACAATATGCTAAACGCATAACGCGTTTATACAAAATGGCGCAACAATCATAACGACAATCAACAATTTTTTCACACATTGTTCTCTTGCAAGGCACTAGGCATCAGTCCAGCGTTAGCTGGCGCTCGGAGGCCACGAAAAAAAACCCTATTTTTTAGGGGAAAACGTGGATGCGTCCAAGGATACCGAGTGAGGGCGCATTCCCTTTCTTCCTTGCGAATTAATTCGTGGGCGGGAGGGATATAAATGGGCGAGTGAAAGCAAGGTGTAGTTACTCGACGGAGAAGGAAGAATGTCATGAGGACAAGGTTTATATACGGAATGGAGTGAACGCAAACAAAAGATGTTACGTAATTGCTCACTGAGCGTGCATGTCAGGTTTCGATAACGAAAGAAATGTCACTTTCTTCCTACGTTCCTACGTCAGAAAATGTATTTCTTTTCTATATCTACCTCATGATGAGAAAATACACAATGAAAACAATACCATTGAAACGAAGTATTTTGGTTTACAATTTGGTTTCGCTGAGCAAAAACACCTGCTTATGAGAAAACGCCAAAGAAGGGGACGTTAGTGGTTCTTGGGGCCGTTACTAAAATAACGATTGGGTAGTCGGACACCAAATGGTCATTTTGATTTCAAAAAATGAAGCACACCAGGCACACAAATCGGCCATGTACAGATGTAGATATTATTTGACAAAATAATTGTTAAAAATCTGCTCTCTATCGTCAAATAGATACTCGCCAAATGGCAGTTACGTATTCTGAACAAATCTCAGATACAGTCCGAGCAATAGCCCAACTCGGAACAACAATATCCTCTATTGGTCTGTCTGGGGGACTTTGAGAAATCCCATCTCAATGCTAATGTGAGAAATGACGGTTCAGAGTTAAAAGGTGATACTTTCCCCAAAGAGGGAGGAATGAACGAAATATTCATTAATTTCCAATCGAATACATGTTTATTCAAATGTGAACCGTCGGGGCAAAGTAATGGCCAAAAGTGAGAAGATGGCCATTTCGGCACCACTAGTGTACCAACTGCTTTGGAATATTCCATGAGTCTGATGACTTGAGATATAAGTGAAACAGGGGGACAGAAATAATTATTATGGACCGACCAATCTTGACAAAAGGCATCGACTCCAGAAACACCTTTACACCAAAACCTGGCATTAAATGCCTGAAGTTTTCTGTTTTGGGGTGAGGCAAATCGATCAATTGAATGTGGTCCCCAACATGAATCAATTATTGCAAAGGAGTGGTCATCTATAGACCAATTGTCAAAATCGACAAATTTACTTATTTTGTCGGCTAACCTGTTCTCATTTCTGGGCAACCATTCGGGACAATGACAATATTGTTTAACCGGCAAAGTTTATAAATACTAAGGGCAATTTCATGAAGGTTTGATGTTGTGCTCCCGCATTTGATAATTGAAGGAACGTTCGCATTGTCCGTGAACCATTTGATTTTGTGATTTGTAAGATAGGACTGGCACTCAATAAGGATTCTGAGTACCGCAGTCAACTCGCGCCATGTTGAGCTATTGAGTTTTTCACTCACTGACCATATACCATGAAATCGCATATCGGACTTGCCGTGAACGAAACCGCCGTAACCGGTGGCACTGGCATCGGAAGAAATCTGAATTGTTGGTACGAGACGAAATTTGAATGGAAAGCCGTTAAGTAATTTAATGTTTTGGATCCAAAATTCTAGTTCGGCGGTAACGCTGCTGGGAAGATTTATGAAGCTTGTCCAAGAAACGCGCGATTCAATTGCATGGTAGCATGAGCGGGTCATAAGCCTAGCTATCGGGCCCAAGGCGGGAGACATAGCGATCACTTGGCTGCATGATTGAAGCCAATTTCATAACTGAAATTAGCTGACCAGCTGTGAACTGAACCATCAAATAGTTAATGGAAGAAAGCAACTTGGCAAGTTTAGCCTCGCCGATGTAAAACTTTGAAGTGGTAGAATCTATGAAAAAACCTAGATAGTGAATATTTGTAATGGGAGTCCACACACACTTCGTTTTGCTTAATACAAAGCCGCTACGGGATATTGTTTCTTTGACAATGTCTAGATTCCTTAAGGCGGAGAGTCGAGTTGGGGAGATAATGAGACCGTCGTCGATGTAAACAAAGGAAAGAATGCCTAGCGCGCGCCAATAGTAAACCAAGGGCCTGACCACTTTGGTAAAGATATAACATGCACTGCTGAGTCCGAATGGAAGAACTGTGAAAACATAGTACTTAGTGCAATTAAGACGCGTCCATGAAAACCCAAGATACTGTTGGTGAAGGGGAAAAATATCAATGTGGTGATATCCTGATTCAAAATCGAAAGATAAATAATGTTGTCCAGAATGAAGAACCTGTGCAATATGCTTTAGGTCTTCATATTTGAATGGAGTTAATGAAATAAATTGGTTGGGGTGTCGAAGGTCCAAAACAAGTCTTAATTTGTTCCTTCCGCAACGGTTAGTGGGTTGCAACACAAAGGAATAGTATCGACTTCAATTATGCAATGCTTAATTAACAATTCTGAAATGGCAGAATCGACAAAGTCTGAATGGTCCAAACTAGATTTGTTATTCGTAGCAAAAAACGATGATGGCAAATATTTAAAAGGAATTTTATATCCGTATGCAATGGTTTCAACAACTAAAGCACTGGCTTTTCAAATCTTTTATCCAAAAGGCAAACAAGATTTTAATTTACCTTTAACGGTCAATGGGGCTGTCTGTGGAGAGTCGTGCTCCGAGGATTCCCAGTTTCTATGTGGGGGAAATTCTGGCTGTTGTGGCTGCGGGCTGCTGTTGACTGGCTCGCAGGGCTCTGAGGGATGGGCAGTTAGTTCGCACATGGCCGGTGATGCCGCATTGAAAACACATTCTCCGGTCAACCCCGAAGGAGGGCGTAGTGAAATTGTAGGGGAAGCGACGAAAAGAAGACTGATGAACAGGCGGAGCAGTTGAAAGGTTGTACCGGTTTGTGGAAAACTTCGAATTGCTCTTTGTTTTCTTGGCCGCATCAGCTCTCTTACTGACTGCCGATTTTTCGGCTTTACGAAGCCGTTTCTCATCGTCAGAGTCGTCCGCCAAATTATCAGTTAGGTACTCTTTTACGGTCGCCCAACCCAAGGGCGAGCGGTCCGCTAGTTTTATAAGTTTCTGACGTTGTTTTACCGCCTCTAGGGTCTCCTGGAGAGTACTCTTCGTACTGGTGATGTCACCGAGCTCCAAAGATCCGAGGGCAGAATCTAATAGCGTTGCTATCTTTGCAGAGTGGGTATGCTGATCCTTGTTGCCTTCGCTCTTGAAGGAGACAGCAGTTTCAGACAATCGTTGCCTTTTTGATGTAACATCAACTTTGTGCTGAAGATGTTGTATGGCGTTAAGAATCTCTTGATTCGAGACGACTTGAGCTTGGTTCTCCAAGCTCATGATGCTTGAATGTGTGCAGTAACGAGTGAAAGCAAGGTGTAGTTACTCGACGGAGAAGGAAGAATGTCATGAGGACAAGGTTTATATACGGAATGGAGTGAACGCAAACAAAAGATGTTACGTAATTGCTCACTGAGCGTGCATGTCGTTCGATAACGAAAAGAAATGTCACGAGTTTAATATTGGCCTACAACGTAAAGGCCTTGTCACACGGGGCAATTTTCGGGCAATTTTCAGGCAATAAAAGTTGCTGGCAATGAGATTGCTCGGAGATTGCCCTGTGTGGCATTTCATGCAATCCAGTGGCAATGAGTAGACTGGCTTTCTACTTTGAGGCAATCTGTCGAGGCAATCTCCAATCACATTGCGTATCAGTGATCACGTGACATTTTATCACAAGCAAAACATTTTCAGCGGCGGCCATTTAATTCTCGTTTACATGAAAAAATACTGAGGAATTTTGCCGTTCTTTTTAACTACAAAGCAAAATACAAGAAAATAAAATGGGTTACCGAGAAAGAGGAAAATATAATTGCATTATTAAGAGGTAAGTAGACATTATTTAGAGGTTTATTGGCCTAGAATGTGCGTTTGTAAAGTCGTAGACATAATTATTGCATGCACAATCCAATGGAGGTTCGTGACGGACGAAACTGTTGTACTGCATCTATTTCGTAAAAACTATATTGAGTCTACTCTTTCCCTGTTTTTGCAGTGTACCTACATGATTTTAAGTTTGCATTTTAACTAAGGATAATGACTGAGCATGGATAGATGCTATATTGTCCAGAAAAAAGTTTAAAACCTAAAGAGATGCTTTTACTTGATTAGTCTGCTAGTTGTAGCCACAAAATTGTCATATAGGGGCACCTGTTTTTTCTGAGCTAGGTTACATTTGTTGTTTTGTTATTATTAAGCATAAAAAGTCTGTCCCTCTATGCTTTAAAGAAAGGTCAGGTCTTATAACATAAAAAAAGATGAAGAGCCTGCATAAAAAAAAGAAAACTAATAAATGAAGAAAAAGTTGCAGAGGGATGAGTTAATATGGGTTTTAATTGGAAAATAAACATGCAGGTGTGTGTTGGTGGACAACATGTGTACACCAAAATTCAGGATGGAAAATGCAAATGGGGTGGGGGTGATGAAGGTTGTTTTTGCAATTATAGAGGGCATTCTCTTACTGGAGTAATACATGTTGGCCTTTCCCCATTCAGAATTTATTTTTTCACAGAATTATTTGAACATTTCTTTATATTTTGTATTTTAGCTCTCCAGTATGCTGAGTAATTGGAATTAGATGCAATGGCTGGCATCAGTGAGAATCAGTTCAACAGCCTAGAAAGCAACTAAAACACAAGCCCCAAGGTAACCAATAAATCTGTGGTACAATTATTGTAAATGTGTGTGTGTGTGTGTGTGGATGGTTGCATTCCTCCTGACTGCCCTATGATCCACTCACATGACCCCACCAACCTACATTGAAGATTGTGATTTTTATTTTCAAAAAGCAATTCTTTTTAAATTTTATCCACAATGTTGTATTCTTTCCCAGTGAAAACAGGTCAACTCGTATGCGTGCCAACTCGTACTTTTACCAACTCATACTCATTTTGGTCAACTCGACCCGTAAACATATTTATTACTGAATATTTACTGGCATGTGTACAGGTTGACATCCGGTGGCGTACGAGTTGGTAGAAGTACAAGTTAATTTAGCTACACTATAGTGTCTGTAGTTCCTCATAATACTAGTAGTGCTTGTGTGGTGATGGCTGCATTGCAGTTTACTTTATATTGGCATTTAATTTTCTCACTAAAGTAGACCAGAAACAAATATCAGCACCTTTATTGAGATAATGAAACAGTCACATCATGGAGGAATTGTTCTGAAATCTGAAGGGATCATTTTTCTAAACTGGTTGCATAATTTTTCTGAAGTTACATCAATCCATCATCCTGATAATAACATATGAGGGCATTCTAAGTTATGTGTGTTTTGTTAGCATGACCCATTATTCTTCGTCCCTCTTTGAAAACATTAAATATTGTTTTTACATGATTCGTTTATATTTCAGATCAACGGTATCCATTTGTGCTACTGCTACAAGGTGTGTCAGAGTCTGTGTAACTTTGTGATCCAATGGCCAGCATTTGAAGTTTATCCATTCATCAAAGGAGTTAATGTATGATTCAAATTATTTTATATGGACTTATCCTATCTGTGGCAGTCTTTACCCTCAAGGCTATTGTTTTTTCAGGACCTCAAGACACATCTAGGTCTTTCTTGGAATTTCTTTAACATGTTAGAACAAAAATAGTACTGAGGAATTCTTATTATTTTTTTGACTGGACCCAAACATCCTCACAAATGTAGTTATTAAGCAATATCTGTTGGTGATCTAGTAAAATGTATATTGCCGACAGTGAATTCCTGGCAGTTTTGCCATATAAACATAGTAAACATACCCCCCCCCCCAATCTTCATTGCATGGGTGTGTCAGCCTTGGAATACCTTTTGCCAGATCACCCAATTAAAGTTCCTATTTATTTGTATGCTCGCATTGGGATAGTACTGACCATCAATCCCATAAACACAATTGGTTAAACAGACATGTACAGTATCGTCACGATCAGAGCAGACTTTCTACAAACAGGGCATGGAATTGGTGTCCTAGTTTAAGACGAACATAGTGACTGAAAATTACTGGCTCATTTATGCAGTAGCAACGCGAATATGACCTTATCATGTGAGTATTATTTTCAGTCACCGAGTTAAACTAGAACTTGAACTCTGATTCCATGCCCTGTTGATCGTGAAGATATTGCCACCTTTAAACAATAACTTTAAAATGACTATTTATGAAAATGTATTTTCAACAGTTAATGACAAATAAATACATATACATGTAACACTCAGAAGATCATTTCAGTATTGTTTGTTTCTTTGTACTTTACAGTTATCCTTCAAATTACATTGTGTTGTCTCTTCCCTATAAGTATTGTTTTAAAAAACTGAACCAAACATTTAATTATAACACTTGATCGAATTTGTCATTGTATTGTACAAGACGTGCACACACCTCACCTCGGGGGGGAAAAATGTGTAATGACCAAGCTGTGATGATACATTATTTTATTTCTTTTTTCTTTCGTTTATGGGCAATCAATTTCAGGGTAACAGTTTGCCAATGCTCCCTTGACAAAAGGTTTTCAGGCACTGAGTTAATTTAAATACAAAATCAATTAAATTTGATGTATGTATTTTAACTTATGTATTTTTATTTCTTTTCTTTTTATTATTTTATCAACTTAATTAAATTTACTTTTGCAAATGGAATAATGTGTACAATTTTTAAACGAAAAGCATCAATAAATTTCCCACAATGATTGCTTAATAAACAATGTGGCAAACAAGAGTCTAGACAAACAAAATGGTTGGTAATTTTTTTCCAAAATCGTTTGTTTACTTTTAAATATTGGTTTTGGTTATCCAGTTAGCAAATGGTCAGTGAATTTTGTTTCATTTTAATTTATGTAATAACCAAATAATGTTTCATTATCATTAATAAATAAATTAAAAAGATTAAGGCCTAAACATTTTCAGCATTATTCTGGTACAGAACTTTAAAACTTAACACATAGTTAGACCTTAACATGTAGTTGTATCCTAGGTTGTGAGGTCGTGGTTAAGGCATCAGATATCGAATTACACTAAATCAAAGTTTAATATTTCAAAAAATCATATCTCATGAAGCACAAAAGATATTTTCACAATCTTTGCCTCATCTTGAAGACCTTGAACTATGCCACATTTCGTTCGCAGACATGACCCTAATCTGACCTCTCCTTTCTTTCGAAACCAGAAATGTTTAAGTAAAGAAATATTCTGAATCACTATTCTGTAAATGTATATTTTTGCTATCTTGAGAAAAAAATTGAATTTTACCAAATTTGGCACAATTGACACCCATATTAGGAAAAATTTGGTGCATGACTTCACATGATTGAACCGGAACTTACGGTTGGAAGAATTTAAAATTATATTGGATGACTGAACCAGAAGTTAATGTATTAAGTATAGCACATTATGTTATTTTTATTATATATTATGAAAACTCATACCTCCGGAGGTAACTCTGTCTTTTATTTGTTTTTACTTTTATATTCTATGACCACAAAAACATCAAATTTAAAATAAAAAACATAGTGTTCCAAGTCACACTTGTTAATTTCTAACTTATTGCTTAAATCTCGCAACTTACATGTAAGCTCAACAGCCAATATCTCAAGAACTAAATGACCTATTAGAAAACAAAAAACACAATTGAATTTCTTACATTAATAGCTTGTAATTCTTGTGAAATGAGTTACCATAAATGCTTTGATGGTCAAATCAGTGGCACACGAAGTAACGATTTTACAAATTTTAAAAGGTCATATCTCATAGCTTCAATTTGATGTATAACTTGACAAATTTTTTGGGGGAAATAAATGTCTATGTCAATGTCTATTTTGTTGTATGAATAACACTGTTGTTATATATTAATGATCAGATGAACTTAATTTTCCTTGTTTTGTTTTTTCTTTGTAATAGCAATCATAACATTCTGGAAATTTCTTTGTTATGTATTAAATGGTGTTGTTATGGCCGTTTCATTGACAACATCAAAGTTCATCAAATTAGGCATAAAAATTACATGAGAAAATATCAATAACACCCTTATCAAAAACGTATGTAGCGCCCTCAAGATGTTTTTTAAAACTCGAGATCTCTTGACTTATAATACAATTATTCACCGTAGACTAAAACGGTAGCACAGAAGTCTTGGGTGATTCGTATACAGTGCCGTCTTATCGCATGGGCACACTGGGCAGTTGCCCGGGGGCCCCGCGATTTTAAGGGCCACGAGATTCAATTTGAAAAATAAAAATTAAGTTCATATTATGAAATAGCAGTGGCGTTAATGTGAAATCCGGGCCTCCTTGTATGCAAAATGAATGTTGGATCTGGGCCATCTGGCGTTTAATTGATCTTTGGACCGAGGCCCCATCGGTTGAATCTGCTTTCCCTCATGTGCATTGAAAGCGACATCCTCAAAAACATAGTCTTTCAACCAATTATAAAGCAATTTTATTGCCCGGGGGCCTCAAATATTCTTAATACGGCCTTATTCTTAGATATTCCCCATGGCATCTCTTACCATTCAACAAAGTGTTGTACTGTATATAATAATAATATAAACTTTAATGTGTTGTCATCATCCATCAAAACGAAATAAGCAAATAAATTAATTAATAAGTCACTCGACCCCAACACCGATTCATCCGTGGTTGACTGAATAACGCTGCCACAACGCTGTCACAACGCCGTCATTATGCGATAGTCAAATACCGATTGTGTTTAAAACAAAGAGGGAACCAAATACCTTGCCCTTGAAGTCTCGGTTTGGTTCAATTGATTTGAATAGAATAAAGCGTAAATGACAGTACAACTATAATATTTTATATTACAGTGTCCAACACCAATAATACAAGCATTTCACTAAGCTCTTGTTTTTTTAATTTCCTATTTTAATGTATTTATTTGCTTTACATAATAATGTAAATTTAATGTAGTTTTGGATATTCATTTAGGATTTTACAGAACTCTGATATTGTAATCAAATTAATTACTGGCATTACTTTTTTTAAATTGTGTAATTGCAATTTTGACAATCTCTGCCAGAGTCGAAACATAAGGCCATTAACAACTTTTTACATATTATTTCATTGATACAATGTAAGCTGAGGTCAAAATGTGAACATAAGTACAGCATGGTCGGAGTACCCTGTAGGTTATATAAAATGAAAACATGTCAAATCGTTTAGCTATTAGCGATTAATTAAACAAATAATTGTTAATTGTTTATGTGTACATTTGAATACTATAAATTTACCCATTATAAACGTTAGTAATAAGCGATGGTAATATTCAAGATTTGTGATGTTGTTTGGGAATCATATTTTAAAGGGAACAGAGTTAATTAATTGAAAAATGTTTATAAATTCATTTAAGATTGTGTTGATTAAAGTCGATCTGCTCTCAAAGATGCCATTCTTGATTTTCTCTCAACTTGCATTAATTGATGACCGCCTTGGCTTTGCCGACTTTTATAAGCATATAAAACATGACAGGTCACTGTTTCAGTTCTTTCATTCCTCATCATAAGCAATTATCATTGCTTTTTTAAGAAAAGTGGATAACAACTCTTATGAAATACATATGAAACCCTTGAACAGATTACAACTGATCCCCAGTTAAGCTCATTATCAAAATTCACAAAGTGACAACAAATGTTACATTTTTTATATAACCTATGTTGATAAGAAAATCGAGGTAAATTTCATCAACATTTCAGTTTTAATGCGTTTTATTCAGATGACTACTGTCCTTTCTTGTACTTTAGTCCACCTAAACTAAAGTCATTGAAATGTGTCATTAGTTTTTTTTGGTACTTTAGTCCACTTAAACTAAAGTCATTGAAATGTGTCATTATTAGCGATGTTTCCATCTTACTTAAAAGGCATGATAATTTATGCTAAATACAGCATATAGAGACCATGCCCACCATAACATCTGCCAAACAGCAGCACTCACATGAATTTACATCTCCAATGCACCCTTAATAATCAATCTAGCACTTAATTATGCCAGACATGAAGTGCACAATGCAGCTACAAGTAATCTTATGATTGCAGTGTGTTTATATTTTATAATGAGATTGTAACATAAAGGGGAAGTAAGTAAAGAATGTTTGGCTGATTTATTTCAGAGTTTTGGACACACATATGCAATTGTGAATTATTGATTATGGGCTGAACCTTAATGAATCAATCTATTGACCATGGAGCTATGTACTGTTAAAGCTCCATGGTTATACTATGGATCCTTTAAGAGGATCCATAGTATATTGACCCCTTGCACCAACATCACGAGCGACTACTGTGTGACACACTCACCATTTTGGGAGTCAACTCGTAAGCGTTTAAACACCGCGTTATCTAAAATGCGCACTACACTGTGTAACACACAGGGACATTGACTCCCAAAATGACACAACCAAGATTATTGCGATGATGTCAGGTGAATTGGGTCAATACATGTAGTGTATACATACATTATCATTGTCATTTTGACAAACATGTACATGTGTAGATCAAACATAATGATGTGATTTACAGTAATTCAGTCTGCAAAGTTTCCAAGGTCGGCTGTTTTTTTGTTTTTTTTGTACTTTAGTCCACTTAAACTAAAGTCATTGAAATGTGTCATTATTAGCCATGTTTCCATCTTAATTACTTAAAATGCATGATAATTTATGCTAAATACAGCATATAGTGACCATATACATGTATATATGTCTTGATGATTTTGTAGCTTTAAGTGGACATAAAGGCAAATAATATTTAAAATTCTTATAATGTATCTAGTGCTGATTGTGTGGCTTCAACAGGACATCATGTAGAGATGAATTACATTTTCTTTCTGAAAGGAAACAAAATACAGTGTTATCATACACTATTCAATTATAACGGTTATAGGATGACGGTTTTGTATAGAAAGAAAAATGAGTACAAGTGGATCAAATCAGGTAGAGATTACTATGACTAACATTTTCAATAATTTTCAATATAGAGCTGAGTATGTGTTCATTTGCTGAAAATGTGTCATCCCTCAGGGACTACTTTCACTTTAAGCTTTACAAGTCACCCGATCAGGTGATCAAGCTTGGGGCGGTAGGAAACGTGGTTAGTAGAGGAGGGGGGAGGAGGGTGTGAAGGGTAAATCAGGTGGTGGTGATATTACAATTAAATAAAGTGTTTGTTCCTACATGTTGTATATTTGTCAGTGTGTCGGGTATACTGCCATACTGCCAACAAACCAACAGGATATACGGTTACAAGCGCGTGGTGGTTAGCAGAATTTTTTTTAAAGTAAGTACTCCCCTTAGAATATAGGCCCGTAGAATTGAAGATTGCCGGATCCCTGAAAGTTTCGTTTTAATAAAATATTCCCTGATGAGTGTTGTGATTTGGTGAAAGAAAAGATGGGAATTACTGCAATATGAGGGAGTGGGTGTGTGAAACCATACTCACACTTGCTCAATGGTAAAACGTAAGTTCTGGCAATCAGTGTGTGGAAAAGCGGTGATAAAAAATATGGGTAAATTGTAGAGTTGGGGGAGTGGGGAATGTTTAGAAAGAGCCACAGCTACATGTGATGTTGCAGTTCCATGAAGACAATTGTAGTAGTGATGTGCAGAAAGAAACGAAGGGCCTGCTGCACAGTACCCGTGAATTGTACAAACGGTACATGTAGCCAACACACTGTACATTGCCCACGTGAGATCATAACACACACCGACGGGATGTGCATGAATTGTAAGAATGGTTGTTGCATGTTATAGTTTGCAGGCGCTGAGGCATTATGGCCATTGGTACATTTGATGCAGACGGGTCCGGGACAGCACAACACCTGACTCAGCACAGAGGAGTGCAAGTGCACAATTAAAGTGTCCGGAATGACAACCACTGCATGAGGAAAAAAATAGAATAAATGCAGAAAGCCGGGGATTCACCCATCACACACAAAATACATGACAGGTGGAGCCTTATCCGATACAAATCGTCTCAAGCTAAACGTCCCAAGCTGCAAGACCGACAAATAAAAGGTTTAAAGGCCGAGACTGTTTGAGAGGGCCTAATGATTTCACTCTTATTATATTATAGATACTGTGGATATTATTATTACATGCAGATTTCTTAACTAAATGACTACCCCTGATTTACGGGGGTCATCTTGATTCTCTTTCTAAAACATTGTTGTATTGAAATCTAGATCATTCAATGTGACAAACTCTTGATATACCACAGTGATCAGAAACAAGTAAAAAGCTATTGCAAAATACATGCATATAAGTATGGGCGCTTTTAGAGCATGAGAAGAAGAACAAATAATATCAACTTACTTTTGTTTACTGCTTGGTTGCGATGATCCATAACACTTGTATCTTCAAAATATCTCTTCACAATAAGGGTCTGGCTGGATGTCAAAGGAGATGTCCTTATAGCTGAATGAAAAGATATTAAACTTACATGTATATGAAAAGTTGACATGTCCATTTCAAAAGTTTACATGTGCTTTTGTATTGGGGAAAAAATAAACAGTGCTTTGTGGACGGTGATACATTATTGCAGAGTTAAAATAAAGCACTTTTGTGTTCAATATGTGATGATGCTAAAGGCTTTAGTTGACAAATTATATTTTATATTGGTAACTTACACAAAAAGGAAAGGTATGAAACAAATCTACATGTTTAAATGCTTCGTTGCAGACTTGGACCAATACAGTGCATTTCAAATAGACATGTTTCTCTGAAGTATTGGTATCGGTATGAACTGTATAATCATAAACATCATAAAACTTAACCATGTATTTCATGCTGATTTGTCAATATTGAGAGCACAGGTTTGTTGTAATCAGAATAAATGTCTCTAACAAATTTGCTGATTGAAATAAGCAAATTAGTTTTGCTATTAAAATGATAATTAAACATTTAATCAATATTCGTACTGTAAATCAGAATAAGTTAACATTTGTTGCTCGTATACAAGAGTGTGCATGTACCAGAATGGTATCATAAGACAAGAAAGACAAGATGAAAGCACTAACAATTTGTCTTAAATGATTCCAGGATTGACAATGCACTATCAAGAGTTTGTTACAGATGAGTCAGTTTTTGTAGTGTTTGTATCATAACATAACAAGTGGGAGATCACACAGTGTAACGTTGATCAAAAATGCAAAATCTACATGTAACTTGCAAGATTAAAATTGATTTTGCATGTACACTAGTAAAGCATTGGCTATTAGAAGGTTTCTTTTAGAACATTTGGGTAATACGGTTTTTGCGTGGATGACTTTCTCACCATTAATAACTCTAATAACAATTTACATGTACTGTAATTACAGCACATGTTGACTATCTTCACGGGCATTCAAAAGCAAACTCTTACTAGCACATTACACATCAAATATTGCTTCTATTACAAATAACTGCTCATATTTAGATATACACTGCTCAAAATAAAATAGGACGCAAAAGTATTTCTTGGTGCATTTTGTCCATGTGAGGACACAAAAGCAGTTTTTGGTGGAAGTAAAGTACTAAAGTTACTCTGCAACATTCTAAACACTTTTCACGTGTTGTGCATGTCTAATGACAGTTTAAACTGGCATATCATGTGATAAGGCATGAAAATGCAGAAAACAGGTTGATGTACTCAATGTCAAACTTGGTTAATCAGCTTTATTTCTTCATGTGTAACTCCACAATTGACTTCAGTAGGATGTTACTGAGAATTCCTCAAATGTTATCAATAGGATTATAAGGGTCTATTGAGAACATTTGGGCAATTCTCAGTTACAGAGTCAGAAGTCACAACCCTCCTGTAAGAAACTTTGCCAACCTGACAGCAGCTCTACAGGATGAGTGGAACAACCTCGACCAAGCTGTGATCCGGAACACCGTACTGTTCATGATGAGGCGTTGTGCAGAATGTGTGCGAGTCCGGGGTGCTGCAACATCCTACTGAAGTCAATTGTGGAGTTACACATGAAGAAATAAAGCTGATTAGCCAAGTTTGATATTGAGTACTGTACATCAACCTGTTTTCTGCGTTTTCATGCCTTATCACATGATCTGCCAGTTTAAACCGTCATTAGACATGCACAACACATGAAAAGTGTTTAAAATGTTGCAGAGTAACCCGTTTAGTACTTTACTATCACCAAAAAATGTTTTTGTGTTCTCACATGGACAAAATGGACCAAGAAATACTTTTGAGTCCTATTTTATTTTGAGCTGTGTACTGTACTAACTTTAAGCAATGGAGAACATCACATCTGTTCACATTGTATTGATGACAACATCTTCCATGAAACATCATTAGTCCTGACATGCATGAAGAGTGTTAATATTGAATCTCGTCCATTGTAGTGGCATTGAAACATCAGTCAGTCAACATCATTTGTACTGAAGGAATGCTGACACTAAATCATCCATTGTAGTCACATTTCTATGATGACATCATTCAAGAAACATCATTTATACTGAAGGAAGCCTGACACTGATACACCCGTTGTAGGTACAATGTAGTCACACTTTTGTGAATGCAGCATCATCTTATAATTATCATTTCAATTGAAGAGTGGTGAATTAGCTGCAACTCTACATGTTCGTCATTTCAATTCAAGTCTCTGCTCATTTAATCATAATAATTATGAACACATAAATAATAAAAAATATAAATAGATACAAAAAACTGAAAAACACACATGATCAACAAACTGGTTTCATAACATTTGCAGCAAGAGTTATAAACATCTTCTTGGTAAATGTGACAGAATTTCACCATAATCCACACAGTTGGGCTGCAATGATTATGAGACACACACGTGTACATGTACATATGTTCAACACATTCTTATTTTAGGTTTACCGGTATAGACTTATCATCCAAAACTAAGCCTTTCTTCAATATTTCAGGTATTATTCTAAATATATAGTGACAAATTTACAAGGTGGGTTTCACAAAATATTATGCAATTTATTGCATTGATACTTTACAGCAGTGCAACCTTAGAACACCTTTTAAGACACCCTGTTATTTCTTAATTACCCAGACACTTTTCTTTTTTAGTTAGAACAATCACCAACATTATTAGTACGTAATGGGGGAAAAAACTTGGACAAAATGCTTGTCATCTCATTCTCCCATTTTTTTTACTAACAAAGTTATCAGTATTGTGTATACTAATGGTAACTGCATACTTAGATTGTGTATTTATGCTCACTCACAGGTTTTTTACAAACACACTATACTGTAGTGCATGTATGTTTACATAGATGTACATATATACATATGTCATTTAAAACTATTATCCTCATTTAACAATACATACACACTGACCATATACAAATATTAACTTAACACTTAACTGCATCGGGCAGGTTGAAACTTTCAATACAAACCATTTTAAACCAAGATGCACTATTGAAAAAGCACAACATTGCTCTATAATAAACCAATCCATTAAGCCTTGCCCACCATAACATCTGCCAAACAGCAGCACTCACATGAATTTACATCTCCAATGCACCCTTAATAATCAATCTAGCACTTAATTATGCCAGACATGAAGTGCACAATGCAGCTACAAGTAATCTTATGATTGCAGTGTGTTTATATTTTATAATGAGATTGTAACATAAAGGGGAACCAAGTAAAGAATGTTTGGCTGATTTATTTCAGAGTTTTGGAAATATGCAATTGTGAATTATTGATTATGGGCTGAACCTTAATGAATCAATCTATTATGGAGCTATATGTACTGTTAAAGCTCCATGGTTATACCATGGAGGAAGAAATTGTCTTCCTCTATGGTTATACTATGGATCCTTTAAGAGGATCCATAGTATACTTATTGACCCCTTGCACCAACATCACGAGCGGCTACTGTGTGACACACTCACCATTTTGGGAGTCAACTCGTAAGCGTTTAAACACCGCGTTATCTAAAATGTGCACTACACTGTGTTAACACACAGGGACATTGACTCCCAAAATGACGCAACCAAAATTATTGCGATGATGACGTCAGGTGAATTGGGTCAATACATGTACAGTGTATACATACATTATCATTGTCATTTTGACAAACATGTACATGTGTTGATCAAACATAATGATGGGATTTACATTAATTCAGTCTGCAAAGGTCGGCTGTTTTTTTTTCTTGTACGAAAGTACAAACATATTGTATTTTTGTGCTACCTTATGTGTGCATGAGTACTGTACTTGTACTGCTATGTATTAATAACAAAAATTGTGTTTATATTGTTCACTTGGTGCTGTTTATTAAGTCTTTCTCTTGAAGTGCGCGTGCACGCAATTTTTATTCATATAAATCTCATTAGTGTGGTTCCACTGGATGTCAGAGAAAAGGTTGTACACACCACCAGCACGTCGATAACCTAGATTTTATTGGCCTATCAGCTGGCAAAGAGGCCCAGCAAGCAATAAAAACATATGTGGGGTAAATGGAAGTCACTTCAATCTCAAGAGAGAGACATTAATATTATCGCGCTAGACAGCGACAATTCCCACAAGGCCCAATGCCGATTTGTTTACATATACAAACATGTATACAAAGCATTTATAAAGCGCCACTACATCAAGAACGAAGCGCATAAAGAGAAAACAAAATAACAACAAAAATACTGTGGCATAAAAAAACACATTAGATTGGGTACAAATAATTCTTAACACACTTTTCGAATATGCTTAAAGATTCTCTGATGGAGACAGTGAGTGCATTCCAGGTTTGAGGAGCAAAATGAGCAAAAGGTGCGATTTGATGCAGACTTGAGCAGCTTGGCAAAATTCGGTTTCATGAGGCGAGTTACATGTATTTCACATATTGAGCAAAGGCTTGAGTGTGCAGGCCGATAGGTAACCAGGCGCTGTACCATTGAGTGCGGTCCTTTAAGATAGGGTGTGGCATGATCATGTTTTAACTTAAGGCACAACACAAGGGAGCACCTGCAGCTAGCATGTGTTATTAATCACTCAAGTCATTGCAGAATCTGACCTGATTAAACTAGACCACTCATTTTCTCCAGTATTTTTCTCGATGGTATAATGGAGGAATTTCTATTTTTATTTTTATGAGGGGAGTAATTGAAAATTTTGCATAAATCTACTGTGAACTACATGTACAACTACTGTCCCTGACAACAGGGTTTTAAACTGTTATTACACTTCTATTTATTTATTTATTTTATTGCTATTGATTTCACTCTAGTTTATTATCCATGATTAAACAAAATAATTGAGATTACTTTTGTTCTTTCAAAAATATAACTCTACATTTATGGACATTATACAACTATAATGTACATAAAGACACAATATTTCCCAACTTTCTGATTTCAAATTCGGAATTACAATTTGTTAAAACTCAAGTTTTACAGCTTCATGGTAACTATAATATGTTGGTCTCACAGAAGTCACAATATTTGTTATACCTCTGGCATATACATGATCAATTAATGTTCCATTCTCTGTTGTTGCATCTGTTACATATTGTTTATAACCTTGCTCTAACATTATTTTCTCAATACATGAATGATTACCATAAATATTCTCATTGAAATCTCCCATCACTATACATCTGCTGCTCACCTTGTGTATTTCAAATATCAGTTTTATTACACTATCAATGAAGTCTTTCATTTTATACGAAGGTGGTCGATATATAACTACAACTACACATGATATATGAGAAATTATATGAAAAGCAACATATTCTAGATTTTGTACTCCAATATTCAAACGACTGAAATGTTTATCTCTCTTGCCATACACTGCAACACCTCCATGACTTTGCTGCTGTAGGGTCTTCATTGTATCATCATATGACAATTCTCTCATTTGGTGGAAACTCTTGAAACCATCTAAATTAATATCAATCATCTGATTAGCCTCTATCCATGTTTCTGTTAGACAGATAAAATCTGATTCCATCATTTCTCTTTGACATTTCAAATCTATATAATGAGCTGTCAAGCCTTGTACATTATGCAGTATGATGGTTGTACCATTCATAGTATGACATTGATCATTGACTGACTCCTCAATTCCACTGACTACAGGCATTGTCTTTAGAGCTTCTGCTACTGACTTATCACAGTATATCAACTTCTCATCAAAACCTTCAATAACAAGACCCTTTAGTGATGTTACACGACTCAAACTCACATATGCTTGACCTGCTGAAAACGTTCGTTCAAGACACACTACTGCTTTACTAGTTGTCATACCTTGTACCTTATGTGCAGTGCATGCCCACGCAAGTTTCAATGGAAATTGTTTACGGGTACATTTCTTTCCAATGTGTTCTTCTTGTACCTCAATCGCAACACAATTATCATTATGGGATGATGCTGAAATTCTTCTGAGTTTAGATCCAATATTCTTATTATCAAATGTTACATTAATAAACTTAGGACCAGATTGATCAGATAACATCTCTATTCCACTTATTGTTCCAAATGCTCCATTTACAAGTCCATCAGATACATCTATATTTTTTGTTAACATAACTCTAGCACCAACACCAACCAATAACGAGTGACACAAACTACATGAGCGTGTTGATTTCAAAGGTTTTTCTCTTTGTTTCAGTTTACCATTTCCATCTTTTTCATAGTCCTTAGCTTCAATATAAATAGCATCTGAACATTTCTCATGCATTCTTTGTAGATTATATTTATCAACTTGTTTGTTTGTAGGGTAAATATGAACACCATCATCTAAATCCTGTCCAGTCTCACAACCTTTAAGTATCGCTGTTTCTTCATCTGACAAAGTATCATTTTTGGTTTTTACTCGTAATTTATTCAAAAGCTCTGTAAACTTGACATCATCTCTCTGCCTCATAATTTCATTCAACTCAACTTTCTTAAAATTGTCATGCCATAAACTAGATCCTACTGTATTGTGATGCAATGATTTACCTTTCACTGGAGGAAGTTGATAGAAATCACCAACTGCAATAACATTCACATTACCAAAGGCACACTGACTTCTTGTTTGCTTAATTTGTCTTAATCGTCCATGAATATAGCACAGCATTTTATGATCAACCATAGAAATTTCATCAATAATCAATAGTTGCAATTGCTCAAGTTTATTTCGCAGAGTACTTATTTTTTCTTCACCAAGAGGTTGATACGGTAGTGACATATCAGTAGTGATTGACAAAGCACTATGTATTGTAAATCCATTGATATTAAATGCAGCAACTCCAGTAGGTGCAGTTAACAATACAGAGACATCATCAGGATTTTGATTAATTCTGCTAAGTAAACGCACAGCTTCATTATAAATACATTTAATCAAGTGAGATTTGCCTGTTCCAGCTCCTCCAGTAATGAACATAAGAAAAGGTTCAGGATTTTTGCCATTTACTTTATCAAGACACCATTGTCTAATCTTATAGAATACTTGACTCTGCTTGACATTCAATGACCTCATCAACGATTGAGCTTCATGTCTTGGGATTATGGCATTGTTATATTCAATGCAATATGCTCTACTTTCTTTGTTATTAGATTGCAAATCTGGGATAACACATTCATCTTCATTTTCCTGTACTACTTGACTTTTTGCATCTCTACATTCATGTCTTTCTGCTTCAGTCTCTGGAGAGATTAATGCCCATGCATCTTCTTGAGGACCAAACTTTGCTAAATACTCCTCAGCATCATCCATAGACTCAATATTTGCTTCATATTTCTTCTGATTACTTTCTATAACAAACTTCACAGACACTATGTTAGATTTATGTAACTTGACACTTCCAGCATTGTAAAATTCTTCATATGTTTCAAATTGAGGAGGTTTCAACTGAGCATCAATCCGATGTGGCAGGAATAGTTGCAAAATACTGTGATAGTATTTCTCTGGGCATTTCATGACAGAAAACCTTGGATACTTAATAACTGCACCATCAGTCCGAGTACGCTTTTGTATGTATCCTAAACCGTTTTGCAATTGATAAACATGTTGATATGTTTTACCACTGTGAACCTTTAATGCTTCTGTATGTGATAAGACTCTATATTCAGAGCAAAATATAGCTAAGCACATTACATCAAATTCATCTGATTTGGGTCTTGCTTTATATCTATCTAATTTACTGATCATCCATACATTCTCATCATCATCGTCTGATTTATTTTGAATCAATCTGAGCGGTAAACTCATTCTGACAGGATTCTCTCCTAATGGAATAAATTCCACTTTTCTAGAGCCTTCTTTTAACCTTAAATTACACACTCGAAAACATGCCTCTTGTGCTGATACTTCTCTATTTTGTAAATAAACTTGTCCAATTTGTTTCATACTTTGCTTGGCATCAACATTACCCTTCAATGCTTCACTTTGTGCTTGACCAAGCAATAATCCCATTTCACGTTCAGCCTTAGACATATATGATACAACGTATGCTACACATCCATAGATATCAGTAATATATTGAACATCTAGATTAGCATTCCATGCTCGTGATAAATCTGGATTATATTGGTTTACCCATACATCCTGAGGATTGCGCTTCAAGACAATACTGACTTTCTTACTCATAAGTTTGTTTGCTTTCTCAAAATCTTCTTGAGTTATTCCAAGCACTTTAAACATTTCATTTACAGATTTATATTTGTGTTCTTCATCAAGTACTGCTTCACGTACTGATTTTAACAAATCAGTTGCTCCTTTAAAGTCATCTTCATCTTGTTCACTTTCACACATATCAATATCACTAGGATGTTTCTTTCTGTCATTATTATGTACAGGTTCTTGTCTAATCACAAATGTTCTTCTAGAAGGGGGTCTTGGGAAGTTAAATCTACATTCTGTTCCCTTTTTCTTGCAGCTTTTGGAATGTCGTCTGCTATGCATTTGAACATTGGATATTATTTCATTCAGCTCTTCATCTTTTTCCTTTGCTGGTAATTTACAAGATACATACTGATCAATAAATTCAACAACCTTTTCATCAGAATCATCACTTAGTTTAGGAGCATCTTCAATCCAGAACAAACAATGAGTATGAGGTGAACCTCTCATTTGAAACTCAACTCTGTAGAAATAATCTTTGACCTTTCCAATAGGGTTACCATCTGACATAATAACCTCCTTCAAAAACACATGGAATCTTCTATCAAATATTCTGGCCACAGTGACAGGATTACTCTTCAATATCATACATTTCTCATTCCAGTCTAATTCATATATAGTTCTAGGGTCACCCTGTTGCTTTAGAATGGTATTTATTACTTCAGGCCATCTCATATCAGCAGCAGAAAATGAACAGAACCATGTCGGTAAACCAAGTTGTCTTATCATGGCATATACATCTTTCTGTGTTGATTGCCAAAATGCAGGAGTTCCTCGTATTGGTTTCAAGAACTTATATCCACTATCAGATTTTAACATGTCCTTCAATTTCTCCTTGCTGTTCAGCATTGATGCATTTAACTTATGTCCACCTTGAGATTTAACAGAACCTTTCCGAAGTGCAATAGACACACAAGACAGAACTTGTTCAATTTCTGACAGATATTGTGCATAAAATATATAGTCTGTACTTTGTGAAAATCTATTGTCAACATTCATTAATCTATTATGCAAGTATCTGCAAAGAGTTATTCTTACATCACGTTTATCAGTAAATATTGGTGTACCTTCAACACTCTAACTGGATTATTGCCTTCACATGGAGCTACACAAAATACATCATCAAAATACTGATCTAGAATCTCTTGACCAATGTCTGCTGGTTGCATACAACTATCAAGCTTGACACCACATAATCATTCCTCATCAGTAATCTCCTCATCCTCATCACTCTTACATTGTTCTTCATCTTCTTCTTGATGGACAGTGTTCTCTTGATCTGAACATTCTGGTACAGGATTAACCCACTCTTGTTCAATTACAATGTCCTTGTACCATTTATTATTCTCCTTTAAATAAAGCAATGCCTCTTCAACATGAGCCTTGTTAACAAACGTATATTCATAATAACCTTTATAGGACAATTTGCGCTTTAATTTGATTCGTATTAATTCATGCTCTTGGGTTCTTGGCAATGATTGTACACATACAGTAACATTGGCAGGCACACAAATACAAGGTCCAGTTACTCCATTTTGACCACCTTTTGGAAGATTAACAATTTTCATAAATGCAATATTGCGCGCTATTAAGTGCTGTTCTAATTTATTCAACCTTTTCAAATTTTCTGGAATATCTGACAATGTTAAATTATTCAGACTTGCCTCTGATGGTATTCTGTTCTTGATCATCTTCCTGTGACAAGTATAACATATCCACAGACATGATCTTGATTCAGATAAGGTACATTCTCCTGTATTATTACATTCATTATTACATTTGTGTAAGTATCTTTCTGAAATGCATTCTGAATATCTATATCTGTCCTTGCTACATTTCAACACTTGATTTGTATACAGTAATTTCATGCAAACAGCACACACACAAGCTGGTCCACAACTCATTTTCTTCCTAAAATCATTTATTACATTGAATATAAATTGTCGTTTGTGTTTACGAATAACTCGTGCTTTTTTGGTCTTATGTATAACTTTCTGTTTGAAAACTGCATTTCCATGGTACTTTCTGTTAATGCTATTTATCACTCTCTGCTTGTACAATGCATTTCCATGGTACTTTCTTTTTATGCCATCGACAAAACATTTTTTAAATTGCTCATTTGTATGATACTTTAATTTCATTTTATTAATTTGTTTAATTCTGTACACTGGGTTATTGTAATATCTTGATCTCTCTGCAGTGATTTTATCTTGTTTGTGCTCTATATTTACATTATATTTCATCTTTTGATAATAATTATTGCCAGTATTTATTACGGTTTTGTGGTCTTCATTGTGTAAATCAATTTCAGCATTTGGAAGAAATTCATTTCTGTTGCTATTATCTGCAGAACGACTCTTTCTTTTTCTTTCTCTGTCCATCTTTCTTTTCAATGCTTCACTTGTACGCTTACGTTTCTTTTTCTTAGATGTCTTGATTTGCATGTTTTTATCATTAACACCATCTATTTGATCATTACAATCATCAGATAATTCAGTTTTATTACAACTCATCTCCTTATCAGCATTGTCAATGATCTCACTTTCTTCATTCTTTGTACTGCTACTTAAATCAACTAATTTCTCTTCAGTGGTAATCCTTTCCATTGAAAACTTATGAACAGACAACACAACATCATTATGTATGCCATGAGTATGATTCAGATAGATTCCTGCATCTGATGTTACACTGCCAATATCTGCTCCCTTACCAGAGAATATGTACCACCTACCATTACTATATGTATATATGTCAGTTTCAAGCATATGTGCAGCAGCCATGATCTCTATTTCTGTAGCCCAAACACCAGAACAGAACATTCTTTGCCCTTGAACATAACCCTCAACATCATTAAATCCTTCACGTAAATACATATTATATCGACTGGCATGTTTCAACAAATGATCAACAGTGGCTAGCCTCAATCGCATATGATTACGTTCAGTACCTGATATTCCAAAAGACACAGCTCTGAAAAAACAGTTTCCATCACCTTGAATATTTCTGACCCGTTCAGGATGTCCAATGCTCTCAGCACATTTCTCAAAAATTATAGACTGTGAATAGACTCTAGCAATTCCAAGGGACTTACACAAAGACTTCTTATGCTCAAAACTTAGCGGAACAAATGTAAAACCACCTGCTTCAGATACTATTGTCATTTCAATACCACTATTGTCATCAATATTTGTATCTACATCAACATATGTCTTACTACCTGTACATGGATCTGTTAAATCACCACTACGTTCACATGATAGTTTACAATCTTTGATATCAGTACTTTCATTGTTGGGCAGTTTACTGGGTACCTCTTTAGTCATATCACACATGTTTAAATCACTTATCTCAACTTTCTCATCAGCCAGTTCAACTGTACTTATACATGCAGCTGTATCATCATCTTGGCACAAAGTCACTCCTGTAATTTCAAACTGTTCATTGTTGTGCAAATTCATAGATGTTCGCAATTCAGTACAATACCTGTAAACATCTTGCCATGTTGGTGCTAGTTTCAAGAGGCTCTTTCCATCTTGCACTTGCCAACCATTAAGATCTCTAGAATGAGAATCAAAAATAAAATATAAACCATCTTGCGCAATAACACCAAATGTATTCCCATTAAAACAAATGAAACAAGCATTATATCTCTGCAATGTTTGCTCAAGTGCTCTGTTTAACTGCATCATATTAAATTCTGATAAATTACCATTATCTTCAAACATTCCAGTGACAGACTCATGATAAATCATTGTGTAGCATTTGTTGTATACAACTAATTCATTTGGTAGTTTATTTATTTATTTATTTATTTATTACATTTATTTACCCAGGGTATGCCCAAACAGTTAAAAACTGGTTTCCATTGGGGCCCTGCATATGTCAACTTTAAAAATTAAAACATACAGAAAATACGACAATCCACGTAAAAAATAACAATTAGATACAACATCACAGAAGTAATTAAAATTGTACATAGATTAAGATCAACAATTATAAGCTGTGTGAAATCTTAACATACAAATTGGGCACCAACATATACGCCGAGTACGGGAAGGGCGAAAACCCCGCGAAAACCCTTCTTGGGGAAAAAAGCGAGGAAATTCCCTTCCGGCTCCGAAATTTCGCGGCAACCAAGTTTATAAACTCCGTAAGTCAGCACAGAAATAATTAATTTTTATTGACAGTGTTAAGTACATATAAGAATGCCTTGTATACAGTATAAACATTATTGGATGAACGTTTTACGAAGTTCAACTTTGAACGAACCCAGTGAATTTACGGCTCTTAGTTGGGCATTCAAGTTATTCCATATGTGCGCACCTTTTACAGCAAAGCTCGTAAAATAGGATTCCTTCTTCGCAAGGGCGATCAAAGGAGGATCAGATCCTGCAAGGGCGATCAAAGGGCGATCAACAGCTAGTGTGAACGCAAGAGCGATCAGGATCTGATCCTCCTTTTTGATCCCCCTTTATTGCGGGATCAAAGGAGGATCTGATCCTGCAAGGTGGATCAAAAACGTAGTGTGAACGCAACGCAGGATCAGACCCCGCAATTTGACCCACCGACTTCCGGTATAATCAAACAGACTGGAGCGCGAGTTGAAAAAAATAAACCGCGAAAGCTTGTAAACAACCAGTGTTGGTTATGCAATGAGAGCGTCCCCTTATTACACTGGTTCCAACACGTAACACAGCATTTCTGTGCACAAAAGAACATTACACGATTTGAATGGTACTTGGCATTTGCATCCCTGTTCTGCATGCAACAACCGTGCGTGACGAACCACATGCTTCGACCATTTCTACCTCTATGCATCGACCAGTTTCCTTCTCATCAGGCTTGTGTGTTTGTTTATACATAATACCACGGTTTTCATTAGTATTTGAAAATCATTTTGTATATCCATATTTTGTATTTTCTTGTCGCAGTATTATAGTACACTTAAGGTTTAGTGTTGTTGGTGGTTGTTTACGTTATTTCTTGTACGACATGGCCGAAGCTGCTGCTGTTGTACGGGGTCGAATGTGGTCGGAGGGGGAGCTGGCATGTTTTTTGGACATGCATCACCCCGGGCAACGCGTGTGCCTGCGTGTGCGCACAATCAATGACCTTGCTCAGTTGACCTGTAACACGAGCAGTGTGGAACTTCCGTTGAACCGACGGTCGGGCTAGGGGGATCAATGCACGATCAGACTCAAGTGTGAACGCGTCCGCGATCAGTTTGATCGCCCTTGCAGGATCTGATCCTCCGTTGATCGCCCTTGCCGGATCTAGTGTGAACGCGGCCTTAGTGCCGAGTCAGTGGATCGTCTCGTTTCACGAATCTATAAGCGGTGTGAATAGATTAGTCATGTACAGAGGACCCATTTTGTTTATGCATTTGTAAACAAGAACAGCTTTTTTGTACATAACTATTTCAGAAAATGAGAGCCAATTAAGTTTAGCAAACATTTCAGATGATGGTGTAAGAAAGTCACACTTCAGAATTATCCGCGCGGCCCTTTTCAGGCATTTGTTAAGAATAACATTGTGAGATATGTATCGATCTCCCCAAACAGTACAACAGTAATCTAAGGATGGCTTAACTAAGCTTACAAACAGAATTTGCAGGCAGCTTTGTGGAACACAATCGCGAATTCTATTTAACATACCCAGTTTAGAAGCGACCTTAGTCTTGACGTATTCAACGTGAGGAGTCCAACTTAAAGTTTCATCAATAATAACACCCAAACATTTACATGAATTCACCTTTACAATTGGACCATCGTCAATGCTTACATTAAGGCCAGTGTTTGAAACCTTTTGCCTGGATCCAATGAGCATGGATTTAGTTTTGATGGCATTTATTGTAAGTTTGTTTTTGACGCACCAATCATGGATTCTGACTAGGGCTATATTCAAGATATTCTCTATTTCATTAACACTGGATGAACTACAAGTTAGTGTAGAGTCATCTGCATACATGAACAAACTGCAGTTTGGGGGGATACAAAGTGGAAGATCACTAGTATAAATAATGAATAACAGAGGGCCTAGAATTGAACCCTGCGGCACGCCAACATTTAATGGCAAGGCCTTAGATATATTACCATCGATTTTCACAGATTGACTACGTTCACTCAGATATGATTTAAACCATTGAATTACAGAAGTTGACATATTCAACTGTTTAAGTTTCTCTAGCAGAATGTTATGATTAACAGAATCGAATGCTTTACTGAGATCTATAAAGACTGTGCCTGTCATTTCCCCACGTTCCATAGCTTGAAAACATTTGTTCGTTAAGTCATGTAGGGTACTTTCAGTCGAGTGTAATGGCCTAAATCCCGATTGGCAAGCAGGAATAAGATTACTTTCATCGAGGTAAGAATAAATAGCTGAATGTACCCATCTTTCTAAAATCTTCGAGATAATCGGCAGGATGGAAATAGGCCGATAGTTACTTGTGTTACATTTGTCTCCTCCCTTATGAATAGGTGTGACCAGAGCTTGTTTCCAATCCTTAGGGTACTGGTCACATCTTATCGATAAGTTAAAAATGTGGGTTAATGATCTAATAATATACGGAGAAGCTATTTTAATCATTTTAACACTGATGCCATCAGGACCTGTTGCTTTCCCGACTAACATTGATGCTATTTGCTTTTGCACATAATCTTCTGTTATGTCGGGCAATATGCATTGCTCATAGACTGAGTTATTGAGAGATGAATCGATATTGTCGTCTACTTCAAAATCACGAGGGGTGGCATTACTACACATACGTTCCCCAATTGTGGAAAAGTGCTCATTAAATGTATCAGCGATGTCAACAAGATCCTCGATATTTTCACCATTCGCAGAAAGGATAGAATTTGGAGTAATTCTGTTTTTGTTAGGAAGCACCTCTTTAGTTTTTTCCACAGCATAGATTAATTACTTTTATTGTCCTCAATGGTAGACGTAAAGTATTCACTTTTCGTCGTACGGATTTTCTTAGTAACCGTGTTCCGCAACTTTTTGTATGCATCCCAATCATTTTGTGAACCTGAACGTTTTGCGATTTTATGTGCACGGTCACGTTGTCGCATAAGTTGAAAAATGTCTCCATCAAGCCAGGGCAAGGAGTCACCCCGAACACGTTTTGATTTTATTGGTGCATGGTGGTTAATTATACTCATAAACAGGGTGCCATAGGGACCACGCTTCATTAACATCATGACAACTGAGTACATGATCCCATGGTGCGTTAATGAGGTCTTCTTTGAAAGCATCACTATCTATATCTTTAACACATCTGAAGTTAATTGAATGTCCTCCCTTTGGGGATTTTCCAAGTATGAAGACAGTAAACAAGATAGTGGTCACTTAGAAGTACAGGTAAGACACCACATTCACTAACAAGCTCAGGATGCGAGCTAAAAATGAGATCAATAGTGCTTCGAGTTAGTTCAGTAACACGGGTTGGATCATGCACGAGTTGCGTCATTTGGAACAAGTTAAAGCAAGAAATAAGAGGTTTTGAGGTACTACTATTATCGTCATCGGACACATCAAGATTAAAATCACCAGTGACAATAATTTCCTTACATTCAGAAGAGGCTTTGTCTATGATATCACTTAGTTTGTCTATAAATTCAACCGAACTTGAAGGTGGCCTGTAGATAGAACTGATAAGAACAGGCTGCCTATGTTTACATTTAATCTCAACCCATATACATTCAACGTCATCTGTTTCTAGGTCGATACGGCGAATGAAAGTTAAATTGTTTCTGATATACATGGCAACCCCGCCACCGTGACGGTTTCTATCTCTTCTTACAATAGAGTAATCGGGTAGGCTGATCTCATTGTCAGCGATTGAGGCGTCACAAAAAGTTTCATTTAAACAGATGATATCGAATGGGTTTTTTGACATTAATATCTTAAAATGGTCAAGTTTATTTATTATACTTCTAACATTTAGGTGTGCGAATGAAAAAACCCTACACATTGGTTGTGGATGATACCATTTGTTAAGTTTACTTTGGATCCCTGTTCCGTGGGTTGAGCAGTTCTTTGACCTGTTTGAGGTATTGCCTCCACTCGTGGTCTCGTTGGGTGTGCATTGTTTTGGTCTGGAACATCTTGGGTCGTGGTTGGCAATGAGTCGGTTGAAGTCGCTTTGGCTGAAGGTACGGGTAATGCTGGCTCGATCGCTGAAAAACCGTTGGTCTATCTCGAGAGCCAATAGCCGGTTTCTGGAGGGCCTCAGCGAATAACATTTCGCCAAAGGGAGTTCGCTGCGGTGTGTGTCGGTCTGTCTCTTCTGATGGACCGGCGATGTGCTGGATAATGTTCTTGGCAAATAGACCTACTCCCCGCGAGTTGAGGTGCACACCATCTGAGACAAGATGGTCGGAATTTATGTTTCTATTGTCGATAAACCCCAGTTGTTGCGCTTTGCGATGGATTTCAGGAGATCATTGGACTCATCCACCTTCTTGCGTTGGGAGACTGACTGGTTCTTCCGATGGATGATAGATGAAATTGTCACTGTTGTCGGTAGCGTTTCACCCAGGGAAGTGATCTTTGCGGCAATTGTTTCTGGACTGTCGAAGGTGTTGTTGGTTCCGACGTGAAGAATTATCCCAGAAACACCATGTTTGGTTGACAGGTGATTGGCATTCGGAGCGATGTCTTCGATTTTTGCTCCGCGCATGGTATGGCAGATTACTTTCGTCTTCCTACTCAGTCTCCTTGGCTGCAGTCGTTTGATCATGGAATCACCGATGATCAAGATATCTGCATTGGTGATCGGTTGAGGGGTCGGGGATTGCATTTTCTTGCTAACTGCCAGTTTGGTTTTAGCAGCGTTCAGTTCCTTGTGTTTAGTCTGGTACTGGTCAAGTTGTTCTTGGAAGGAGGCGGGTTTTTTCGTTGAGGGGCCAGGCTGCTTTGGGGGTGTATCATGAGATCCATGTATTTGGCCAGCCTGGTCTATGGGTTTCAGGGCGTCGTAGTACGTGTCGATCAGTAGTTCAGCCTCGGTCAGAGAGTCGACGCTGGTGTCGTTGTGGCTGGTGACTTGATCGACATCACCCGGTGCTAGTACGGCAAAGCGATTGCTTGTTGTCACCAGGGGCGCTTGGCTGGGTTGGCTCGGGGGCAGAGGTGGCGGCCATGTCTCGCTACGTGTGGGGAGCTGCTCCTGGTTCCGGCTCGGTGCACAGGGCGGTCGCTTTGAATGGGCATCGGCTCCACGAGAAGAAGGGCTCATCAGCATATCAATGGTAGAATGCAGCGCGTCCCGTTCCTTCTCCAACTGGGCGATTGTTTCCCTTTCGGACAAAAAAGAAACAGAAATCTGGTCGGAAATTGTGGCAATTTGGGCAGAAAATTTACAATCAAGTAATTTAATATCAGCTTGAACCTGTGATACCGCCTTGAAAATATCCTGCAGGGTAATAGGGGTTGGGACGGTTCCGGGCAACATGGCGTCTGTGACATCAGGGACTGTAACTTGCTTCGGCTGTTTAGGTTTGGACTTGGTAACTGAGCTAAGGCAAGACTTAGGAAAAATATTACGATGACCAAACATATAGAGGCACAACTCCTGGATGTCATCCGCTGCTGTTTGTACAGATCTACGGGGTTTTAAAGTCAAAGTACAAGTTGAAAGGGTACTTAGCTTTTTTGATGTAGAGTCCGTCGTCTCGGTGCTATCTTGGATCCCGTCACGGTGCTTCTCCTTCGCAGATTCAAAAATCGATTTCCTGGCTTGTAGCAGTTCATCAAGGGCAAATCCACTTTTCAAGAATGTGCTTACGGGGACAGACGGTGATATCTGGAGTTTCAACACGATTTCCTGTATCTTAGAGTCGATTTTCGACAGGAAAGTCGGAGAGCCGATGTCACACACGTCTTGTCTGTTCGCAGCCATTGTTCATTAATTAACAAATAGTTATTGTTCATTGTGGAACTTTTGGATAAGTGACCATACAATTCATCACCAGTATTCAAAATCAAATCCATATCATAACTTGTCCACTGTATCAATTCTTTAACATGGCTGTACATCATTGCACATAAGCTATTTGGAACGCACTGTTTCCCAGTATTTAAACCAAATTTTAAATGACCTTGATGAAAATTTCCCTGTACACAAGAACTTTTGACATGTGTCAATTTTGCATATTTATTTATTTTCTCATCATTCAACTGTAGTGATCTCTTCTTCGTTTTGTAAGTTTCAAGTCGATGTTGTTCTTCAGCACCATTACTGTATTTCTTTTCTTCTTTCAAATTATTAGCTGATGTTGTTGGAGTTTTATTAGCTGATGTTGTTGGAGTTTTCTTATTTTCTGTCTTATCAATGCGGGGCAAAGATTTGTAGCTTTCATGTTTTTTACAATTCTTTGATGACACTTTACTCTGTGTTTGGTTATTAGTTGCTTTCCCCTCAATGTTTGAATTACCACTTACACTTGAGTTATTAGGAGATGAATTTGATTTTCTTTTTCTGAGAAAATAACCACCAGTCTGTTTTCTCAATGAATGCTTTAAACTGCTCACTTTCACATACCTATCTTTTGCCTTGGATGTTTCACCTTTCTCCTTGCCAGACAATTCTTCAACATGCTCATCTGCAATACATTGGTCCACTCCTGTATACAGTGAGTCAAAAATATTCTTATCTTTAGAAATACCAAACTTATGAAACAAAGTGTCACAGTAATTAGCATGTCCACATTTACAACAAATCCAAGTGAATGTCTTACTATTCAAATGTTGCTTCAACTTCAAAATACGTGTGCAACTAATGTGAAACCAGACACAACATTCATCACATTGTATTTGCCTTGTGCCACATCCCTCAATTTTATCACAAAGCCAACATACATTGCCACTGTCATCTTTTTGCAAGTCCTTGACTTTCTCTTCTCTTATTTTGCAAGTTTTTTTCCTATCACCACCTTTTGAAATTTTCTGGCCAGTCTGATTGTTTCTGCTCATTTCTTGTGACCTCTTATTAGATTTGACACTGATAATTTTGCTAATAGTTCTTCTGGTATGTCCAAATATGGTTTTGTTAAGCTGTTCATTTATTTGTCTGTCTTTCTTTCCCATACACTGCTCTACTGATTTACCATTTTTGCCATAATTATACATCATATGTTTCCTGGCTTTTTTCGTCAATCTTGTGTGCTTTGGTACTGAGTATCCACTTGTTCGAGTCTTTCTGTCCTTTCTGCGTCGTTTTCTGCCATTCTTACATGTACATGTTTCAATCACTTTCCTCTTCAATGAATGAGGACACTTCTGCTTAACTGGTACGACAAAGAGCACTTTCACTCGTCTTTTACACATTCTTTTGCTCTTACCCATCTTTTTCATATGTCTGTTATACACATCCTTGTTACCAGTCTGCTTCTCAAAACTATGATTATCTCCATGCCTCTTTATTTTATAGCACTTTTGATTACTTGGATTCTTATGCTTATGAAGGACAGTGTTGTGAATCTTACATGCATACTTCTGTCTACACTTTTCATCACTTTTGTCATGGCTTTTATTCTTATGGCTTTTTTTACAGCTCATACATTTCTCATGGCATATACATTTGTAAGGAGTTTCAAACTTCTCATGGCTTTGACACTTACTTTGACACTTCTCATGGCTTTGACACTTCTCATGGCTTTGACACTTCACATGGCTTTGACACTTCACATGGCTTTGACACTTCTCATGGCTTTGACTTTTATGATTTTCATGGCTTTGACTTTTATGATTTTCATAGCTTTGACTTTGGCTTTTATGCTTCTCATAGCTGTCACTGATAGCAAGCACATCTGCAAGTTTCTCAGTGACGTCCTCAAGCACAGGCACTTGAGTCATACGCAATGTATGTGAAAGGAAAGAACAGATCACAGAAGAACAGACACAAGTGGAAAAAGATGTAGTAAAGTTAGAAAGAAACACACATCTGTCACAGCACATCCGACCATGCGGCTTCCTCCCTCCAGTCCCCCTCACAAACTGCATAGCCTCCTCCTCCCTCGAAGCAGCTCTGTATTTTGGCATTTTCTTCTGAAAAAAAAATCACACCAAAAACTTAATGCTTTGACTATGTGCACACAAAACTGAATAATGCCAGAGTTGTGACAAACCAGCCACTATGTCCACAAACAAGTTGCTGCTAATTGTACTTTGTTATTGCATTTCCATGTACCATGTGTAGTTACAAGAGAACATGTGTATGCATTTTCTGTGCCCATCATGTTATAACTTTGCCAAACATGACTCTATAGAACAAGAAAACTATATACTTAGAAGCAGCCATTTTGCACCCGACATGCACAAGTTATATGAAAATGAAATGAGCTCCCATTCGTCAATGGACACCAGTGAAAGCCAACGCCCAGGGTTACCCCATTCCGATAAAAAGGGATGTCACTTACTACAAATGCATTGTCTAATTTTCTACTTTTCTGGTTTGCTATTTTTTTTATCCTAGCAACCAACTACAGTGAATAAGCTGGCAGTAGTAATGGAGAAAAAACATCAAATTATTGAGAAAGAAATTAAAAGAAATAATTATGTGAAAACTTAAAACCAGAACAAAAATATTGGAGCTTTAAAGGGTTGCAATAAATCTTGGCAATCTTAGCAAATTTCCGCCCTCAATGGTCCTACGACCATCCTCTGGTCGATATATTGTGTATGTGTGGGTACATACCCATATAAAACAACGTCACAGAGAACAACAAAGACAGTTAACTGAATACCGGTAAAAGAATACCCCTAGAAAAAGCATTCCCTTACCGAAAAGAAAAAATAAAGTTATTCAAATACATTCTTCTATTTAGAATTTACTGATTCTTCAGAGCCAATGGGAATTGTAACCTGTTTTTCTGTGATATAATAACCATGGCGTACATAATGTTTAAAGGCAGCAATGTATATACTATGTATGTACTGTCTTTTATCTTTAGATTTTAAAACATTCTATTTTTGATATATATAGTTTATATTTTATATATTTTATATATATAAACGAGAATCGAGCAAAGAAAATTTGGCTGATGCTGGACTCAAACCCGCGACCTCTACGAGCGCTCTACCAACTGAGCTAACCAGCCCCTGTGTTGGTGGGCGGTCCACTTATGCTAATTATCTATTGCTCTATGGGGCCAGGTCAGAGGCCAAACCATTGTCTGCCGAGAAGCCAGGGATCAAGCCCCGGTCACTATGATATGTAAACAAGCTGGGTAACGGCAGTAGCGAAGATCACACAACACGACACTATGAGGCGCCAAGTGTAAATTTATTATTTAACGATATTATTTTTAAAATAATTCATTATTTAATGAAGAGAAGAACTCAAAGGTCATGTGACCATGTATGACCGATTTGTCTGTAGGGGGCACACTGACTTGCCAAAATTAGTGCACATAATTACATTTGTGCATTGTGATTACTGATAATTTAAGGTCGAAAAATTATAATGGTACACAACATTTCATTATATACAAATAACATCGAAGGACAAATTTTATATGAGGAGAGGGATACATGATTGTCACGGGTATTTCCTTTAAAAGGGACTCCCGATATTATTATTAATTACCGGTTCAATGGTAAGACAAAATTAAACAAAATAAATAACGAAACTGGTCGATTTGACAGTCGGAATTTCAATATGTATTCTATCAAATATTCAAACAAAAAAATGACAAAACAATCTTCGAACATATGAAAATGAGAATTAAACCAATATTGATCCAAATTGAATATTACAAAGTTTACAAAGAGAATGAAATTTAATATAATGTAACAATGGAAAATAATAAAAGGAACTTAGCGGGTTGATGACTGTGGCTAGCCGATGATGATCTAAGCAATCCTCCCAACGATCTTGATTCAACGCGACCGACGTACGCGAGCAGGTACAAAGTTCAATGGAGGATCACACGAACGAAAGCAAAGAAAGTTCTTGATCCAGGGAAATCAGGAAAAAGAAGTGAAGATGGGGCTAGACGAAAATAGAAACAATCGGTGAAGTCACCACAACAACACGCCAAAACATCAAGGCCATCCACGGCACATCAGGGGCTGGAGGCAATTGCTGAACAACCTATGTTCAAAAATATAAAATAGGTGATGCTGTGTCTTGCAGACGATTGTAGCGATTATGACTTTTTGATGTTTACTGGACGAAAGCTGTAGTCACAATCTAATTATTAATTAATCAACTAAGCCTGCATTAATAATAATCAACTTTAAATAAACAAAATATAAGATCACTTAGAAAATCTGACCCTAACTTCAACTGATTAAATATTCACCAAAACAAAATCTTCAATGATCCAGTGAAAGTCTATTTACACCAGGGAATTGAATAGCAAACAACTCCAGTGGTGGTCAGCCAGGAAAACAATAAAACTGTCAACACACACACAGTCTCTATTAAGTGCTACAGCTCACTGTAGTCACAGCAATGAGTAAAAGTGCTTGACCACATGTTCTGTAAACAACTTATCCTGCCTGGCCTAATTATAATATAAACAATGCAGCAATGGATACTGTGTACATTACTGCACAACCAAATTAAAAGAACTTTCTCTAACTAAAAATAAACCATGCCAACAATGGGCTGAAATAATAACAACAATTTGTGACAGAAAGAATTCCCTTCTACAAAATACAGAACTCATGTATATTGATTGAGTAACTAATTTCCTAGTGTTCCCGCGAAATGTTATGTACAGCTAAGCTAAAAGAATTTCTGAAGCTAAACTTCATCAAGGTCAAACAATAAATGAAAGTGTCTTTGCTATAAACTAACTGATGAACAAACAAAAAATGAACTGAATACAACTAGTGTGAAACCTTGTAAATAAATATGGAAACAGTTGCAACTTCCAAATTATTATGCACAGCTTATGTGTATTGCAATCAGAGTGAATTTGGCAAGTGATAAATGATAAAAACTGAAAATCATAGAATTTAAAATAACAATAAAATTGGATCAAAAACTAAGGAACTGGGATAACCAATCCTATGCTAAAATAATATCATGTCTTACATACGGTATCATAGAAAGTGATATCTTAATTGGATTGTGCTATACAATAATTCCTGACGTGAAACCAAGAAACTTTGTCCTTAACTTTTAACACGTAAATTCTAAAATCTAGGACTCGACGATCAATCAGCTATTAAAATATTACTTCAGTAACTACTCAAATCATATCAGAAATGGCTATCATAAAAAATTAAAGAAATCATGCGATCCATATATTTTAGCCGTGAGGGCTACAAAGTATAAACCTACAATCATTTAATACAAAGTCACGTACCAAGAGGGTAATGAGCAAATAATTCAGCAGAATATCATATAATTAAATATCATTACTAAAATGATGTTCATAAAAGAGAAAAGGAATTTGCAAACTCACCTATGTTCAAAAATATAAAATAGGTGATGCTGTGTCTTGCAGACGATTGTAGCGATTATGACTTGTTGATGCTTACTGGACGAAAGCTGTAGTCACAATGGCCCAAATCGCCCACTAGAACACCACATGGCCAAATTCCTCCTTCTTGCATCATAAATCACCCAAACCAAGTCAGACAGAGAGGAGACTATAGCCTGGGTCCATGGTAATAAAACCCTTGGTCCTAAAAGGTTGCTTACATGTGTGGGAATTAGAGTTGTACAAGTCACAACCAAAAGTTGAACATTTTTTGGGGGTGTGACATGATCATAGGGGAGGGTTGTATGATCAATGAGAAGGGCCTGGGTGACACGATCTCAGGGAAGGGGTCGTGATTACATGAGAGAGGAAGCATGAACACAGAAGAGGGTTTAACATGATCACAGGGGAAAGTGACATTATCACATTGAAGGGTTTTTTAACCTGGCAGGGGAGATATGGACACATAGGAGGGTGAACATGATCACAGGGGAGGGTGGACGTGATCACAGGGGCGAGGTGACCGTGATCACAGGGGATGGGTGACCGTGATCACAGGGGATGGGTGACCGTGATCACAGGGGATGGGTGACCGTGATCACAGGGGATGGGTGACCATGATCACAGGGGAGGGGTGGACATGATCACAGAGGGGTGAATGATCGAACCTGCGACCTCCAGGGTTTCCGTACCCATGCTCTACAAACTAATTGAGCCACCTATTAGCCTGCCCTCTGGCGGTCTCTCTAATTTGTGTTATCTTTGTCACTCATTGTTTGGTACATCATTGATATTTAGGAAAACGTCAATTCCAACCGTCTAGTCTTTACTTTTCCCAAGAAAAGAAAAAGTAATACTTGTACCAACTTCACACTAAGCAATATTGTATAATCCCTTAGAAGGTAAGACAAAATATTGGTTCAAAAATTCTAAAATAACCAAATGGTTGAATTTCAATGAAAATCCTACTTAATGTACAGCTGATGTTATTAATCTTCTATAGAAACAGGTTTGTCCGCCGAAGTGCTGTAATTTGTAAACAATTATTTTCAAATTCGAATGTAGGCAAAAGTACTCTTTCCTAAACTCCACGCTGGAATGAATACAAATAATCTGAATGCATTTTCATTATTTTCTCAATACGACAACGTATATGCTGAAACATTCACAGGTTGATTTTACGTTTTTTTCTTCTTAATTTGAAGAGAGCAAGCATTGCTTTGCTCTCTGCAAATTAGGAAAAATTAAGGAAAACTTTACAAGAGCATCTTATAGGGGCAGATGCAGTTTAACAACTGCCTTGTTCTGGACTAGTTACCCCTCCCAGTCATATTCGCACTGTGAATCGAAGAGGCTGGTTATGTCTCGTTTCGGTGCAAGGGGGCTGGTTTCTTCAGTGTGGAGTTGTAACAACTCAGTGACTTAGTATCCCCCACCTTGGATTGGTCATTGGCCTTGTGTGGAGCGATTTGCCAATCGTATATTCAAGTGTTTAATGGCACAAACTTATCAATCCAGAGCCCAATAGACGTACATAATTCTGTGTTAACAAGTATTCATGATAAATAATGAAATGTTTCGAAAACAGTTTTATTACAATTATTAGGTACTTTATTTAAAGATGTATACATCTACAAAGCAAAATTAGCTTATTGCGTTTATTTTTTAGAACACATTATTTCATCCCAGTGGTAATTTATCAATTGAGTTTCAGTGTGTTACCAGCTATTTAAATTGGCCGTTCAATATTTGAATTGTGCAAGTGATAAAATTAATACTAATTGTGATTTGCAATTAAGACAATTTGAAATCGAAACTGGAATTTTTAATCATTTCCCCACACCTTTTAAAACAAACGTACGCCACAGTTTTCTATAATGGAAGTAACATACAATATTGAACGTCGCTATAACGTAGATTTTTTGGTTGTAACGAAAATGTACCTTTGCTGTACTTTGTAGAAGGTGAGCCATTTATTTCCATTTAGGATTACTACTGTGTAATGCAGGAAGATTTATCAATTGTACTCGTATATTTCATTTGCTGGTATATTAACCAGATCAATACACATATACTATGATTGCATAGACGAGTTTGGAAACCACACAAGGGCGTCCATTTCTTGTTAAATTGTAGCCTTTATTTGTTACGGTGAAAAGAACACGTTATCACATGCAGCACGTGTTCATTTTTGAAACATTTTCCCCAAATGGATGTCGGCTTTTCTTCAAATACTCAAGCAATTTGTATATGAAATGTGTCATAAAAACGTTAGAAAACTAGAAACAACAGAAGGCGTGCTTGTCACAAAATGTTCGGTTATCTCTTTGAACGTTTACATTACGACGCAGAGCGTTAGCTGTTACAGAATACACAACATACACAACATACATATAAAAGTAGAAAAACAATAAACTACTATTGTACTTGGATGTTTCGAATATGATGGAAAACAATGCAGCAGTAAAACTCCAACAAATAATGAACTACTTAGAATAGTCATTAAATCAAATAATGGTTACTGACTCGAGCTGTCAATGTTTTAACAGAATAGTACTGTCTAATTAATTCATTTAAATATTTTCAGGATAATAATTAACTTTCAGATTAAAAACAAATTCCAAGCATGCGCGGCATGATATCGAGAACAATGAACAAATCGGTATGTCTGGCGCCACCTAGCGTCTCAAAAGTCCCAAATCTCCCGTCCGTAATTATTCAGATGTTATGTATTAATAAGTCGCATCGACTGCAAACTATTGTCGTTTCATGTTGGACATACAAATAAAATGATACGTGCAAGCATCACAGACTTCACAGTAATCACGGTCACGTGGTCACTCCATCGTGATTTAACCAATCATAAGCAATGCAGCAATATTGGAATGTGCCGTTTGGAAATTTTCTTTATAGAGTCTGGTACTCAGACTCAAGTCAGTAGTAACTGGTAAGCACATGCTCGAATTTGAATTTATTAGACTGTTAGTATTTCAATGCTGGTGATTCCTGACAATCTTTAAGTCATCTGATATGACAACTAGTTTTTTGTAGATAGACAAACACATACTTGTGATGTTGGCCCTTCCAAAAACCTGCCAAAATGTGGATAATGTGTCAGCTATATGCCACAGTGTGTCAACCAAATCCATTCATCCATCCATCATTGCTATGAAAAAGTAACTATACAATTTGTTGTCAATAAACACCATTTCACAACATTGGAACAACTGGGGTACATGTACCACTAAACTAGTGGTGTCCACCCTGTTATAAACACCAAGAATACAGTTAAGACATCGCTCGTTGTATTGTAGCACCCAAGTTGTTGCAAGGAGCTAGTGAAGTATAAACACTAATGTAACTATTAAGCCTACCAAATGAATAGTTTTCTACACAAATTATAAAACCTGGTAAATTTCCAAGATTATGTTCATCTTCGTAGTGAAAGATGACTTGTTTCAAGGGTTTCAGATTATTACACAGTGTACATCAATGCTGAAAGCACTAAAGCGACAGTAGCAACGATGATATTGGCTGCTCCAATAGCCGAAGCGCCATTGCAGTTGTCCGAGTTACAGCAGCAGACTGCGGCGCCACCACCAGAGACACAGCCATTCCGAGAGGGGCAGTCAGTACTTCTGAAACAAAGTCTGGCTGCGGTGTCCACGCCGTTGATTGTGCCAACGGTTTTCTGTTGACAAATAAAAAGATGTTACACATTCAGGCCTTGATCTTCAACGAGGCAACGGTGTCAATTGCCTTCAAAACGCTACTTAAAATTAAATTCGAGATATCAATTCATCTTGTAGAATCAAGGGGAAATGTTAACTATACCAACTTTACATCGAGCTTTAAATGGTAATTACCGATGTTGTACATTCCCTTCAAAAGTAATCTGGTATGGAATTGGTAATTCATAATTAACCCCCAATTACAATTAAATTGTAAAATGTTGGTCTAAATAATATTACTTGGCATATGAAATATTTTTCTAACATGCTTTTATTGCCGATAATTTACCGAGTGGAATTTAAGAAATAGTAATCTTTCCTAAATTTCACATTGCAATGATTACAACAATCTGAATTGTATTTTCAGTATTTTCTCAATGATAAATGACAACATTATTTCATGTTTTAAAATTATGCGACCAAACTTAATTTCCGTGCGCCTCGACTGAAGCCTAGTGGGAAGATGTATCGATAGGATTAATGCAAAATATTCAAAAATCATTAAAAATATTTAGTCCTAAAAGTCCTAAAAATTGTAAAACCAAATGACAAAATATTGATTGTTATAACATTTTATTTTATTCTCAATGTGGATTGTCCGTTGAGTTACTTGCATCCCAATGGAGAAAGGCCTTTACGCTTGAAATCGATTTAGGGCCACTTTTTCATGGCCTAGTGTATCCAAAATACTCAAAGCTGGAAGATAAGAACACCCAGGTCATTATATTGGACCGTTTGCTGGAAGATAAGGACACCCAGGTCATTATATTGCACCGTTTGCTGGAAGATAAGGACACCCAGGTCATTATATTGCACCGTTTTTACACAATCCCTCAAATATATGGGCCTTAAATATTCATTTTCAGAAAATGTTTGATAAACAGCTCGGCGCATGAATTTCTCACGATTTAGTGGGGTGCACCCATACTTCTTGCTCCCTGGATAGACAAACTTACTGCACATGTGTCGAAAGAAGGCCCCAAAATGCTGCAGTCGAGGTAATGAATGTTATCACCGTTGGCGTTAAACGGATCCATGCAAGCGGTGGTGTCTGTGTCTCCACCAGTACCGTAGGTGCAGAAGAAACATTTGAGACCCATGATACTTCCTGTTTGAGCAAACAAAACCAGCAATGATAACTCAAAGAGGGTCTATAATTAATATCAATAATTAAAGGGACAGTATTGTCACAATCAGAGCCAACTTTCAACAGGGCATGGAATCGGTGTCCTAGTTTAAGATGAACACAGCGACTGAAAATTACTGGCTCATATATGCAGCAGCAACTGTGATATGACCCGATTATTGGGGTATTATTTTCATTCATTGAGTTAATCTAAAACTCTGTTGACGATATTGTCAGTTAGCATTTCCCGATTTTTAGAGAGAATAATAAACACTTAATTGGGTAAAATATTGTACAAAATTTGTGTCCGAGCCTTTTCCCCAAAAAATCAGCAAAGCTAGTAAAACAATTAATGGCCTCTTTCTTTACCTGTACAACCGGGTCGATAGTCTGCGTTCTTTGTACAATTTTTGTCCAATACTGGAGTGATTTTGTCTACTAAAGGGGTGACTTTGCAAGGATGATATCATTGAGGTTTTTTTTTTAAACACGAAATGTTCTGTTCGATTGTTACACATGTTTGCCCAATAGCAAAAATTACAAAATAAGTTTTCTTCCCAGGCAACAGGGACTCTTACAGTTAAAGGGGCAGTATCGTCACGATCAACAGGCCATGGAATCGGAGTGATTGTTTTAGATTATCTCAGTGACTGAAAATATTTTCCCACATGATATGATCATATTGCTGCTGCATAAATGAGCCAGTGATTTTCAGTCACTGTGTTCATCTTAAACTAGGACACCGATTCCATGCCCTGTTGAAAGTCTGCTCCGATCGTGACGATACTGCCCCTTTAAATTATTGATCTGTCTGGTAGCGCGGCCGTGTGAAAATTTGAAAACAAATGTGTTATGTATTATGTAATGAGGAGACAAGAAATCTAAACATTTAAATACAAGGATCTGTTATTTTTTTTAAATAAAATCTCTGTGAATATAAGCCAATTCAACGTTTTGAACATAGGATCAACAGACGAAGTTCAACAAGGATAGCCGAGAACTAGTTTTGCAGTTTTTTTTCGTCTAAGCACAGTGTTACTAACAAATTTTGTTAGTAACTGTAATGTTGTATAACATTTAAAATGTAACAAATTAACAGAACATAAATGAAAACGAGAAATGCGAGTTTTGTTAATTATTTACCACTGACAGCAAGAAGGATTGCAGCTGTAAACAGCTTCATGTTGTACAGCAGTTGATTCGTTTTTCTAAACAAGTTCTAGAACGTCACAATTCCTGAAAAAATAGTCATAATAATGCAAAAGTTGTTTATAAAGAATTTCAGAAAGGGTGCACAGTGGGCGTTTAGGGGGCTAATGGGGTACGTGAGACTAAGTTTAAATTTTAGGCCTAAGATAGCCCCCCTCCCTGGGGTAATTTTATTTAAAAACCGCGTATTCAGGATAGGTTCTATTTTATTTTTCAAAAAAGTCACCAAGGCACAACACAATGAAATTTCTTTTTAGCTATTAGAAAAGGAGTCATAGGACATTGTTATATTTTTCAAATTTTCCCAGATTTGACGATTTTCAGCCCCAATTCTTGGCACAATCAGGCCAAGGGCCGCAACTTTAAAAAACATTTCTCAAAAATTGCAAGGTAGCCCAAAACAATTCTTTGATATTTAGTTCAAAACATATCAATAATCGTTTTAAAAGTATCCACAACTGAGGCGGAGTGTGGCCAAAAACGTATTGTCACTTTTTATCCGGTCGCCCTTAAAAAAATTATGTGAGATCGATAATGCATATTTACTAGTAGTGATCAATTTTACAATCAGTCATACATTTTTGGGGTCGGTAGGCCTGAATTCGTTCATATTATTTGATTGTGTACGAAAAATACACATGCACACGGTTTATTTTCGGGTTTTGTTGTTTAAACTGAGAACGAAGTAAAACCAGTTTTGGGAGTAGATTTTGCCAAGTTCACGGGAAACAGCCCCCAAACCGAGAACAGGGCATTGAGATCCGCAGTCGGCAAATTTGTACAATCGAATTATACCACCGCTACGGAGCCCCTAAGGGGACAGGTAAAAAAGAAAATCGGGAAGGTAAAAAAAAAAGGGGGAAATGTATTTCGTTCCCTCGAATTAATATTTCGTTCCCTCGAAATAACATTTCGTTCCCTCGAAATCATTTCGTTCCCTCGAAATCATTTCGTTCCCTCGAAATCATTTCGTTCCCTCGAAATCATTTCGTTCCCTCGAAATCATTTCGTTACCTCGAAATAATATTTCGTTACCTCGAAATAATTGAGCTGTACGGAATCCTTGATATGCCATTTAATTTATTGGGATATGACAATTATTTCCGAGGTCGCCGTAGCACTGAGAGCCCCTTAAGGGACAGATGGAAGCAAATAAATAAAATAATATTATTTTATTTATTTGTTTCCATAATAATAATAAAAATAATAAATGAAAATTTTTCTATTGCGCTGTTTCCATTAAAAATGATCAAAAGCGCATAACAAAAATAAACACGCCATTAAATAAACAAATATGAATACAAACAAGAAATTAATGACATACCGGTATCACATTTAAAAAAAAAATTAAATCAGAACAGATGAGGTTGCCAAGCCAGCTCCCAAACCTCAGTATGGGGTTGCGTCTGTCCCGCCAGAGGATGATCTATGTCAACGTACCCCCACTGGCATCGGTGATGATGTCTCGATCTTTCCCGTAGACAGACGCCTTTAACCTACCTATACTAATTAAAGGAATATAGCCTAACTGGCTTGGTTCTCATCAAAAGTACAATTAAGTAAAGGAGAATTTATTTGTAAAAAAGGCTTCATTAAAAAGGTATGTTTTAATATTACGTTTAAAAGAATCAAGTGTCTGTTCATTGCGAATGTGTCGCGGAAGTGTATTCCAGAGCACTGGGGCTGCCGATGAAAATGCTCTAACACCCAGCGTAGCAAGCATCTTGCCCTTAGGGTACTCTAAAACAAGACCATTACTACTTGACCTGAGAATATAAAGGGAACCTTTGTTGATACTAATGAGATTTGTTATGTACACTGGAGATAAACCATGGAGTGCCTTGAAAGTTAACAAAATAATTTTAAAATTAATCCTAAACGAAACAGGTAACCAATGTAATTCGCTAAGAATTGGTGTTATATGCTGAAACCTAGGTGTGTTGAACACAAGTCTGGCCGCAGCATTCTGGACTCGTTGTAGTTTGGCTAATTGACTTTTCGGTAGACCGTACAATAAGCTGTTACAATAATCCATTCGACTGGTAACAAAAGCATGGATTAAAGTCGATAGAGACTCACGAGATAAAAATTTACTAATACTTCTAATGTTATGCAGATGAAAAAAAGCAGCCGAACAAGCCTTAGTAAAATTATTCATAGTCAACTGTGAGTCGAACCATGATCCCAAATTCCTAACACATGAATTGGGAAGAATATCAGATGTCCCCACAGTGAGGCTGGGAATGTTAATTTTATGTAGCTGTTGTGTGGTACCAATGACAAGAAATTCACTATTATTATCATTGATCATAAGCCTATCATGAATCATCCATTGCCTGATGTCTTGAATACATCTCTCCATTGCCGCTACGGCTTCCAACTGACTGTTTGTATCGTCAGGTTTAAAGCTTATGTACAACTGTGTGTCATCTGCATAACAATGGGAATTTGGCAGATGGCACTCAATAATATCAAACAACCTAGAAGCATAGATAGTGAAAAGCAGTGGACCCAGACATGATCCTTGGGGTGACACCACAGTCAAGCCTGAAACTATCTGACAAGGTCCCATCTATAGACACCCGCTGGCTTCTGGAAGACAAGTAAGATGCAAACCAATCGAGCGCCAAGCCAGATATCCCAAGCTTGACTGAAGGCGTTCCAGCAAACTTTTATGATCAATGGTATCAAAGGCGGCACTAAGATCTAATAAAACAAGTAATGTTACATGCTGAGAATTCATCTTCAAAAGTATGTCATTCTTTACCTTCAAAAGGGCCGTCTCTGTACTGTGATGTTTCCTATATTATTATTATTATTATTATTATTATTATTATTATTATTATTATTATTATTATTATTATTATTATTATTATTATTATTATTATTATTATTATTATTATTATTATTATTATTATTATTATTATTATTATTATTATTATTATTATTATTATTATTATTATTATTATTATTATTATTATTATTATTATTATTATTATTATTATGATTATTATTATTATTATTATTATTATTATTATTATTATTATTATTATTATTATTATTATTATTATTATTATTATTATTATTATTATTATTATTATTATTATTATTATTATTATTATTATTATTATTATTATTATTATTATTATTATTATTATTATTATTATTATGATTATTATTATTATTATTATTATTATTATTATTATTATTATTATTATTATTATTATTATTATTATTATTATTATTATTATTATTATTATTATTATTATTATTATTATTATTATTATTATTATTATTAATTACATTTATAGTGCGCCTTCTCCATCCGAAGATGTTCAAGGGCGCAATTACATCAAGACTCAATAATACATATACAATAAAGCCTAAAAATCATACAATATGAATCTAAAAGTCTATACAAATTCAGCATAAAAATACACACAATTACAGTCAGACACCCTCATCCCTAAAGGGGAGGGGAAAATTCCATTTTTAAAAATTCCATTCTAAAAATTCCATTTTTAAAAACCATAATATACTATACAAATCCAGCAGGGGAGACAAGACAAGAATACACAATTAAATTAAATTAAAGTTAAGAATAAAGAATAAGTATTTACAGACTGTAGGCTTCTTTAAACAAGTAAGTTTTTAATTTCTCCTTAAAGGACCCCAGTGAATGAGCCCCCCTAACAGATGAAGGTAGTGCATTCCACAACTTTGGGGCAGCCGAAGCAAATGCTCTATCGCCAAAAGTGTGCAGCATTCTACCCCTCGGGTACTCCAGTAACATTTCGCCTGTTGACCTAAGGCTATATCTGTGCCGTCTTTTGACGGTAAAAAGGTCACAGACATAGTCAGGTGTATAGACAGTTAATACATTTAAAAACAAGCAATAACATTTTAAAATGAATTCGAAATTTAATAGGCAACCAATGCAGATCCTTAAGAATGGGGGTAATATGACAAAATCTATGTGTGTTTACAACTACCCTGGAAGCAGCATTCTGTATCCTTTGTAACTTTGCTAGTTGAACAAGTGGCAGACCATAAAATAAACTATTACAATAATCTAGACGACTGGTGATGAACGCATGAATTAAAATGATAAGAGAATTATGCGATAAATATTTACTAATACGTTTTATATTATGGAGATGGTAAAAACTGGTAGAACAGACTTTAGTGATATGAGAATTCATAGACAAATTGGAGTCAAACCAGAAGCCCAGATTTCTAACATTTAATTAAGACAGGCGTGATATTAGTACCCCCACTGTAATATGAGAAATATTGATCTTAGACAATTGTTGTTTGGAACCCAGAATAATAAACTCAGTCTTACTATCATTCAACATAAGTCTATCATGTAACATCCACTCTCTGATATCTTTGATGCAATTCTCCATGGCCAAGATGGCAACCTGTTGATTAGCCAAACTAACCGGTTTAAATGATATGTACAATTGTGTATCGTCTGCATAACAATGAACATCAGGTAAGTGGGTTTCAACAATATCAAATATCCTTGAGGAGTACATGACAAACAGCAGGGGTCCGAGACATGAACCTTGTGGTACGCCACAGGTAAGATCAAACTTATCTGACTTGGATCCCTGTATCAGTATACGCTGACTCCTGCCAGTTAAATACGATGCAAACCAATCCATCGCAAGTCCACATATCCCAAATTTAGATTTAAGACGATTTAAAAGAATGTTGTGGTTAACCGTATCAAACGCTGCACTGAGGTCCAATAAAGTAAGAAGGACGATAAATACTCCATAGGTCCATAGCTCAGCAGTTGCCTGTCAAGCTTAGCGTGAATATGATAAATTTTCCCAATGAAGAACTGACCCAACTCATTAGCAAATGTCAATTTATCTGTGAACGGTGGTAAGGGAGTGACAGTAGTTTTTTAAGTAATTTTCTCGTGACCTTGAACAACTTCCGAGGGTCAAAACGATTATCATTAATAAGTGTAGTATAAAAGTCCTGTCTAGCTCTGTCCATAAGCTTAACAGCAATTTCCTCCGTTCCCTGTAAATGCCGATTGAAATAGTGGAAATAATGAATGCCTAGCCATATGATTATTAATTTGAGGCTTTTGAGAACACACTGCACCTCGGTAAGTTTACACAAAAACTGCAAGTTGGTGATTGGTCGGTAATTTTCTAAAACTGGGTCAAGATTATGCTTCTTTAACAAAGGAAAAATCAGTCCCTCTTTCCATCTGTCCCTTAAGGGGCTCTCAGTGCTACGGCAACCTCGGAAATAGTTTTCATATTCCAATAAATTAAATGGCATATCAAGGATTCCGTACAGCTCAATTATTTTGAGGGAACGAAATATTATTTCGAGGGAACGAAATATTATTTCGAGGGAACGAAATGATTTCGAGGGAACGAAATGATTTCGAGGGAACGAAATAATTTATTTCGTTCCCTCGAAATAATTTATTTCATTCCCACGAAATGTTATTTCGAGGGAACGAAATGTTATTTCGAGGGAACGAAATGTTATTTCGAGGGAACGAAATGTTATTTCGAGGGAACGAAATGTTATTTCGAGGGAACGAAATGTTATTTTGAGGGAACGAAATGATTTCGAGGGAACGAAATAATATTTCGAGTGAACGAAATAATATTTCGATGGAACGAAATGAATTCGAGGGAACGAAATGTTATTTCGAGGGAACGAAATATTAATTCGAGGGAACGAAATACATTTCCCTTTTTTTTTTTACCTTCCCGATTTTTTCTTTACCTGTCCCCTTAGGGGCTCCGTACACCGCCGCTGAATTCAGTCGGCAAATTGACTGATACATAGTCCCAGACAATGCCTTTTCAAGGGCCTCGACCATGACCGAGTGACTAGAGCCTAGAGGCCACACATACTATGCCACACGTTACGTACACGTTCGCAGCTCCTCTTGGCTCAGGGTCATTCCACTTTTATGCAGGGTCATTCCAGAGTAATGCAGTAAATTAAATGTTTGACATCTTTGACAAACAGGATTGAAATTTCAATTCCTTGTTTGCCATTAAATATCTTATTATTGACAAAGTTTTGTTGTACAATTATGTTCTACTTCCCTTTGGAATTTCCTGTGAGAAGCTGGAACAGGTCATCTTGCACCCCCAAAATAGCGGATTCGGTCCTACTGTAGGCAACCAATAAGGATTGGTTGATGGTTGAACCAATGTGATTGGTTACCGGACAACCAACCTAACTGGCCACTAGTGGACCAAATGTATTGGTTAAAACAATAAGGATTGGTTTATGTCTGAACCAATAAGGATTGGTTCATTGCTGAACCACTGTGATTGGTGGCTTCCTATTGGTCACTATTCCAATGTCAACCATTGAAGATTGGTTAATTGCTGACCCAATGTAATTGGCTGCTTGACAACCAACCTATTGGTCACGAGTTGTGGCCAAGGTCAACCAAAAAGGATTGGTTCATTGCTGAACCAATGTGATTGATTGCTTGGCAACCATTCACATTGGTCACTATTGACCAATGTATTGTTAACGGATTGGTTTATGGCTGAACCAATGTGATTGGTTGCCGGACAACCAACATATTGGTCACTATTGACCAATGTATTGGTTAACGGATTGGTTTATGGCTGAACCAATGTGATTGGTTGCCGGACAACCAACATATTGGTCACTATTGACCAATGTATTGGTTAACGGATTGGTGTATGGCTGAACCAATGTGATTGGTTGCCGAGCAACCAACATATTGGTCACTATTGACCAATGTATTGGTTAAAGGATTGGTTTATGGCTGAACCAATGTGATTGGTTGCCGGACAACCAACATATTGGTCACTGGTTACCAATACATTGGTTAAAAACAACCAATATGGGGTCAACCAATTAGATTGGTAGTTTTTTCAACCAATCCGTTTTTAGGGTGTACCAGAAAACACGGTTAACGGATCCGTTTTACCTAAAGGTTCCATATTCCCTCAGTTTACCCTTATGGTTAATTTAAAAAGAAATGCATATAGCCAACTAACAACATTTGGGTTCATTATACATATTTATATAACTGAAATACATAATTGAAATGTGTAACATGGACTTGAACTACCAGTTTAATTCGCAGAATTGGCCAGTAAACATCCAATGGCATATGCAAAATACATTTTTAATTGCGTCAATGTCACATGTTCCACCATTCTCGCATTATAGGCCTATAGCTATATCCCACAGATCATCTGTGTTATAGAGAAGGTACAACAATTATGTCAATCATCAATCATCCTGAGAAAAGATTCCGTCTTAATGAATGCGTTCATCTTATTGGATATTGGATGAGTGTTGCACTGTGTTGCAGTGTCGTAGCCAGGATTTTCAAAGTGTAGGGGGCTTTTCTGGGGTTAAATTTACCAACACAAAACTCAAATGAACCGGAAATTATGTCAAAATTTATTGAATTCCCGACGTTCAGAAGTTCAGAAATACCAACAAGTTTGTGAATTTACTGACAAACACTATTTCGTCAACAAGTAGGGGAGCGGGAGTGGCGTCCGCCCCTGGCCCCTTTGGCTACGCCACTGCGGCGTGTTACACAAAATTGCCCATTGTTTTAGGTTAATGTGTTGTAATAATTACGGTTTCCTGACGTCATGTTTAATAGTTGTTGTCGGTCCGGGTTTACTATTTTTTTTTATAAAACAGAACTTACATGAACAAACTGATTCGTCGTAGCCGCAAGTCGTTTTCGCCGTCACAGAGCCAGTACAACGGAATGCAACTTCTATCAGGACAAACTATAATCTCCACACTCTGATCGTCACAAAAGTCTGTGGTTAAACAATGAAACAAAAATAGTACAGTTATTTTAAGCTTTAACAAATCATTAGCAAGGATCACCAATTACAAGATCATCACCATCAGCGTGGTTTCTTACGGAAGCCCATTGGTGCCACGGTGCGTTTCTCTTTCAAGTGGGAGTGTTTCTCTTTCACAGCAGAGCGTTTCTCATTCACAGCGGTGCGTTTCTCATTCAAGTGCGAGTGTTTCTCATTCACAGCGGTGCGTTTCTCATTCAAGTGCGAGTGTTTCTCTTTCACAGCGGTGCGTTTGTCTTTCACGTGTAAGTGTTTCTCTTTCATCTGGTTGCCGCCACTTAAATAACTGGCGGCCGCCACTTAGTTAACTGGCGGCCGCCACTTAATAACTGGCGGCCGCCAGTTAACTAAGTGGCGGCCGCCAGTTATCAAGTGGCGGCCGCCAGTTAACTAAGTGGCGGCCGCCAGCTATTTAAGGGGCGGCAACCAGGTGAAAGAGAAACACTCCCACTTGAAAGAGAATCGCCCCAACTTGAATGAGAAACGCACCGCTGTGAAAGAGAAACTCCCACTTGAATGAGAAACGCACTGCTGTGAAAGAGAAACACTCCCACTTGAAAGATAAACGCACCGTGGCACCAATGGGCTTCCGTAGTTTCTAATGCCAGAGGCCTATTCCGCGTGGGTTGGTTGAAGTTTTTGTTCAGCCGAGGTGGGTCAACGGTTTAGTTTGAAGTCCACCCAACTCATGTGATCGTGACAAAGTACTCATGTTTCTCTTTCTATTGCTCATGTGCAATAATAATGGGAATCAAACTGATCGAGGGTCTATTATTAATGGGAGTCTTTTGAGAGGCTAGGAAGGTAATAACAGTTACTGTTAAAAATACAAATTTCCAGAGTTGACCGACCATTCAAAACTATAGACAACAGTCTGTTTTATAATGAAGAATTAGAAGCTGTGTAGAAAACAGTATCGTGTACAGTTTAGATGCATTCACCACACACAGTACCATTTTGGAAACATTACACACGCACCTTTATCAATCGAATGTCATTTGAATGATATTGAATAAACAACAGAGGGTTAAATTCCATTAGTAATCTAGAAAAACGTTAATGATTACAGAATTCAGACTTGTATTCGAGTCCTCAAACCTTGAGTCCGAGTCCTTAGTGTCGAGTGTTTTTAGGTGTTCGGGTATGTACCCGAAACACCTATTGTTTTTGTTCGGTTTTTTATTATTATTATTATTTTTTTTACTTCTTATTCTTCTTCTTCTCCCCCATCTTGTCCGCAAGTAAAAATATACTTGCAAACTTCACATGAACTTGAAACTTGGCATGTACTTACAACTTAACAAGTAGATGAGACTCCAGTTGTGCGTGACCCCGATTTGACCTTACTTCCTGTCCAAATGATGACGTCAAGCCAACATACATAATGACCAACATTCGTGAGTTAGAAATGCTAACTATAGAGGGCGCTATACCGTTTTAGTGGTCTTTACACAAAAATAGATTGTCTACAAAAAACACATACTTGCAAACTTCACACGAACTTGAAACTTGGCATGCAAGTAGATGAAACACGAGTTGTGAGTGACCCCAATTTGACCTTACTTCCTGTCCAAACCGGAAGTCAAAGTTTAATATTTAAAAAAATCATATCTCAACAACCACAAGAGGTAAACTCAAAATGTTTGTATCATTGTACAGATTGGTAATTGTCAAAAAATATTTACAAACCGGTGACCCCAATTTGACCTTACTTCCTGTCCAAACCGGAAGTCAAAGTTTAACATTAAAAAAAAATCATATCTCAACAACCACAAGAGATAAATTCACAATTCTTTCACCATTGTACAGATCGTTAATTGTCACAAAGTATTTTCAAAAAGGTGACCCTAATTTGACCTTTACTTCCTGTCCAAACCGGAAGTCAAAGTTTAATATTTAACAAAAATCATATCTCAACAACCACAAGAGGTAAACTCAAAATGTTTGTATCATTGTACAGATTGGTAATTGTCAAAAAATATTTACAAACCGGTGACCCCAATTTGACCTTACTTCCTGTCCAAACCGGAAGTCAAAGTTTAACATTTAAAAAAAATCATATCTCAACAACCACAAGAGATAAATTCACAATTCTTTCACCATTGTACAGATCGTTAATTGTCACAAAGTATTTTCAAAAAGGTGACCCTAATTTGACCTTTACTTCCTGTCCAAACCGGAAGTCAAAGTTTAATATTTAACAAAAATCATATCTCAACAACCACAAGAGATAAATTCACAATTCTTTCACCATTGTACAGATCGTTAATTGTCAAAAAATATTTTCAAAAAGGTGACCCCAATTTGACCTTTACTTCCTGTCCAAACCGGAAGTCAAAGTTAAATATTTAAAAAAATCATATCTCAACAACCACAAGAGAGAAATTCACAATTCTTTCACTATTGTACAGATCGTTAATTGTCACAAAGTATTTTCAAAAAGGTGACCCTAATTTGACGTTTACTTCCTGTCCAAACCGGAAGTCAAAGTTTAATATTTAAAAAAATCATATCTCAACAACCACAAGATAAATTCACAATTCTTTCACCATTGTACAGATCGTTAATTGTCAAAAAATATTTACAAAAAGGTGACCCCAATTTGACCTTACTTCCTGTCCAAACCGGAAGTCAAAGTTTAATATTTTAAAACAATCATATCTCAACAACCACAAGAGGTAAATTCACAATTTTTGTACCATTATACAGATTGTTAATTGTCGAAAAATATTTACACAAAGGTGACCCCAATTTGACATTACTTCCTGTCCAAACCGGAAGTCAAAGTTTAATATTAAAAAAGGAATTGATGACGTAACCATTTTAACTTCAACCGAACACCTTGTTTTTGTTGTGACAAAAACTTATATCTAGTTAAAATTCTTTTTGGTCTCGATCTTGAGCCGAACACGGGAGATATATCTTTAGAATGGGTGCTGTTATGGGTGCTGTTATGGGTGCTGTTATGTGTGCTTTTATGTCATTAAGAATCAATACAAATAATCTGAATAAAATAAGCTAAATCTTTCACAGGTTACCCTGCAAAATCTGGGGTGTTAAAATAACACCAGTGGTGTCAACTTTATTCTTCTGTGGTGTTTATATTGTGCGAGTTGCCTAATATAAACACCAATGGTGTTGGTTATAACACCACAGTTTTTGCAGTGTAGTCATTGGCGGATCCAGGGGGTTAAGGGGGCTGTAGCCCCCTAAATTCATAAAAACAATTAAAAGGGGGAGGAGAGGGGGAGGGGGTGGGGGAGGGGTGGAGGAGAGGGGCAGCGAGAGGGGCAGGGAGAGGGAGAGGGAGAGGGAGAGGGAGAGGGAGAGGGAGAGGGAGAGGGATTAAGATTCTTTATTTACAATTCAAAAAACAAAGTCAAATTTTACAATAAAAGAATAGTAAATAAATACAGAACATTTTGCAATTTGGAAAACATTATTACAGTTTTAAGTAAACAGAAAATACCAAATATTCGGTACATGTAAACATGTAATAGAAACAATAAATACAAATGAATAAAGTGAATACTTTAAAACCCTGCGGCGTGCCATCGCGCTATTTCTGTTAGTAGGTTTGTAAACAAAACCTAATTACTCCGTTGATTTTTACCCGAAATTTCTCAAATTCCGTAAGTTCACTGTTGAAGTATACCCGGTACCCAAATAGCATGGTTAACTCCCCTTAGCCTGCTTTGAACCCTTGACCCAAAAAATCCTACTGCAAAAAGCATGGTCCCATTAGACCGTGTACAAATCCTAATCCCATCTGTCAACACAAGGCCATTGACTTCAGCTCCTACGCGGCTTATCAAAGGCTATCAGTTACCCACTATGTTGTGCCAGACCATCATTCCAGACATTCTGGACCCATCAGCCAGAGGGGGAGACATGTTTATTCCTATAACTGCTATGGGTACACATAATAGGGTATATTTTATGTCGAGTTGGGGTAGGGGAAAAAAGTGTTATCGGAACTAAAATAAACATCAACCTAAAGGGCCCTTACATTTATTTTTTGGCTTCAAATTGTTGTCTAGGGTCTAGAGGACATCTAGGCATCTGTTAAAACCATTGGGAGTTAGTAGTGTTCAACACAACACAAGTTATAGCGCCCCTTCACACCTACTAAAAAATTTAGCGCGATGCAACCGCGCTGTTCGTATAAGTGTCGTGGCACGTCGCAGGGTTCCAATATAAAGCTCCTCAGAAAAAGAGAAAATTCAAAGAAAAGAGAAAAGAAAGAAGAGGAAAGGGGTTCCAGTGCGGAGGGTGCGGCAGCACGTTTTTTGGCGTGAGCCGAACCCCGTGGTTCCTGAGGTGGGAAGCCACTGGCGTTACTGGTTTGGGCCTTATATCCCACTCCAGTGGCTTACAAAGATAAGAGTAAGAAAAGAAGAAAAGAGAGGAAATCAGAAAGGAGGAGCAAAATAAGTAAATTTTAACCGGGTTTAAATCAACCATGTCAGCTTGTCATTAATGATGGTGAACATTGTATTATTTATATTCCATTTTTTTAGAAATTCACCATTATTATTGACAAGCTTAAAGTAGTTTTATTCAAATATTATTTTGTTTTTAATACGATGTGTGAAAATTAACAGGGGATCAACGAAATTTGAGAGGTTCGGTAGAGATTGTAAATGACAAGTTTGCAACTGACGATGAGGAAATTGGACAGGCGCACCGCCTCTCTGTTGTGGTCCCTAGCACATGGGATCAAGGCCCAGTAGAGATCAAAGTTCAGAAGCAGGTCAGGAAGAAGCAGGTCAGGAAGAAGCCGGTGAAGAAGACTGTGGAGACAGTTGAGTAGAGGTTGAACAGACGGACAAGTGATGAATAGATGGCAGATCGTCCCCTTGTCTCCGCACCATCCACATGTTGAAGAGATGGCCGGGTTGAGATGATGTATAGAACTTGTAGTGATGGAAGGATGGATGTTGTGTAGCAGTTTATATTGTAGGTCCCCCTCTTTTTTTGACGTTGGGGGACTGTAAATGTTGCTCCATTGTATTTTTGTAATAGTGTCCAGGATTCCATTGCGATGCCAGTGTGATGTTTCGTTTGAAGGATGTGGGTTGAGGTTGATGTTGATGACATTGTAGAGTGCTTTGGATGGTGCGGAGATGGCATTGTCCAAGTTGTTGATGATGACGTTGAGGGGACGATCTGGTTTAGACGGAACATTTTGTAGCGCAGAGATAGGTAGGTGAAATCCCCTCTCGTCGAATAGAGAGGGGAACAATGTCATGAGAATCGAGTGCAGAGAAGAAAACTGTTTTTGAAGAAGCCGTGAAGATGGAGGACGAGATGTACTAGAAGAAGAGATGACGTCATTAGGCTGGTGCCACGATCCAGAAGTGAAGTTCAGGAGATCTCTCACCAGGCCGACCCCACGCGTCGAGAGCCGCTCAGAGAGGGATGCACCATCGTCAGTTGCATTTTGAATTAAGGGAATGTTTATGGGTAAATTGAGGACATGGCTGACAGAGTCGTATATTATTTCTAACCGAGCTCCAGACAACCTCCAGGCACGCATGATCTCACCGTAAAAAGAAGGCATACCAATGTCAAAAAGAGGATCTGTCTTCATATAGAAGAGATGAAAATCAAAATTTAATTTTTTGTAGCGTTGGAGGTGATATTTAAGAAAATTAAAAGAGTTATGAAAATTACCTTTAAGGTAACGAAAAATACGTGATAATCTAAAGGTGAGAACTTGTGCCTGGAGGTTAACAAGGCCGAACCCCCCTTTGTCAGGTCTTTGATACACAATTTGTTCCTTAAGGTAGTGTCTCTTGTTGGACCAGACGAAATCGACCAGCCGCCGTTGGAGTTCACTTAGGAAATCGTCTGGCGGAGTGAGTGCCGCCAGACAATGAAAATGTTTTGATGCGGCTAGCTGGTTGGCAATCAAGACTCTCCCTTTAAACGAAAGGGAGGTCGAGATGCCAGACCAGCTAGCGAGGGTTTCGAATAACCGGGTTTTACAAATGTCCCAATTTTTGTCGGTGTACGTTTTGTTATTTCCTAAGTGAACTCCGAGGAACGACAGGCCATTGTCATTCCACGAAAAATTAAGCGGCCGGTCACTTCGTCCGATCCAAGATCCCGCCCACAACCCATGGGTTTTTCTCGTATTTAGGCGCGCGGCAGAGGCGCGAGCAAAGAGATCGGAAGTGTCTTTGATCGCGCCAAAGCCGCGCTCGGAGGTGACAAAAACGGAGACATCATCTGCATACGCAGACACTGAGCAAGAGACGTCAGCGCCGGGCATTCGGAAACCGCCGTCCCCGACTTCGCCCCTTAGGCGATTTAAAAAAGGTTCAATGGCAATCGAGTACAGCAGTCCCGAGAGTGGGCAGCCCTGACGGATGCCCTTCTCAACGGAGAAGGCCGGGGCCGTCAGAGAACTGCAGATTTTAACTAAACTCTCGGAACCGCTGTACAGGATTTTTATGTAGTCGAGGAAACGGTCTCCGAAGCCCATAGCTCTCATGGTGTCGAAGAGGTAGTCGCGATCAACTTTATCGAACGCTTTTTGCTGATCGAGGTTGACCACGGCTAAAGGGACATCATTTTCATTGGCATAGTCAATGATGTCCCTTATCAGACCTACGTTGTCATGGATTGAACGTCCAGGAACGCAGTAGGTCTGATCCTCACCTACGACGCTGCCGATGCACTCTTTCAGTCTGTTGGCGAGTAACCTTGCAAGGATTTTATAATCATTGTTTAGAAGGGAGACTGGCCGCCAATTGGCTGTGTCTGCCAGATCCCCCTTCTTTGGTAAAAGAGTGATTACCGCCCTCCCGAACGAACGAGGAAGCTCGCCGGTGAGAAAAGAATAATTTAAAACAGAAAGTAGGTCGTTTTTTAGAATATGCCAAAAGGTTTGATAGAATTCACCGGACAGGCCGTCCAGGCCGGGCGTTTTATCCTTGCCAAGTTGGCCAACTGCTATTTCTAATTCCTCTAGAGACAGAGGACGCTCCAGGTCATCTGCCTCTAGAGGATCAAGACGAGGCAGGTCCCTTAAAATGTTTTCGCGGGCGCCCTCATCGGTCGAGTCTTTAGAGTAAAGGTTTTTATAGAAGTTTGAAACATAAGCTTTTATAAGAGAATTTTTTTGAGTAATTTCTCCAGAATCCAAGCGGATTCTGGAGATAGTTTTAGAACGAGATTTTGATTTTTCAAGATTAAAAAAATATGAAGATGAGGTATCTACCTCGCTAACGTGTTTAAATCTCGACCTGATGAGGGCGCCCTGCGCTCGATTTTTTAGAATAGAGTTAAGTTTTTCTTTTTGTTCAAGAAGGACCTGCCTTGTCTCTGGTGTGATTTCTGGCGCAGATTGAAGGTCGTCAATAGTCCGATTTATTTTTAAAAAGAGCTTCACGTTTTTCGTGAGCAATTTTTTAAGAAAATGTTTGTGTTATAATTTGTTTGTATGCTTCATCCTGAAGAAGTGAATTATTGAAATGCCAGTAGGCGCTACCCCGGTGATTAGCCGAGGGTAGCTGAATTTTTAAGGAAATCGCGGAGTGATCAGAAAGAGAATAGAGTGTAATTTCGCAAGAATGAATAGATGATAGCATATCAGGATGAAGATACAAACGATCTAACCTGGCTTTGGAAACTCCACAATCCCTGGAGGGGTTGTTCCGCAGCCAGGTAAATTGTTGTTTCTGGGGATTCAGTCTACGCCAAACATCACACAGAGAGAGTGCACCAACAGTTTTCATGAGAGCTGCAGCAACTCTGGATCTACGCTCGGTGGGCGCGTACAGACGATCCAATGCGGGATTCTCCGTACAGTTGAAGTCACCTCCGACCACAACGACACCGTCACTGTTGCATGTAGATAAATGATTAGAAAAAGAGTTAATTACTTCAAAAGCAGGAGGGTCGCTCTGGGGCACTAAAATATTATAAATATGAAAAATGGTTTGATTAGATTTAATTTTAGAATAAAGGACATGTCCTTTAAAAATGTTGCATGAAGAAAAAAATTCTAAATTTTTATTATTGACAAGTGTAGTGACCCCAGAGCCACGAGAATTGGAAGGGGAGGAGAGAGGGGTATGGGGCCATAGGCTCCAGCAGGAGCTTATTTCCGTGAGGTTATAAGTCTCCTGCAGGAGCACTATGTCGGAAAAAGGAAAGAAATTTTCAAAATAAACATTGATGGCGGCATTTTTGGTGGGGGTTGAACAGCCGCCGGTGTTCAGGTAAATCAGTGACAGTGTCATTGCGACCAAACTAATCAAGAGCCTCATAAAAGAAAAGCAAAAGAAAATTACTTATCTAGATTCTTGATCAGCATGGTTACGCGTTGTTGTAGGCCTCTGTTGATGAGTGGGTTGCTGTGTAGCGGTTTAAGTTGTTTTACGAGTCCGGGCACATTAGCGGTGAATTTCTTGGTCACCTCAACAGGCTTTTTTCGTGTTTTTACAGAGGCCAAGAAACTCATGAGCTGTTTAGAAGACAGAGGACCTTTTGTGTTGGAAAGACAATCAGGTGTCTTCCCACATGTCATCTTGGTCGTTCGTCGACGAGGCCGGGGTAGAGACAGTGGAGGATTGTGAGTTTAGGACTTGGGAAAGGGAGGGGGAGTTGACCATCATGGGCATCGCCACCTTCTTTGCTAGTTTACGTGGGGGAGAGGGTGTCTTCAGAGGAGTGAGAACGGAAGTAACTGTAGGAGGGGCTTGAGGGGAAGATTTTCTTTTTGAAACAACATCAGAAAATAGTCTGGACGGTGCAGGTGGCGATCCCCAGACAGAGCAACCGGGTTTGAATGGGGTGGGTAGGTTGAAAGGGGAAGAAGGTTGGGAGGGGAAACAGGAGTGGTGGGAGGGAAGGGTTGCGGATGACGCAGGGGCCACGGACAACGCAGGGGCCACGGACGGCGCAGGAGCCCCGGACGCCGGAGAAACCGCAGGCAAAGAAGGCCCCACAGACCCCGCCGAGTCGCCCGCACGAGCCGAGCCTCCCGCCCAGGACGAGGGCCCAACCCCTGTTGGGCTCCCACCGGAACGAGAGGCCGACGCGCTGGACCCCGCACCAGCACGTGAGGCACTTCCAGTTGAAGCACCCCCCGACACCAGCGCGGCATGTCCAGCCTTCGCACAGGCGGCCCGAGGCCCCCTCAGCGGTCCGGACACCTGAGGGCCCCGCACGATCCGCATCCCCTACGGAATCCAGCGGATCAGGTTGTTTGGAGACTTTAGGTGGGTGCTTAGGATGAGGGAGAGGGAGAGGGAGAGGGAGAGGGAGAGGGAGAGGGAGAGGGAGAGGGAGAGGGAGAGGTGGAGGGAGAGGGAGAGGGAGAGGGAGAGGGAGAGGGAGAGGGAGAGCGAGCCCCTCGCTGTTCCATTGGAAATCGAGGGGTCTGTCATTTCGTCCGACCCACGGTCCTACCCATAACCCCTGGGACTTTTTATAGTTTAGACGAGCAGCAGAGGCGCGACCGAAAAGGCTGTACGTCTTTTCAATCGCGCAGAAACCCACATCGGAGGCGACAAAAACCGTTATATTGTCCGCGTACGCCGACACGCAACAGAAAGTATCCGTGTCGGGGAGCAAAATGCCGTTTTTATTTATTTTAGATCGTAAATTATTGAGGAAAGGTTCAATTGCGATAGAATAAAGCAATTGCGATAGAATAAAGCAGTCCCGAGAGCGGGCATCCCTGACGAATTCCCTTCTCGAAGGGGAAGGGAGCAGTCAGGGAACCACAGACTTTAATGAGGCTCTCGGAACCGCTGTATAGTAGAAGAATGTGGCACAGAAAACGCTCCCCAAAGCCCATGGCCCTCATTGTTCCGAAAAGGTAGTCGTGGTCAACGTTGTCGAAAGCTTTTTCTTGGTCTAAGTTGACTACGGCTAAGGGAGAGTTATTGAAATTAGAGTAGGAAATAATGTCACGAATGAGTGAAATGTTATCAAAAATGGATCTTTCCGGAACACAGTAAGTTTGATCTTGTTTAATGATGCCGTAAACGCACTGCTTCAACCTGCCGGCGAGCAGCTTGGCGTAGATTTTGTAGTCGGAGTTGAGAAGCGAGATCGGACGCCAGTTTGCAATATTGGAAAGGTCTCCCTTTTTCGGGATAATAGTGATGACAGCACGGGAGAAAGAACGAGGAAGAGAACGAGGAAGAGAACCGGAAATGAATGAAGAATTTAAAACATTGAGATAGTCATTTTTTAGAATGGGCCAGAAAACTTTGAAAAATTCGGAGGTGAGTCCGTCTAGGCCGGGGGTTTTGTTTTTGCCAAGCTGCTCGACGGCAAGATCTAGTTCCTCAAGAGAAAGAGGACAATCGAGGTCCTCCGCCTCTTGAGTTTCAAGTCTATCGAGGCCCTCAGTGATTTCATTAAATGCGCTCTCGTCAGTCGGGACACGTGCATAAAGTTTTTATAAAAGTTTTGTATGTGTGTTTTAATTTCGGTGGGGTTTTCTGTAATTTGGCCGGATTCGAGACGTATATGCGAAAGGGATTTAGAAATAGAGTGCGATTTTTCGAGATTGAAGAAATAAGAAGAGCACGTGTTTACTTCATTGAGGTGTTGAAAACGCGATCTGACGAGAGCGCCCTGAGCCCGATTTTTTAAAAGCAAGTTTAGTTAATTTCTTTGCTCTTTGAGGACCTCTCTAGCTTGAGGCGTGAGGTCTGGCGCGGACTGTAAATCGTCTATAATTAAGTTCAATTTTTGAAGAGTTTCGCGTTTTTCTTGCGCAATTTTGCGGCTAAAAATTTGTGAAATGGATTTGATGTGGGATTTACCAAAATCCCACCACGAATTTAGAGAAGGGAAAGAGTTTTTTGGGGTTTGCCAATTAGACCAGAAGGAACGTATAATTTCTAAGTAATTTTTGTCAGAAAGGAGTGTATTATTGAAGTGCCAGTAGGCGCTGCCTTTCTGTTGAGTGGAGGGGAGTTTGATAGAGAGAGAAACGGCAGAATGATCGGAGAGGGAACAGGGTGTAATTTTACAGTGTGTGATAGAAGGAAGAAAGTCCGAGTGTGAGTAAAAACGATCGAGTCTAGCTTTAGATGAGCCAGACTCAGAAGACGGATTGTTTCGATGCCAAGTAAATTTTTGTTCAGTGGGGTTGAGTCCGCGCCAGACATCACGCAAGGACAGTGCGTTCACTGCATCTTTGAGGGCCATGGACATTTTGTTTCTACGCTCGATCGGCACACGCAGACGATCTAGAAGGGAGTTATCCGTACAGTTGAAGTCGCCTCCGATGACGATGACACCGTCGCTGTCACGCTGATCGCAATGATCGCGAAAAGAAGTAATTGATTTTAGGGCCAGTTTATCATCTTGGGGAATTAAAAAATTATAGAGGTGAAAAAAAGTGTTATTGTGGAAGATTTTTGTATACAGGATGTGACCATCAGAAATAATTTGAGAAAGTAAAATGTCAATTGTTTTATTTTTTTTATAAGGGTAGTGATTCCAGATCCAGTATTGGGGCTTGGGGCGCAGATGGGGGTGTAGGGCCATATGTTCCAACAGGGACTATTTTCGGTTAAATTATATGTTTCTTGAAGAAAAATTATATCAGGGCTATTGTGTAAATCAGAGATATAAGTATGAATCGAGGCATTTTTTATGGCAGAACTGCAGCCTCCAGTATTTAGGGAGAGGAGTGACAGTGTCATCGCAAGAAAGGAAAGGAAAGCAAAAGTATCCATTGAGAAAGTTTAAAGAAGTTATTTGTCTAAAGTTCTTATGAGTTTCGTGAGTCTCTGCTGCAATCTTTTAGTGAGGTTGGGGGTGGTTCGTAGTTGTTTGAGTTGTTTGACAAGGCTAGGGATATTGGACGTGAACGTTTTTGCTATTATGGCGGGTTTCTTTTTGGTCTTTACAGCAGACAGGAAACGCTGCAGTTCGCGCAGGGAGAGAGTGCCTTGTGGAGCGGGAAGACCCTCGAGGGCGAGGTCGTCGCCCTGAGAGTCTTCCCACATGTCTGTGTCAGTGTCCTGGTCAGTAGTCTGGGATAAAGGTGTGGAGGGTGCGGAGGATATATGTCTTGGTGTGTTGGGGGTGGAGGTCGTAGGTTTGGAAGGTGTAGGAGTAGACTTTAAGGGAGTGGATGGGGTGAATGTTTTGGTTGTGGGGGTGTCGAGGATGGAGGTGGGGTGTGGTGCGTGGGTGGCGGGGTTTCGGGTAGGGGTGGCGGGGATTTGGGCAGGGGTGGCGTGGATTCGGGCAGGGGTGGCGTGGATTCGGGCAGGGGTGGCGTGGATTCGGGTAGGGGTGGCGTGGATTTGGGAAGGGGTGGCGGGTATACGGGCAGGGGAGGCGGAGGTTCGGGCAGGGGAGGCGGGGGTTCGGGCAGGAGTAGTGGGTTTGGGGTCGGTCGGTGCGTTTGGGGTCGGTGCGTTTGGGGTCGGTGCGTTTGGGGTCGGTGGGTTTGGGGTCGGTGGGCTTGGGGTCGGTGCGTTTGGGGTCGGTGCGTTTGGGGTCGGTGCGTTTGGGGTCGGTGCGTTTGGGGTCGGTGGGTTTGGGGTCGGTGGGTTTGGGGTCGATGGGTTTGGGGTCGGTGGGCTTGGGGTCGGTGGGCTTGGGGTCGGTGGGCTTGGGGTCGGTGGGCTTGGGGTCGGTGGGCTTGGGGACAGGTTTGGATTGTTTGGGAGGGTGTTTGGGATCAGACTTACCATGAATGAAAACTGGACGTGGATTTAGTGGGTTGTCATTGTCGTCGTTGTCATTAGTCGGGTCTCCCTTCCTGCACGAACGCGCGATGTGGCCGAGTCCACCACACTGGAAACACCGGGTGGATTCCGTTGAAATGAAAACCCGGTAGTTTTCGCCGGCATGTGTAAAACTGATGTAAGCCGGCGGTGCGATGTTCTTGTCCAATAACACGCTAACCTGTCTCCTGAAGGACCGGATATGAGCTAGTTGTTTTTGTTGAAATCCCAGGGGAACGGAGCGAATTTGTGACACCACCTTACAAAATGTTGAGAGATTGTTAATTAACACAGTGTTTGGTATTTCTGGGAAAACATTTGATAAAGTCATGCGAGTGGTGGGGCGGACAAGCGGCATGACCTCGAGAAAGGAGCCGTCGTATTCCAAGCCATTTTCTACGACGTCGAAGGCTGCCTTTCTCGAGGACATGTAGAGCGCAATGCGGCCATTTCTAATTCGTGATGCGTCGGTTATAATGTGCGGGAGAAATTGATTTTGAGAAATGGTCAATGTAAGTACGCGCAGAAACGTTGTCCTGTGCGTAGAAGCATGGAGGAAGGAAAAAAGACAACCCCATTGTTCCTGGAGACGGGCTCAGGAATGCTACCACCAGGAACAGTAGGGTATTTGTTGGTGTTAGCTGTCCCGCTTGACCGCCCCTTTTGTAATGGTTCTGCTTGGTTGGCCATGGTGGCCGTCTACAGTACCAAAACCAAACCGAAAAACCTCCCAAAAACCATAAAAATACCAATAATCTGACAGAGGACGAATAATATAAATCTATAGATAATAAGAAATACAATGATATACAAAAAATAGTAAACTTGTAAGTATAAACGGCCAATAATAGTGATTTTACCGGAGCTCAAATAACACACGTCTTACCGCCTAGCGAGCGAGCGAGAGCGAGAGCGAGAGCGAGAGCGAGAGCGAGAGCGAGAGCGAGAGCGAGAGCGAGAGCGAGAGAGACTTTTCAATGAATATCTTTATTTACAATTTCAAAAATTCAAATTACAAAGTCAAAATATACAATAAAAGAATTGTAAATAAATACAGATAATTATTAGATAATCAAGGAATATTTAACAAATTGGGAAACATAATTACATTCTTAAGTTAACAGAAAAGGCAAATATGCCGTACTTGAAAAAAATAGTGTACAGATACAGATTTGACAAAACAGTATTACAGTGAATACTTAAACCATTGTGTGTTTGGCTCCTCAGAAAAAGGGAAAAAAAACAAGGAAAAGAGAAGAAAAACCCACCAGTACGGTGGGTGCGGCAACACGTTTTTTTGCGTGTGCCGAACCCACCGTGGTTCCCCTGGGGTGGTGAAGCCACTGGCATTACTGGTGTGGGCCTTATATCCCACTCCAGTGGCTTCCAAAGAAAAGAGTTAGAGCGGAGAAAAGGAAAGGTCCCCAAAGGGGATGAAAGGGTGACCGAGAGTGGTCAGAAAGGAGGAGCAAATTTAGTAATTCTAACCGGGTTTAAATCAGCCATGTCAGCTTGTCATTAATGATGATGAACAAAGTATTATTTATATTCCATTTTTTAAGAAATTCATCATCATTATTGACAAGCTTATAGTAATTATATTCAACAATTATTTTATTTTTAATTCGGTGAGTAAAGATTAATAGGGGATCAACGAAATTAATATTACGGTAAAGATTATAAATGACATATTTGCAACTGACGATAAGGTAGTTTGCTAAGCGCACCGCCTCTCTATTGCGGCCCCTACCACCCGGGATCAAGGCCCAGTAGAGGTCGAAGTTTAGAAGCAGTTCTGGAAGAAGGCGGTGTAGAAGACTGTGAAGACAGTTGAGGAGCGGTTGGATAGATGGGCAGGTGATGAACAGATGGCAGATCGTCCCCTTGTCTCCGCACCATCCACACGTTGACGAGATGGCTGGGTTTAGATGATGTAGAACTGGAAGCGACGGGATGATGTTGTGCAGAAGTTTAAACTGGAAGTCTCCCTCTTTTTTAGAAGTTGGGGGACTGTATATATTGTTTCATTGAATGTTTGTATTGTTTTTCAGTACTCCATTACTGTGCCAGTGAGATGTCTCCTGTGAAGGATCCAGGTTGAGATTTGTATTAATGATGTTGTAGAGAGCTTTGGATGGTGCGGAGATGGCATTGTCCAAGTTGTTGATGATGACGTTCAGGGGACGATCTGGTTTTGAAGAAAGATTTTCGAGTGTAGAGACAGGCAGGAGAAATCCTCTTTGGTTGAAACAGAAAGGGAACAATCCGATGAGAGTAGTTTGTGTTGAAGAAAGCTGTTTTTGAAGTAGTCGCGAAGATGGAGGACGAGAAGTGCTGGAAGAAGAGATGATGTCATTTGGCTGTTTCCAAGATCCGGTAGTGAAGTTCAGAAGATCCCTCACCAGGCCGACCCCATGTGTCCGGAGCCGCTTAGAGAGGGATGCACCATCGTCAGTTGCATTTTGAATTGAGGGAATATTTATGGGTAAATTAAGAACATGGCTGATTGAGTCGTGTATAATTTCTAATCGAGTTCCAGATAACCTCCAGGCACGCATTAACTCACCGTAAAAGGATGGCATTCCAATGTCAAATTGAGGATCAGTATTTAGGTAGAAGAGATGATAGTCATAGTTTAATTTTTTGAAGCGATGTAGGTTGCATTGAAGAAAATCAAAAGAATGATGGGAAGCGCCTTTAAGATAACGAAAAATATGAGAGAGTCTGAAGGTGAGAACACGTGCCTGGAGGTTGACAAGGCCGAACCCCCCTCCGTCAGGTTTCTGATACAAAATTTGTTCTTTAAGATAGTGTCTCTTGTTGGACCAGACGAAGTCAACCAGCCGCCGTTGGAGTTCACTTAGGAAACTGTCTGGCGGAGTGAGTACCGCCAGACAATGAAATTTTTTTGATGCGGCTAGCTGGTTGGCAATCAAGACTCTCCCTTTAAATGAAAGGGAGGTCGAGATGCCAGACCAGCTAGCGAGGGTTTCAGTTAAGCGTTTTTTGCAAAGTGTCCAATTTTCGTCATTGTAGGTTTTTGTATTTCCTAAGTGAACTCCGAGGAAAGACAGGCCGTCGTTATTCCACGAAAAATTAAGCGGCTGATCGCTTCGTCCGATCCACGATCCTGCCCACAACCCCTGGGTTTTTCTCGTATTTAGGCGCGCGGCAGAGGCGCGACCAAAGAGATTGTATGTGTCTCTGATCGCGTCAAAGCCGCGCTCAGAGGTGACAAAAACAGAGACATCATCTGCATACGCCGAAACCGAGCAAGAGACGTCAGCGCCGGGCATTCGGAAACCGTCGTCCCCGACTTCGCACCTAAGGCGATTTAGAAAAGGTTCGATAGCAATTGTGTACAGCAGTCCCGAGAGTGGGCATCCCTGACGAATGCCCTTCTCAACGGAGAAAGGGGCCGTCAGAGAGCCACAGATTTTGACTAAACTCTCGGAACCGCTGTACAGGATTTTTATGTAGTCAAGGAAACAGTCTCCAAAGCCCATAGCTCTCATGGTGTCGAAGAGGTAGTCGCGATCAACTTTATCGAACGCTTTTTGCTGATCGAGGTTGACCACGGCTAAAGGGACATCATTTTCATTGGCATAGTCAATGATGTCCCTTATCAGACCTACGTTGTCATGGATTGAGCGTCCAGGGACGCAGTAGGTCTGATCCTCACCTACGACGCTGCCGATGCACTCTTTCAGTCTGTTGGCGAGCAACCTTGCAAGGATTTTGTAATCATTGTTTAGAAGGGAGATTGGCTGCCAATTGGCTATGTCGGCCAGATGTCCATTTTTGGGTAAAAGAGTAATTACCGCCCTCCTGAACGAACGAGGAAGCCCGCCGGTGAGAACAGAATAATTTAAAACAGAAAGTAGGTCGTTTTTTGGAATATGCCAAAACGTTTGATAGAATTCACCGGACAGGCCGTCCAGGCCAGGCGTTTTATCCTTGCTAAGTTGGCCAACAGCTATTTCTAATTCCTCTAGAGACAGAGGACGCTCCAGGTCCTCTGCCTCTAGAGGATCAAGACGAGGCAGGTCCCTTAAAATGTTTTCGCGGGCGCCCTCATCGGTCGTGTCTTTAGAGTAAAGGTTTTTATAGAAGTTTGAAACATGAGCTTTTATAAGAGAATTTTTTGAGTAATTTCTCCAGAATCCAAGCGGATTCTGGAGATAGTTTTAGAAAGAGATTTTGATTTTTCAAGATTAAAAAAATATGAAGATGAGGTATCTACCTCAGTAACGTGTTTAAATCTCGACCTGATGAGGGCGCCCTGCGCTCGATTTTTAAGAATAGAGTTAAGTTTTTCTTTTTGTTCAAGAAGGACCTGCCTTGTCTCTGGTGTGATTTCTGGCGCAGACTGAAGGTCGTCAATAGTCCGATTTATTTTTAAACAAGCTTCCCGTTTTTCGAAAGTAATTTTTTTTGAAAATTTTTGAGTAATAGATTTGATGTGGGACTTGCCAAAGTCCCACCAAGAATTTAAATTGGGGAAATCGGACTGTTTTTGACGCCATTCTCCCCAGAAACAAGTTATAATTTGTTTGTATGCTTCATCCTGAAGAAGTGAATTATTAAAATGCCAGTAGGCGCTACCCCGGAAATTAGCCGAGGGTAGTTGAATTTTTAAAGAAATGGCGGAGTGATCAGAGAGCAAACAGGGTGTTATTTTGCATAAATGAATAGTAGTATGTGAGGTGCTGATTTCGCCAGTTTAACCCGAAGTTTAACCCGAAATAATTTACTCTGCCAATTTGACTGTTGGTGTCTGAAACTAATAAAAGGATAACTGTTTCACCCTTACGACTCATTCCATACCCGGACGACCCCAGAGAGAGAGCTGACTTCTGCTAGAATATACGTTGGTGTATAGTGTATCTCCAATAAAATGGCTGAACTTTCCAATCTTAATTCAACCTACGATGCAGTATCGATGTCAGTAGCGCCACCAACTTCCCCAACGTCTCTGTTGGATAGTGGACCGTTTGAGTGTGTGAAAAAACTTACACATGAGCAAGTCAAAAGCGGATGGCGTGAAGCGTACAGTTCGACTGAGGGTAGATCTTACTTCTACAACATATTTACCAGAGAGAGTGTTTGGACCATCCCTACCACCATACCGATCCAGCGTGAACAGAGAAGACTGGTTGACTCAACCGGAGTGGACATTCTGGCGGCCGCTGTGAACGAGTTTCCTCTCAGGCGCAGGCAGACAACCATGGGGTTTCGGGTTCACCCTACGTGAAGGGAAAGGACACCGTCAAGAGAAGCTACAGCCCAGACCCCGAAGAGGTGGACAACCAGAAGAATGCCAAAAGATTCAAGATCGGAGGTGAGCGTTACGCTTATGTAAAACGTTTCAAGGGGCGCCCCTACGTTAATATCAGAGAGTATTATTGGAACATGAACAAGACCCGATTGCTGGCTGGGAAGAAAGGGTTGAATCTTACCACCGAAGAGTGGATGATGCTGGCCGGACAGAGCGCCAACATTACCAAAGCCCTGGGAACAGTGTAAACACAGCTCTTTATTAACTTTTCTTTGTTTACTACTCATTCCAGGTGACATTGAATCACCCGCCAGCGTTGATATCGTAGAAGACGCATCACCCACCAAAATAGTTATCAAAAGAATTCTGACCAAGATCGTTACGGATCACAAACTAAAGCTCGTGTATGCTGCTCAGGAACAACTAGGTTGTGAAGTATGTGAGAATAACTGGCCGAGTCTGTATGATCATGAGTGTGCGTTTTTCGGTATGCATCCGCCATGCCGTCTTTATGACTATGTATCTGATTATTACGAAGAAGCGGCGGAGATTGTAGACGCGGACAAAGTTATTGACGTTCTTGATATAGTCAACACCTATCTAAATGTTAGTGAATCAAGCGACGAGGGATTGAACATTAATAAACATTCTGTGATTAGGGAAATCCTAAATGAGTGGAGGGCGGACCCTGACGATGTTGCCCGTTCTGTTCTACTCTACGTTTTTTAACAATTTAACGGAACTGATTGGTAGCACTATTGAACAGTTGGATGCATAATGTATCGTTTACTTTGAGATGTCTCCATTGAACAAGTTTATTGTGTGAAATCGTTTTATTCTTTCATTTGTTTATTAATATTGCTAATGGATTGATTAAAATTAAAGTGTTTTTTTAATGTAATACTGTAATTGGTTTTGAAAATATCAATGATGTCCTTTAAATTAATAAATAAACAATCATAACATTGTGTGTATTACTTTTGTTGAAATGGTTTTAAAATAAATGTAAGGAAATATAACATTGTGTATTTGTGTGTTTTATTCTGGTGTCATTGTATGTAAAGACGCAGATTAGTGTTTGTGTCGGGAATGGGTAGGGTAGAAGAGACTAAAGGGTTTTCGTTATGTCATAGGGTATTACAATGGAGTTGGATAGGGTTAACTATAGGAGTTGGATAGGGGTAAATATAAACACGCATAATAAAAGACAACAAGAGGTGCCTAAAACCAACCGGAATTCATCAGAATTCCTTTAGTGGTCAACGGGCGATATACAGTTTCAAGTATTTTATTCATTATCAAAACATACAATATATTACAAATTTATGAAATGGTGATTATCAATAAAATTAAAGAACAAAATTGATAACGCATCAGCTAACTACGGTTCTTTAAACAAAACAAACCCTACTTGGTAAAAAAAACTTGATGTAACAAAGCCCTAGATATTTGACGTATAATAAATTGTTCGTCATACACTTCTGTTTTAATACGAGGAAAGTGTTTCCTAATAAAGTTATTTACATCCAAATCATTATCCATTGTATCCGACGAAAACAATTTATTAATCTTGTTCATGCTCAGTTCTCGGCATCGATGTAAAAGGAAGAAGATGACGTACTGTCCACAGACGGTTGACAAAGGTCCCTGAAGACGGCGTGTGTTATAGATGGTGTATTTCACATTCTTTTGAAGGAAATGTTCAATCTGCGGTACCTTGGGACGTAGTCCGTATGAGTCAAAATATTCACCCACACAATCTCGTTTAATGTAGATTGCCACCCAGTGTTCTCCTGGCTTATCCGCAGGGTCTGTATTAATGACAATAGCGCTGGGGTGTGGATGACTTTAACTGCTGGAAGTTGATCACAGGCAAAAACTCCTTTTGAAGAAATGCTTGGTGAACTGGATCCCGTTTCTCCAAGCTTATTCATGGATAATTCGGTCCGTTTTGACCTAACCAAGCGTGATCAAAGATGATAAAGGTGAGCCTGGTCTATTTCAGAATGTTGTTGAACTCTGCATATATGATCACGTTGACTGTCTCATCCCAGAGGACTTTACAAAGTGTATGTTGAGCCGAAGGTTGCCGCTGTCTGACTAGATTTAAGTGTCCTGGGCCAATAGATAGAGTCGGAGGCCTCAGATCAAACGCGTACAGTGCGTAACCTCCTTGTACCCTCACGAGTGATGGTGTATTACCTTTTCGTCTTGGTACATTTGTGATTCAAAATGTACCCGAGAAGAGGAGGTTTGAAGTGACTCGGATGTAGTTCCCTTCTGGCAAGTTGTTGAAATTAGGGTTTTAGGGGTGTGTGTGGGATTTGTTCTCCATCTATGTGTACGGGTTAAATAGTTCGTTTAAATGCTTAAAGTTAAATGGGTTTTTACCATATCGTCCGTTGAAAGCTTTGTTGATCACACATCCCACTGGCACATGACTTGGGACGTAGCTGTCCGAGAAACACGTGATCCTGAGTGAGTGATGGAATTACCCCGTGGGACAGACACCGTCTTACAAGATTTCCTGTTTTATGGGTACTTCATGTCCTTTTCCAAAGCTATGTGTCCAAGACTAACCCAGAACTTAATACTTTTACTTCTTCTGACAAACACAGTTTTCTTTGGTCGCGCTTTGTACTAATTACTTTGTATAGCAGGTTGGCTCCCGTCTCGCCATGAGACAGAAAAGCATCACTGCTGCGGATCAGTTTACGTCCACACCATTTTAACATGTGTCTGTCTTCGAAGAAAACAACGCTGTGTATAGGCCCTATCATATCCACCACGTTGCTGTTGCTCTGATGAAATTTGTACCTTTTCTTCAGACCTTCATTGACTTCCTCGGCTACTGCCGAAGGATCATTTCCATTATCAAACCTTCCACGTGTATCCTTGTAAAAACAAAAGAACCCGATGAGCTACAGAATGTCTTGGCATCACTGCCGTAACTCAGTAGGGCTTCCAATCATCGCTCGGTAGGGGTAGGTGGGTGTGGAGGGAGAGATTGGCAGCGGTCGTTAAGACCTCACGTTCGATCTGATTGCCATAAAGATTGTAAAAATAAATTGTCAGGGACCAACATGGTCCCAGCATCATTAAGGTTTGGTGCCATTCGTCTGCCTTTAGGTGATAGGCTGACCCTCTCCAGATAATATCGTCTGGTGTTACATGGAGAAATATCAAGATGCTTAAGGGACCATATGGCTAGTCTGGAATTACTGAAATACGATTTGTGGAGGATTCCCGATTGATCTACTTCAGTCATTGGATCGCACACAGAGCAGAAACATTTTGTGTTAGATGATTTAATGTCAGAATCGGGGCAATAACAAAAAGTCTCTGAATTTTTACTAAGTGTAGCCACCACAGAAACCTATCAGTCATTTTGTGATATTAAAAATTTATTCTACTGAGGAAGGAAATGCACTAATAAACCTATAAATTACATCATATATATGTAGATACTCCTTTAAAACCCAAGAGATGCACTCCCAAATTAATCATCTAGCTCGACAGATGTATCCCAATAAATCAAAGTTCATTGGTGGAAAGCTTACCGAGATGCCATACTTTAAACCCCTATGCTTACCTGGTCATCGACCTGAAACCAACAACTTCGGAAGAGATGGGCTCGAACCAATATATTTAACGGTGAATTTCAATCGTGTACGTCCCAAAGGTATAAATAAACAGTGTCTGACGACTAGTCAATGATCATTTGAAGATGTCAAAGGGCTGCATAACCATGCTCCTACCTCCACTGTTCTGGCAAAAGGGAACCGCCAAGCAACGTCAGGGTAATGATCCACGGAAAGCCAGCAAAGAATTAATGAGTTGTTTGTGTGAGTGTGCCCTCAACGTTCTGGATAAATGGTAATATACCCTTAAAACCAGCTGACAAAAAAAAGAAACTTAAAAAAGTACAAAAACAACCTCAGGTCTCTTACCAATAGAAAATTTAGTGCCCAAAAGAAGAAGAAAACTCTGAGTCAAAAAGGGAGGATTTCTCGGTGCGTTACTTTACTCCGGTTTTAAGTGCGCTTGAGGACTTTTGTTGTAAATAAATATGGAGTACACCAAGAAAATGGTTCTGATCCATATCAATACACATATACTATGATTGCATAGACGAGTTTGAAACTGCTACAATAGCGTCAATTTCTTCTTAAATTGTAGCCTTTATTTGTTACAGTGAAAAGAAACACGTTATCACATGCAGGTTGTTTTTCTGAAGGACGTGTTCATATTTGAAAACATTTTCCTCAAATGGATGTGGCTTTTCTTGAAATATGAAAGCAATTTGCTTATGGAATTAATTTGTCACAAAAACGTTGTAGAGACGACAACAGAGGGCGTGCTTGTCGGTTATCTCTTTGAAGTTTTAAATTCGATGCAGAGCGTTAGCTGTTACAGAATAGACAACGTACATATATAAGTAGGGAATACCATTACCAACTAGTATTTTACTTTGAGTGTTTCGAAGTATGATGGAAAACAATGGAGCAGTAAAACAAATCTCCCGTCATAATTATTGAAATGTTAGGTAATAAGTCGCACTCGACTGCAAACTCTCTATTTGTCGTTTCATGTTGATATAAAAATTATTGATATGTACAAGCTTCACAGACTTCACAGTAATCATGGTCACATAGACACTTAAATCGTGATTTAACCAATCATAAAGATACCATTGTTACTATGTAACAATGTAGAAATATGGGAATACGCCTTTGGGAATTTTCTTTAAAGTCTGGTACTCGGACTCAAGTCAGTAGTA
>CM055816.1:80681719-80709384 GCA_029582265.1 Zoroaster sp. YZ-2022
AGTGCTTTGGGTTTTGTTTTTGATGGCTGATTCAAAATGTTGGTTCATGAAAAAAAAACTCAGGCCATTCTCCCTTTTTGTGAGACTGGGCAGTGATAAAGGGTGGGGCCCCAAAAAACTTCCATTTTAACACCCAACCATGAAAAAAGGGGTTCCCGGTTATGACACCCGTCTGGCGGCATAACAAAGTTTTTCACTTAAAGGAAGTTTGAATGGAATTGAACTGTATACATGTATGTTTCCAGTATGAATGAAAATTTTCAGCCGAAACGAAAAATTTCGCTTAAATACCTTTAAGTTTTCCCAAAAAATTTCAGTTGTTCAAATAAAATAAAAAAGGGGATTTTAATTAGAATAAAATTTTGTAAATGAGTTTTATACTATTAAATAGAGAAATTAACGTTTCAAACTCTTCACATTGGAAATCTGCTTTTAATTTGTTTTATCAAGAAAACCCCCAAATATTTATCAGTTTTTTTTATACCGATGTTAAACCTCTTGGTTAAACAGGGTATGAATGCCCCTGGCATTAGGAAACGTTAGAAAGACAGTTTTAATCCCAAGAACCAATGCCGGGGGATCAACTAAAATTATTCCCAAACCCTTTTTCCATCCCTTCATAGGGGGGGTATCGACTATTATGTATAAGGTAGTACAAACCCTTTTGTTTTAAACCCCCAACCCCCAAGACAAAGGGAATGACCTGTCAAAATATTTTAAAAAAAGGGGTTTCCAATGATGGGGATCCTTCACACTCCCGGGGTAATTGTACAAAGCATGCACAATTTCCAAATTGTTTTGGATGGGGTGGGGGTCTGCGTTGTAGGGGAAAAGGTTAAAACTCTAAAAAAAGCAACTTTTTTAGACCCAAAAATTCCCAACCAAATGATTAAAGCTCAGAAAAATGAAAAATAAATTTTTACGTTTATTTATTTTTTTTACATTTATTTTGGGACATTTTATCAGAGGAAAAAAAACGAAAAAAACAAAAAAAAAAAAACACGTAAGGATTTATTTTTTTTTTAATGTTCGAAGAACCAAAACAATACAAAAGTAACTTTAAGAATAGTTTTTAAAAAAAGTCCTGACCTGGTCCTAGGTCCGTCCCAAAAAAATTTTTGCAGGGTTTGACCTCCCAATTTAAAAATACACCCCCCTTTTTTGGGGAAAATTCGAAAAAAACCCCCCTCAACATTTCATTGTTTTACATATATGGTTGGGATCTTAAAAAGTAGAATATAATTGTCCACAAGCCCCCCTAAAAAATGCGCGTTTTTGTTTTGAAAAAAACTAATTCATGTGATTTCTTAAACCCAAAATTTTGCCCAAAAAACCACGGGGACAAAGTTATAGTCCCCCTCAGACTTTAAAAAAATTTTATTATAACCAAATTCAAAATAATTTTTTATAGTTCATTGAAAATAAAAAGTGAAATGTTTTTAAACAATGGGTGTTGTCAAATCGAAAAAAGCCAAAAGTCTTTTTCCCCGGCCCCGGGGGAACGAACCAAGATTGTACCAGTGCATCCCCAGGAAAGCGCCCAGGCGTGACCCACTGGTACATGGGGATAAAATATAACATTTTTTGGGTGGGCAAAGCAGGGTCCGACCATTGGGTGCTTTTCCGTCTGGTATTTTGAATTTGATACCCCAGCGTGTTTGGTTTGGAAACACCAAGACGCATTATTGGGAACATCGTCCACCCCTTCATCATATAAACACCAAAAAAAAGGGGAAAAAAACTGCATTTTGGAAGGCCACCGTCAAATAAACGCCAGAATTTCGACACCGAGCGGGTGGGCGAAGAAAGGCTCCCCGTCTACGGCAAAAACGACGCATGCCTGGCAAAAGATAGCCCAAATGATAGCAAACCCCGATTTGATTGTTGAACGTAGGGGACCATGATATACCATGAAAAGCCATTTGATTTATTGTTGGACGGGAAATAAAAAGAAATATTGTTTGATAATATAATACCGTGAGCTTTTTTTTGGGCTGTGCCCATGCTGAACTAGTTTAGATGAATTTCACATAAATTTATTTTTGATATTTCCCTATCCCAAGGCCCAATGATATTGTGATGAAAAACAGACATGATAATTATGAATAGTTTAGATTGAAAGGAACAATTTCAGTAAATTTGGTTGTAATTTCCACCATCGAGGGGGAAGTTTAAAATCAGGGAAAATTCAAACAGGGACGGGGAGGAAATAAAAAATGTGATCTTTTAAAATTTTCCCCCAAATACAGACGGTACAAGTGAGTTATATTTAATTGTTTTAATATAGTCCATTATCCCCATTTTTTCATTAGTGAAAAGTTTGTTTTATATGAAAAAACATCACTGCCAGTTTTTTTACTTGCATCAACAATGTAGAGTTCCCCGATTCCGTTTGAAAAGTCAAAGATTCCCCAAGGTAGGAAAACCCTTTGGGATTGATTCAGATTTTTTATCCCAAAATTTTTGTGTATATAAAAAAACTTGGTTGTTTAAAATTTTGTTTTTCTATAAAAACAAAATCAATTTACAGAAACAATTTCTATTTAAAAAAAATAAAGGGATCGGTTTTTCCCCTTTTGTATGCTTAATGTTAACTTGTCCACATTAAAGGGACAATATCACGATCAACAGACTTTCAACGGGCGGGAATCAGGTCCAGTTTAAGATGAACACAGTGACTGAAACTTACGGGCTCATTTTGGAATATGAGACCTTATCATGGGGGATTTTTTTTTTATACCAAGATAATCTAAAAAGCCCCCGTTTCCCATGCCCTGTTATTATTTTCCTTAAAGGAAATAAACATTGGTTAAAATTTTTTGGGTGTGGAATGATATTCTGTAACACTTAATTAGTCAAAGTAGTTTTAAAAGGTTGTTATTACTGGCTATTTTGTTTTTTTGCTTTGTGGTCATTTTCTTTTCCCAACTGCTAGGTAATCAGTTCAACGTAATCTTCTTTTGTAGTTTATACATTATTTTGTTCAGTTTTCCATAGATGAGATGAAGGAGATGGAAAAGGAAATTGTTCATCATGTCACCTACGTAGGGAAGGGGGTAAAGAAGCAACCCCCTTACGAGACATTCCACTGAATAGGTTTTCCAAGAAGTTTACCAGTATATCAATTTCAGGTTTGTTTTTTGCATCCAACAAAAAGTTTTGAAGTAAGAGGACATGCCCACTTTCAAAACCCCCAAAAAATTTCCAAAATTGCATATAAATGAAAAAGTTTGGAATGACACCCCCAACCCCCCCAAAAAATCAAACAAATTACCTATTAGTATTTGTACACCTTGAAAAAGTTGAAAAATTTTTAGGCTTTAATGGTTGGGGAAAAGTATGAGTAAAAGGGAATTCTTTTAAGAGTAGTAAAAGCATTGGTTCTGAGAAAATTGGGAATGACATTATTTTTTTCAATCAGTACTCATTTTCTTTAGGGGAAAGAACGAGTATCCAAAAACAATAATCTCACCATTTATTCTAAAAGCCAACCATAAACTGAGATAGTTACATGGTGCTACCACAAACCTCTTTTATGCAAAATATTGACATAGCCCAACACATGCTTTTAAAACCATGCCGATGATAAATCAACATGTAAAAAAACCATATGAAAAAAAAAGGGGTTTTAGGTGCAGATCAACTTTTCCGGTTATGGGCAAAAGTCCAAAAGTTAATTTATGGGTAACTGGGTTTTAAAGGCTTTATATTCAAAGGACAGGGAAGGGGTGGGGGGGGCAAACACTGAAGCATGGAGGACATGAATATTTCCCCTTTTTTCTTTACCAAGGAAAAGTTACCCCGTGAGAGAAAGTTTTCCCCTTGATATTTCCATTTGGCTGTCAATAATTTTCCTACATGGAACATAATAGAAAGGGGTTTAAAAATACCACAGAGTCACCAAAGACAGCCGTATGTGTTGGGGGGAGAAGAAAAAAAAACAAAAATTTTCAGCTTAAAATGTCCAAATAGCCCTTTTTTAAAGTTTGCAAAAAACTTTTCCCAAAAGCTTTGTGGCCAAATTTTTTAGCCAATTTGTCTTTTAGTAAAAACAAGTTTTTAAAACTAATGAAAATTTCAAGAAAGCTTTATCCGGCCTTTCCCCGCCAACAACAGAAGTGTAAGGCCCCAAAATTTTAATTTAAAAATTTACACAAAAAAAATTAAAAGTAATTACATCCACTTTACCAAATCTAATAATGTTGCCCTTTTTATTTTTTTTTTTAAAAACCTTCAAAGAGATTTAGATGAACCAAAGTTGGTATTTATGTATTGGTATTAAGTCTTGTCAAAATAAATTTAATAGATGGGCTGTGTTTATATACCAAGGGGATCTTTTTTTTATAAAATACTTACTTTCAAACCCAAATTTATAATGAAAAAATATAAATAAAATTTAAAAGATAAGAAAAAACATTCCCTTTCTGTGACATGTTATAAATTGTCTTTGTTTTCACCTATACGCAAATAATTAAAATATTTATAAAAGAAAAAAAACCACATTGTTTTTTATTTTTTATTTAAAATTTTTTTGGCAAAAAATTTTAGTGCATCCAATCTATAAAATTTTTAAAAGATAGGCCATTTTAAAAAATGTTTAACATTGAAATAATCAAGGTTGTATGGGTTTTGTAAATTGCTAATAAAACAATGAAATAAAATTTTTTTTTTTGTCCATTTTTTCAGATTTTCTTTTTGGTTCCCCCTCCCCCCTAATCAATTGAAACATTTTTGACCTGTTTAATATTATAAAGAATCTAACAATAGTGTACATCCCACAATGTAAAAGGAAATGACAATGTAAAAGAACCCCCCATGATCCTTGTTGGAAAAAAAAAAAAAATTGCATAATAAATGTAGCCTTTATTTGATTTAGTGACATTTTGAAAAGGGGGAATTGGGACCGTCATTGAACAATTTTTAATAAAAAGCCACCCCGTTCTTTTGATGGCCTAGCCACTTTATGAACCCAAAACAGTTTTTTAAAATTTTTTGAACAATCATTGCAGCACATAGAATCCCAAAAACTAGGGGGAGGGGAACAAGAAAAAGAAAAACAAAGCTTGATTCCAAATTACCCAATCCATTTACCAAAGACGGTGCTGATTATGTCGAGTCACACCCAGCAATTTTCATAGTGAAGTAAAGATGTTTCGTCCCTTTTTGAAAAAAAATTTAAGAGGAAAAGAGGGTAAGGGGCTTGATTTAAATAAATTTATCAAATTTAAAAAAATCACTGTGAAAAAGGTAAACATTGTATGGAATGAAAAGGGTTTTCGATAGCCCTTCTTTGGGCTGAAACCAGATGCTATAAGGAAAAATAAAACAAATTAACTAAACCAATTTTTTAAATAAACAACCATTAAAACTAAAAAGAAAAGTTATCATTGGTATTTGATAAGAACAAACTTCCCCTTAAACGTTAATAATGTTAATTAGATTCAAAAATAGCATAAAAAATAACCTTAAAATTTTTTAAAAAAAGGGGCCCCTGTGTTTCACAAAATTAATCTGGTAATTTTTTTATTTTTTACATAATTTCTTTTTTCTCTCTGAAAAAGCACCCCCGACAAAATTGAAGCTTCCCATTTTTTCCTGTCAAATATGGATATGTAATCAGGGGGTTTGGGGAATTTCAATTTCGGGGGCATTTTGATTGTGTTCTTTAGTCCTTTCATCATGTACTGTCAACCAATCAATAAAAGCAAACTAGTAATAATAATATTGATATGATTGGGTGCTCACCCAGAATCCCTATGTCCCGCAGATGTTAATACTGGTTTGTTCATTATGCCTTTCCATAGTTGATCCAGTTTTATCAAGCCACAGGCATTTTTATCACTTTTTATGATCTTGGGCGTTTACCAAACCGGTTGCAATCGAATCCAGGGAATTTTGATCGTTCTGTTTTAAAAGACAAAAAGACAGATGGGAAACCCTTTTCTCTTTTTCTCAAAAGGGGAATGCAGAGGTCCCGTCAATAAAACGGCATGCCACAGGTTTCACGGTATGTAGACAACTGAAATAGTTTCGGGCCCTTTTACCTTTGTTTTTTTTTGGACTTTTGAATTAAGAATGGTTTTGTTTTAAGCCTTCCAAAATGATTTTTCTATCATTCTATCGCCCTTTTTTTTGCATTTTTAGGGGGGGGAAAATTTTTTTTTAAAGGGTTTTTTGAACCCAACGGTTTTTTTAAAAAAATTTTAGAATAGGATTCGAATTTTTCAAAACCTTTTTTGAAAAAGAGAGGCGTTTGGGGGGTTCGAAGAAATGTCAAAATTCAAGATTTTTAAAGGGACAAAGGAGGGAAATTTTTTTGGTTTCATGAGAATGATTTTTGAAATTTTAAAATTTTGATTTAGTGTAATTGATATCCATGGTTTCACCAGATGTCAAAAACCGGGGAAACCATAGTTAAGGCTAACTATGTTTAAGTTTTAATTTCTGAACTAACTATTTTTTTCCGGTTCTATGAAAAGAGAAGAAAAAAAAAAAAAAAAGATTTTGGGGTTTGCTGAACACCTAAAAATTGCCCCAAAATAAAAATATTATAGATTGGGTTTGAAAAAAATTTTTAGAGTCTCCAAAATATTTTTTCAATGGAAAAAAATTTGTATTTTTCACACCGAAAACTAACAGCATAAACCCCATGAGTAGTATCGTAGGGATATGTCGGGATAAAAAAATACATGAAAATGAAAATTTTTTAAAGCAAAATGGGTTCAATTTTCACTGATAATTAAAAGATATGTTATGAAAGTTTTTCAAACCATACAGTTCCACTTTTTTTCATTTTATTTTTAATCCCCCCCCGACGGGGCTAAAAAAATTTTCCCCATGAAAACAACATGTCCTTTACGCCGAAACAATTGACAGAGACTGGGGTGGGGTTGATCGTTGTATTTCGCTGGTTCCAGTCGGGGAATTTCCCTTCGAGGAAGGTGCCCCTTGAAACCCCCAATTGTCCCACATCGTCACTTTTCAATGGTTCAGTCCCCCATGAGGTCTCTTTTTCCCCACTCTCAGGCTTTGGAGAAGCTGTAGAGACCTTTTCCAGGTTGGGGGGATGAGTTCAATAGCCAGTGCCGGACCCCGGCAACCCCTTTTTGGGACATTGATTATTCAATTATGCCCCTAAAAATAAAAGATGAAAGTCAGGAGTTGAAAAGAAATTTCTAGATCTTTATTTTTTGATGGTGGTAAGGGAACATCAATAATATAGATAAATCTTATTAAAACCAAATATTCTAGGAAACCAAAACAAATTAAAAAAAATTTAATGTAAAGGCATGCTAACTCTACTTTTCCCTTCTCAATGACAGATGTTTAAAATATTTTTGGAAAAGTCTTGTTTCATCCAGATAAAAAAAGTCTAAACCAATCTCAAATTTGGGAAAAACTTTATTTCAGGGAGGGAAGATAATTTGGGGTGACACCCGGAATCTCAATTGAGAAAATTATTTAAAAAGAACTGGGGTAAACCCCCCGTGTTGTTTTTTTTTTGAAAATTTTTGTTTCTAAAATGTTTTACCCCCCCTGACAATAATTTTAAAAGACCAAAACCGTTTGCGCGTGCAGATCGTTGTGAAGGTATTTTTGGTTCCCTGTGAGACCATTACCACCAGTTTATTTTTCAAAAAAATAAAGCGGGGAGAAGTTTTTTTTCAACCCGATTGTTCATCTTTTTCTTTCAGGTATGTTAGTTTTTTTATATTTTTTTATCCCAATTGTTTGATATGGAATAAGGTTTTTATTAATTACTTTGGGATGTTAGAGACTTAAAACAAGAGATGGAAAAAAAAGGAAGTTTCAATTTTAATTTTTTAAAAAGATAATTATTTTAGAAGATCTAGAAGTTGTATCCTTTTTGAATGTAGAAATTTTTGACATTATAAACGCTGTAGGTTGACATCTTCTAAAATCCTGTGCCCTTTTTTAGAACACCATATTTAGCCACAATTTTTCAACGTCGTCGGGGAGACTGAAAAAACAAGAGGGGGGGAAAATATTAAAAACGCTTTTGACAGAGACCAATTAATTAAAAGGCCCCAAAACTGCAAATTCAAGCCCAATTTAAGTTTATTCATTTTTTATTTACAAATATTTTTTTTTCTATAAAATTGGAAGAAAGATAATAAAATTTTTTTTGAAAGGGAATATTATTATTATTATTATTATTATTATTATTATAAATATTATTATTATTATTATTATTATTTTTATTATTATTATTATTATTATTATTATTATTATTATTATTTTTATTATTATTATTATTATTATTATTATTGTTATTATTATTTTTATTATTATTATTATTATTATTTGTATTATTATTATTATTATTTTAATTTTTTTTTATTATTTATTATTATTATTATTATTATTATTATTTTTATTATTTTTATTTTTATTTTTATTATTATTTTAATTATTATTTTTATTATTTTTATTATTTTTATTATTATTTATTATTATTATTATTTGTATTATTATTATTTTTATTATTATTTTTATTATAGTAGTAGTAGTAGAGAGTAGTAGTAGTATTATATTATTATTTTATTAAATTTTTATTATTATTATTATTATTATTATTTCGAAAAAAGCATGAAAAAAAAGATCTTGTTTTCCTTTCGGGTTCCTGGAAACAGTCCTGACCCTTTGGGGACCCTGAGTGCCTTTTTTTCCCCAAGAGTGTCGCCTCTGTGTAATTTATTAACAGATTTTCCCCATCCCCTTTAAATGTTTCTCCAACCCCTTCGGATTGTACCCAGGTCCCATTTTGATCCTGTCTCACATTCGTCGGCAGAGACGGTCTTGCGCTGCAGTAATCAGACCTCAGTTTCTTTTTTTAGTTCTCCCCTCCCAACCTTCCCAAGTCTTGCATATAGGCCACTTTTACATCCGGGAATGGGCCGGGGAGGGTTTTTCCCCCAATCCGTGTTTTTTTTCCTTTTCTTTGACTTAACCTTGGCCCCCAATTCTCTGCCTTGTATTTCAACCTTCAAAACTTTTCCATATTTTTTAAGGCCCCCTTCTGATTTTAAACGCTGTCAAACACAAGTAACCCCCCCCCTCTGGTAGATAGAGTCTGCTGACATCGCCCGTATGTAAATATTTGTCACACTTTCCTGTTTTCCGTCAGAAATCTAGATTGCCTTAGTCCCCCGAAAATTTCCCCCATGTATTCATGAAAAGCCCAAGTGTTGATCGCCTTTATATTCCCCCATTCAGCTTGGACTTCAAACACTTTTCCCCGTCTTATTATACTTTTTTGCCTCGCCCGTGTGATCGTAAACACCCGAATTTAATTAAAACCCTTTTTTCAAATTGTGTGCCATCTGGAACCCATCCAAATTTTTCCCCCTTTTCATGGTCATGGGCACTTTTCCCTCCAGACCAAACTTCATGCGATGTCCCGAAGTCCTTTTAAAGTCTGCACCAAAAAAATTTCAGCTTTATTCTTCCAAAAAATTTCAGGTTGTCCATAAAGAAGATGATTAACCATCCACCCTTTTCGTCACCCGTCCCCGCACCCTTTCCCCAAAATCATCGAAAAGGAACACCCCAAAAAACAAACAACGGGGAGACAGAGAATCACCCGGGAAAAACCGTCTGATGTTTACCTTACAAGACATTCATCACTGGCCACGTTTTTTCTCCATGTCTTCATGTTTATTTTTAAATTTTTATATTATTTTTTCGGATAAAAATAAAAAAAAAAAAATTAAAACGAAATTAGGGGAAATGCTACAAAAAAAGTTAAAAAAACTTGGGGCGGGGCCTTTTCCGAACACCCAAAAAAAAAATTTAATTTTTACCCCCCACAGAGAATAGATAATTGGAAAGGTACCGCCCACCAAATAGGGCTGGGAAAAAATTTTTTTTTTCCCCCGTTTAAAAAAATATTTGGTCAGTTTTGTTCAAATTTTTTGTGACCAGACAAAAAAAAGGGTTGTCCTGTTTGTGATTTCCGCACCAGCTTGTTTACATAAGGACCCTTGCCCCTTTTTTGAGACAAAGGGGTTTTCTCTGACCCCCCCCAAAAAGATAATTAAATGGGCCCCCCACCAACAGGGGTGGTTAGTCTGGGAGGCCTTTTTTTCCGTGATGAAAAGGGGTTTATAGTTATTCATGAGTGATTTTGGGGGGAAAAAAAAAAACCAGAAAAGTAAAATTAGACAATGTTTTGGGAAGTGAAACCCTTTTTTCGAATGGGGTAAACCGTTTTCATGGGCCAGGGGAATGGGGGCTCATTTCATTTTATATAACTTGTATTAGAACCCAAAAAAGATATCCTGGGCCTGCACTGACCTTCGTATGCAGTTTTTCCCATTTGCTTCCCCATTCCATATAAAGCGCCTTGGGAGATCAGAAATTTTGGTTCTTTTGGCCACAGGACCATTTTTTCACCATGTCTGTAAGGATTATTCAACATTTTTAAAACTAACCCCGTGGTTTTAAGAAATGTTGTAGGGGGGTGACCGCCTTTTGAGGCCCCCGGAGGTTGGGGTGGGCAAGAACCCATTTTTAATTTGTAAAAATTTTTGTCTGGTTTTTAAATTTTTTTATACCAATTTTTTCAAAATTTGTTTTACATGCCCTTAACGTATTTTTTTAAGCATTGCGCCAATGTTCCCGTGTAAATTTTTTTTATGTTTCTTTTTAGTTACTTTGGGATTTTTATTAGGTTTGGGCCCCCCAAAGCCAAGGGTTTAAACGTGACAGTTGTCGATGGGAAACAGCACCAAGAAAGCCCATTAAAAGGTGAATTAATGTTAAACAAGATAGCCTAAGGTGAAAATGTCATTCCAAAATTTCTTTTAAACAAAATTAAAAAAAATTTAAAAAAATTAAATTAAGCACAATGTTCTAATTTCCCATTGGGTCACAAATACCTGCATTGTAACGTATACAAGGCATTTTACCAGGATAATGGTACATATTTAGAGCCCTTTAATTATGAATATTATCAATCTGCCACGATATGTTCCAAAATGTGAACTCTATGTTAATTACAAAAATTTGAAGAGGCATATGTTTATTTTTGATGAGTGTATGAATACCGGCATTGTGTAACTGTGATATACAAGGCATGTACCGACGATAATGCAATATTCTAGAGTCTTAATTATGTGCCCTCTTTAATGTTATTTTTTGTTAATTTTTGTTAATGAACATGAAGCGAAATTTCAACCACGACGTGGTTTTGGCTTATCAGATACGATTAATATTTACAATTAAAGGGACTCTAGAATATGTACCATTATCGCCGGTATATGCCTGATACTGGTGGTTAAACAATGCCGAGTATTTGTGACCAACCAAATCAAAAGTTAAAAACAATTTGTGCCCTTTTAATGTTATTTTTTTGTAAATTTTTGTTAATGAATTATGAAGTTGACATTTCAACTTGGGCATATCGTGGTTTTTGGGCTTGATACGATTAATATTTACATATTGTATGACTTGAATATGTGCTCATTATCGTTTGTATATGCTGTGTATACCGGTAGTTAAACAATGCTTGAGTATTTGTGACCAACCTATCAAAAGTTAAACAATTTAGCCCCTTTATAATAATTTTGTTTAAATGAATTATGAAGTTGAATATCAACTTAGGGCATATCGTGGTTTTGGCATGATACGATTAATATTTCCATAATTAAAGGGACACTAGAAGATGTACCATTATCGTCGGTATATATAGTTAAACAATGCCGAGTACATGACCATCTCATCAAAAGTTTAAAAAATTGTGCCCCTTTAATGGTCATGAAGTTATGATATAATAATACGGCTTGGACACATGTACACTACTAGCGTGAGCTCGTTTCTGCGGCCGTGGATATACGCTGTATAATTGAGGCCACACAGAAGGTGGCCAACCTGATCAGGGAGCTCGAATTCATCCGGATTTTAACCCACAGCGTTGAATCCGGTTGACCATGGCTATTGATCCTGGTGAATACACAATGACCATGTTGGTCACATGTATGGGGGGAGTTGACAAGATCAGAATGACATGACCGAGGAAGTCATCGCATACCAAAATGCCTGATTTTTCATGAACAAATATCCCGGAATAATTTGAAGTATATGTCCATCATCATCCATATGTTCTCCACCTTACTGGGCAGGTAAGATTACATTATTGGTTATATTGAATGAGAAAAGTGGCGGTCGACACATTTCTACCCACGTCGGTAAATGTCATGTTATTCACATCTGCCATCCACATCGTTTCTTGATGCTCAGTTTATTTACATATTACTAACACAAATGAGACGCTGTGTATATTGTCACGTACTTTTTCACTTAGGGTCTGTCTGACCTAACAGGCCGCTTTAACACACAGAAACCAAAATAACGTGTACGTAATGCGTGGCATGCGTACAGCACATGGGCGTGTAGGCTTCAGGCTCTAGTTTCCAGGGCACTCGGTCATGGTCGAGGCCCTTGAAAAGGCATTATTGGGAATTATGGATCAGTCAATTTGCCGACTGACCCGTGAACTTAGCAAAATCTGCTCCCAAAAACTGGTTTTACTTGGTTCTCGGTTTAAAAAACAAAACCGAAAATAAACCCGTTTGTACTTTTATCGGTGTATGTGTATTTTTCGTACACAATCGAAAAATATGAACGAATTCAGGCCTACCCACCCCAAAAAATGTATCACTGATTGTAAAATTGCTGCAGTTTTCAATAGTGACATATCTGTCCACGTCGTGGTAAAATCCGCTATGAGATATGGGCGATTGAAGTTGGTCAAGCTTTTAAAACCGCGGTTTCGATGTCATTTTATCTCGAAGATCATTAATTTTTTACTTTGTTAGAAAGCTTTGAAATCTCATATGATACGTATCTGGATTCGTTTTGTAGAGGAAAAATAACTATAAACGAGTAATAAACTTATAAAACCAAACAGTCACTTCTGTGAAAACTGCACACGTTGTTAAGTTTTCACGAACCGACGTTTCCTGTGCACTAGTATAGGTACAACTTCAACTTCGTGGAATGCCACGTGGCGGATCGAATTCAGTCACTTCGTGAAACTTAAAAACACGTCGTTCGCATAAAATACATGCAGTAATACATGCACAAGCACTGGTGATCGGTCACTTCAGAAAACTTTAAAACCACAGTTTACTTCATGGCATTTGAGAAAAACTTGATTACTTTAATTAGAAAAACTAGATAGTTTTGAGGATTAAAACTTGGTGAAATGAAAGATAACTTATTTGAAGTCCAATATTGACTCAAACTCATTTCTCCCCCAAAATACGATTTTTAGCAATCCGTCACTTCGTGAAAAACTGCGATCGAATTGATCACTGCTGGTAAATATGCATTATCGATCTCACAATTTTTAACTTTGAATAATTTTATCAAATTCACCTAAAATTCAACTAAAATTCAACTTATTTTTACAGGTTAAAAATTTAGTAATCTATAGATTTGGGGGGACAGAAAGTGAAAGCTTATCTTTAAAATCCAATTTTATGATGGTTTTCGGACGTTATTTCCCTTTCTAAAAATCCTCTCCTCAGAAAATAGAAGGATCCTGTTATAGTTGCCAACATCTACTAAAAAAGATCTAGTTTTGTTTTTTCGATTTAGGTCCTCTGTCCCTCTGATTGATTAACAGGCTAACACACAGAAACAAAATAGCGTGTACGTCTACGTAATCCACATCCTCCATAGCACGTGTACAACAATGTCCCCCGTCATACGTCATGCAATTCCGAGCTGCGCGACGTCCACGATATCAGTCAAGGTCCCCTTGTCAACGACGGAAATGACGAGATGTAAACAATGAAAAACCTTTTCCCCGCGAAATTCAAAATATCAAAAGTGCGAAACAAATAAACTGTCAACAACATTGAAGGGTTGTTTTGCTAGTACGGCGAACACGTTTGTTGATTTAGACCCTGCATGTGATAAATAATTCATACAATCCATTGTTAATGTTAGGGGTGAGTGAATATTACCAATTTTTGTGGGATAAAATGCACAATTTTTTACAATATTTCTGCTCCAGAGGTTGGAGGTAATTAAAGACAAGGGAAACAAAAATCTTAAAGTATAAATGTTAATTTTCATAAAAGAACGTTTGAGTTACCAAGTTTTTTATAATTTATAGGACAGATTTAGATACAGTAATATAATAATATGGAGCAAACACTCAGGCATATTCTCTACAGGAATTGCGCTGCTTTGTGTAATCGATGCATCTCGCGTGGTAGAAAACAGAAAAGCGGGGAAGGTGAAGTTAGTCATCCGGCTTTGAAATTCATTAAAATAAAAGTAACGTTCTCTCGTTGAAATGGAAGAGAAATTGTGAAAAGGTTCTGAAGATCTCCAAGATATGTATATGAAGAAAACTTGCTTGTATTTTTTTTTAATTTGTTATGCAAGTTCGCCCCAAACAAGGCTAAAAAGCCACTCTAGGTAAGGGGCCACAAGAAGAAATCATAGAAGATGAGTAAATAACTCAGGAGGACTGAAAGGTAGGAATTCGATATTCCTCTTAAAACTGTCTAGATTATAGGATGTAGGGAAACATGCACGCAGTTCCAAAGAGATGCAGTACGTGGAAAAAGCTGCTGGCATATAGCTCTCATTGTTTTACATCTCGGCAAAGTTAGAGTGTGTATATAGTGACCCATTGGTATAACGTCAAGGACCAACGTTAAACAGTCACTTCTACTGCACTGTTTTAACATTCTACCTTTATGGTTCCCCCCATGGTTTTACATGCTATTTCAACTTCGTTGTCGTCCAGGGTTCACGCGACCACGGTCGATGACCGTGAATGGTCTTGTTTAATTCCTATAAAACAACTTAAGATTTGTCAAGCATACCTTAAAACACTTAGATTTCGACCTGTAATATTCATATGAATTATATCGTCGGAACGTTGCTTGATAACCGCAAAAGATTATAGACATAAAATAAATGGCAAGGTTACACCTCTTGCACAATGTCTTTTTTTTTTTATAGAGACATCACTTGCGTCTGAAACTTTACTTTTTTCTAGCCTTTTAAGATGTACTAACAAAAACATGATTTTTGTTACTCCCAAAATTTCCTTTTGTGAAATCCAGTATTTAACCCACGTATCGTTGTTTTAGCGAACATTTATTTGCGACAAAATACATTTGTGAAAGTGGATACTGTGACCCTACATATGAGGCGTGAGAAAGTAATCCTGGGCAAAGCAAGCTTATTTTAGGGTCAAATTTCCACGTCGAGATCACACACTTTCCGGAGGTGTTAATCTCACGGGGGTCATGCAGGTGTGTACACTTCATAATTATTTAACCCCTTGTGTACAATCAATCAATCAATCAATCAATCAATCAATCAATTTATTGGAGTTACACTTTCAAATCAGTGGCACGTCAAAGACGGTGCATCCTTAAACATAGTACAAAACATAAACAATAAATATAAACTAAGACTTAAAATACAAAACACTAGTACAAAGTACACAATAATAAAAAGAAATGGAAAAAAACATGCAGCGTGACATATAGATAGAACAGAAAACTTGTCAATTAATTCATCAATTTATAGCATTCAACAACATCTTACGCTCATCCCAAAGGTTGGTCAAAAGATTCTTACATGATGTATCAAGAATGTTTCCAAGTGTGTTATCGAATTCATACATGTTACCCAGCATCATGTATAGTTTTGTCGATATTGCCTGAAATAAATATTTCTAAAACAAATCCATATTGTTACCAAAAAGATTATTTTCAAGGGCTAAGAATTCCTTAATACGAATGTGATTCAATGCTGTACAATAAAACATGAAATGGCCAATATCTTCATCTACATTACTCTTACACAGTTTGCACAACCGTCATTATTTGGTGACCAGGAGCGGGTATATCTCTCGAGCTGTAAAGTGTTAGTACGAGCCTTAATTTAGTCATTGCGGCGGCAGAAGTTCGTACTATCGATAAGATATTGTTCAAGAGCCAGTACTTGTTTGAGAGACATATATAAAGACAGCGAAGATTTACTTTGTGCACCTTTGCGCCAATCATTCAATTCAACCTGATGAAGAGTTTTCTTAAAAGTATTTAACCAAGATTGGTTTAGTGGTGGATTGTTATTAAAAATATGATCCATCCCACAGCGCGACAAACGTTGCTTTATGTGTACAGTTGACAGCTGTAGCCGCGGCCGGTGAATTAACTGAATTTCCAGCTGCATTTGGTGAGAATTCGCCTTGAATAGAAATCTTCAAGAAGGCTGGGAGTTTGGTGAACCTTATTGTTCTTGAAATGTAGTGTTATATAATAGATTGGGCTTTCGAGAGTATTCGGAATACAGCCTTTTCATGAGATTTCTGAACGCCGGCCTTTCAATTACGCTATGTGGGACTTCACGCACGATGGATAGGGTACGATGAATAGGGTATGCCTGGCTTGGTTGTTCGGCTGAACTGGGCTAGACGCTTGGTTGGAGCACGCTCCCCGGCCTCACAGATGTTGGACGCAACCACCTTCACTTGGTATAAACATGGAGGAATTTTCCTTCCTCCATGGTATAAATAATACCATACGCAAGGGGTTAATTATTTTACTTCTATTGTTCATTTTCCAAATAGTTTTTCAATATAACTCTGGTATGTACCCTGAGGAATAATATGGTAAACACAAAACACCTAATAAAAACACAAAATTCTACCATAAATGTGTAAATACAGACCATGCAAGGACATGTTTCAAATGTATACATTACATGTAGTTCACTCATAGTTCACTGTAAACCTTTTCTATTCTGAAGTACTCCCTCCAATGCTTAATTGTTTGGAAGGATGTACCAGTACATGTCCTGTCTTCCCTATTGCCGTCAATGGGATGGCTGATGTCAACACGTCAAAAGCATCAATTTCAAAGATGTCTTGATTAACTGGTCGTGGTCGAATGATGGAGCAGGGTCATGTGGGTGCAAGAAGTTGGCTTTCAACTGGGTTCCAAGAACACAACCTAACCACCAAAAGACATACTCTGCCGTGTTATAGCCACTAATTAAATGTCTTTTTGTGTAGGAAAAATTTCCAGTAGTGTAACACATGTGGTTACATATTCTTGTCGGATGGTATATGGCTACTGCATGGACACCAACACATTCTTTTGACACTGGTTTGTAGGCATGTATTTTTTGGATAGTGTGTGTGCATTTTCAAAGCGATATTTCAAGAGATTTCCTCTTTGTTGTGCTATTCAGTTGTTGTGAAGCAAACATGCATTCCTTTTAATTTCTTTGCATGCGAACTTGTACAGTTGTCTAGGTGTAGTTATTTGATTGTCGCATGGAGGAAGGAAGCTCCCTTCTTTCCTCCATGATTGTCATAAGGCCTTTATGTCTGCCTGTGGATACATGTATGTGTGGCCTCTATAGTATGTGTGGCCTCTATAGTATGTGTGGCCTCTCTAGTATGTGTGGCCTCTATAGTATGTGTGGCCTCTGTGTGGCCTCTAGTCACTCGGTCATGGTCGAGGCCCTTGCGAAGGTACATGTATTGTCTGGGACTATGGATCAGTCAATTTGCCGACTGTATAATAATAATAATAACTAGAGCTTAAGTGTTTGTTAGAACAAACACAAGGTGTTCGAGTCTACTTCCGGTTCAATCAAATTATCATCGATGATGTCAATATCATATTGTGCAAGGGTTTATCATCTTTTATAATAACAATATCAATTTCATATTCAAAAGACATATCAATTTTGCGTTAGAATGTGTTGAATTTGAACTTCCTGTTTGGACAGGAAGTAAAAGGTCACATTAGGTGGTTTGAAGGTCATATATGACCTCCTCATGATTACGAAAAATAACAAATTTGTCAACTTGTACATTAAATTGAAGCTATGAGATATGACCTTTAAAATTTGTAAAAATCGTTACTTCATGTGTGCCACTAATTTGACCATTGGCAAGCATTTATGGTAACTCATTTCACAAGAATTACAAGCTATTAATGTAAGGAATTCAATTGTGTTTTTTATTTTCTAATAGGTCATTTAGTTCTTGAGATATTAGCTGTTGAACTTGGAAATGTTGTGATATTTAAGCAGTAAATTAGAAATTAACAAGTGTGACTTGGAACACAATGTTTTTTATTTTAAATATTGACACTAGCCCAACACATGCTTTTCAAAAACCATGCTAGATGATAAATCAACATTAAAAATCACTCATATGAAAATAGTTTGCCAGGGTTGTAGGAAGCCAGATCAACCTATTCAACGTTTGGGCATAAAGTCACAAAGTTGATTTAGGATAGAAGGGGACTACATGTATAGTAACTGGATTAAACTTGGCTGCAAATTCAAAGAGCAGGAAGTGTGGGTTAAAATTGTTTGGGGTAGTTGGGTTACTGAAGGCACTGAAGCATGGAAGACCATATAAATATTTTCCCTTTCCTTTCGTTCAGCTAATTAGCCTTTCATTAGAAAACAAGCTTATAACTACATGATAAAGTTGGAAGAAAAGCTTGCATCCGTGCTTTCTATCTTCCACTGCCCCTGCAGAAGAGTTTTTGTCAAAATGTAAATAATTCCCAATTCAAACAAAATTAAATGTAATTATGTCCACTGGATCAAATCTGATAATTGGTTGCCCTTTTCACTTTGTTTATGGAAAACCTTTCAATTTTAGATTTAAATGAAGCCAACATTGGTATTTATCTCTTGGTATTAAGTCTTGTACAAAAATAAATTTAATCTTTTATTTATAATATACTTCACTTTCAGGTTAAGTTTATAACAAAAATATAATGATAAATTGACAATGATAGTGACACTGTAATCAAGCATCTCCTTATTGTGACATGCTTATAAACTGTCTTTGTTTTCACCTATACTGCAAATAATTAAAAAATAATGTATAACATTTGAAAACAAATTCTACATTGATTTTTACATTTTCAGGTTGTACACATGATTGGCAAAATGTCTGTAGCTGCATCCATACTACAGAATTACAACCTAAAGATCAGATGCCATTTGTACATAAATTGTTAGACATTGAAATAATCAAAGAGTTGTATGGGTGCTTGTAAATTGCTAATAAAGCAATGAAATACATATTTATTTTAACTGTCTGTTGGGTTTCATGACTTGACTTTTGTGGTTACACACTTCCCTCCCCCACAATCAATTGAAACCACTTTGTTGACCTGTTTAACCTACTTGTAACCAATCTAGAAATGAGTGTACATGGTCTTACACATGTAACAAGTGAAATGACTTAAGTGTAAATGAACCCAACCATGATCCTTTGTTGATAAGAAAACAGAATCAACCTGCATTTATAATAAATGTACGCTCTGTATGTACGATTTAGTGACAGTTCAGAATGGGTGACATTCAGGGGTTGTCATTGGAATCGGTAATTTTAGAATAAAATGTCTGCCCCTGCCCCCAAGTTCTTGGTGATGGCATGTACTGCCACTGGTGATGAACCAACACATTGTTTTTCTAAAATACTTTGGTCTATCATTGCAGCACTATAGAATCCAAGAACTAGGGAAGGGAGGGCAACAAGCAATAAAAGTATAAAGGGGCCCATATTACCAATTCCATTGACTGACGACTGGTGCTTCATTATGTCGAAAAATCACACCCAGCATCAATTCTGCATAGCTGAAGTTACAAGATGTTTCTGTCCTTTCTAAAAAAGATTTAAGATTGAAAATAGGAGTAAGGGCTTACATTTAAATAAATGTTGTTTAACTGACATGGATTGGAAAGGTGGTTATCAGATACACCCTTCTCTTGGACTGAAATGCCAGTACTGCTATAGCAAAAAATAATAACAAATTATACTAAACCTTAATTTTTTTGTAATAAACAACCATTAAAACTAAATGAAATGTTCATCATTGGTATGAAGACCCCTTCTCAAACGATCTGTTAACATAAGACGTTAAACCATACCAAGATTGTTGATGACTTGAACAGTTACGATACTGCATTTGGATGTGGTGTCAATGCCGTGTTGGGGTACTGTTGGCTTGAATTCAGTCTGAGCCATGATACATCGGAGTCAACATGCTGTAAAAATAATAGTTAAGTTTTATGGAAGTACATGGAATAAAGTATTTGAAATTTCTGAGTTCTAATTTAATGAATGAGGAAAATATGTCACAGTGAACATGCTGTAAAAAATAATAGGAAGGTTTTATAAGTACATGGACCAAGAATAAAGTATTTGAAAATTCTCTATTGAGTAGTAAATCCTGAGGACGATCAGAGCATACTGATCGAAATGTCAAGTTGTAACCTCCAGTTCTTTTCAGAACTAATTACTACTCACAAAAGTATTTCACATGGTGTCACCGCAATTAGTCTTACTTATCTTCTTCACCATGCAAAGCTACAAGTTTTCCCTAAATGTTATGATTGTTGTTGTAAATATTATTAGTGTCAACCAAACTTATTTAAAATGTACCTTTGCTCATAAACTCAGACATGTCAGAGAATATTGTGACATACATAATTTACAAAGTACCTGCATGTATTATACATGCATGACATTGGTAGACATGTTTTTAATGTTTTCAGGCCTTAAACATTGTTGTTCACTGTTCAGACTATTTGTTTGTTTAAAAAAATTAAATTAATCAATTATTTAATTTCACAGAGCTTAACATTAGATATTACACTGATTACATCCAATTGATAACACGTCTAACGTTAGCATCATTTTTTTAAATTCAACTAATTGTACTCATGCCTAGGCTTCACTCTCCTAACGTTACAGACTATATTTACCACTATTTCAAAAGAGTCATGGAGGAAAAATCCACGTAAACATACTTTGTTTACATAAAACAGGGTACCCGCTAAATTAGTCCCAACGTTTAAAGTAATAGTACCCATTCACTGGCGCCCATACCGTACACATTACTGACTGCACTATCATCAAACTATGCATACTGTATGCATCAACCAACGCGTTACAACACATTTGACTGACATGTCTGAAGCCGGTTAAAATGCTTATTTTTAAATCAAAGATTCTCGTAAATTTGTCATTGCCCAACTTACCTCCAATTAAGTGTGCATAATAATGTCTGTTTTCAACGATGAAACATCCACTGGTGATAAGAAAAATTCAGAATATAGTGAAAAACTCGCTTTGTGGAAGGTTTTCTCCGCAGGTCTGCATACACCCAACTGTTGAAACATGTGGCAGTTAATCGATTCAACGACCTCGAAAAGAGCTATTAAGTGACCTTTTTCAGAATAAATAGATTATGCTGACATAAAAAAGAACCTAAAAAGGATTTTAGTCAATCACATAATACATTATGCGAAACGAATTGATCAGAAACACAAATTTTTTCAGGGGTCACGATAGCCGGGTCAATTACATTTCCGAAACGTTAACGCTCAATTCCTTAAACGTGCATACTAATGAGCACGACCCGCGCTAAACTAGACTCAGCAACAGAGGGCGCACTTTTTTAGCGCGTTGAACAGTTGTTAACCAAATATCGTGTACTACACGATATTTGGTTACAATGTACAATCAATATCTACGCTGTTTGCGTGTATGTTGTGCCCATAGCCCAGACTAGCGTTTCAGGGCCAATAGCCTTGCGGCGCTACACGAACTTTGATTCTTTCATGCAACGTATATGAAACGTTTTAAATATTTTACTTTTTAGCGTAATTCGACACCTGATGACGTAATCATGACGTCACAGAAAACGGTTTCGTCTGCTTGTTATGTTCTGTTCATGTGTTAAGTTTGAAGGCTGTAAATGCTTTGCAAGGATGCCTTTGTTGCCGGACAGTCGCCACTGAGATTAAGTAAAAAAAAAACAGTACAAAACAATAGGTGTTCGCGCTGCGCTTTCGAACACCTAAAAAACAGTACAAAAACAATAGGTGTTCGCGCTGCGCTTTCGAACACCTAAACAGTACAAAAACAATAGGTGTTCGCGCTGCGCTCTCGAACACCTAATAATAATATGTGGACTTATATAGCGCACGTATCCACCAACTAAGTGGTGCTCAAGGCGCATTCTTTTTTACGTGCATTACACAACACACGGGACCTACGGCTTTACGTCCCATCCGAAGGACGAAGCAATTATGGTTAAGTACCTTTTTGCTCAAGGGCGACACAAGTGTCATGACCGGGGCTCGAACCCACACCCTGCTGCTGGCAACACCAGAACTTGAGTTCGGTGCGCTAGACCGCTCGGCCGCTCGGTGGTATAATTCGATTGTACAAATTTGCTGACTGCGGATCTCAATGCCTTGTTCTCGGTTTGGGGGCTGTTTCCCGTGAACTTGGCAAAATCTACTCCCAAAAACTTGTTTTACTTCGTTCTCAGTTTAAAAACAAAACCGAAAATAAACCGTTTTTACTTTTCGTGTGCATGTGTATTTTTCGTACACAATCGAAAAATATCAACGAATTCAGGCCTACCGACCCCAAAAATGTATGACTGATTGTAAAATTGATCACTGCTAGTAAATATGCATTATCGATCTCACATAATTTTTTGGAACTTTTGAAGGTTTTTTTAATCAAAATTCACCCAAAATTCAACTGATTTTTAAGGGCGACCGGATAAAAAGTGACAATACTTTTTTGGCCACACTCCGCCACAGTTGTGGATACTTTTAAAACGATTATTCATATGTTTTGGATCACCTTGCAATTTTTGAGAATTTTTTTAAAGTTGCGCACCTTGGCCGGATTTTGCCAAGAATTGGGGCTGAAAATCGTCAAATCTGGAAAATTTGAAAAACATAGCAATGTCCTATGACTCTTTTTCTAATAGCTAAAAAGAAATGTCATTGTGTTGTGCCTAGTTGACTTTTTTGAAAAATAAAATAGAACCTGTCATGAATACGCGGTTTTTAAATAAAATTACCCCAGGGAGGGGGGCTAACTTAGGCCTAAAATTTAAAATTAGTCTCACGTACCCCTTTAGCCCCCTAAACGCCCACTGTGCACCCATTCTGAAATTCTTTATAAACAACTTTTGCATTATTATGACTATTTTTCAGGAATTGTGACGTTCTAGAACTTGTTTAGAAAAACGAATCAACTGCTGTACAACATGAAGCTGTTTACTGCTGCAATCCTTCTTTCTTTCATTGGTAAATAATTAACAAAACTCGCGTTTCTCGTTTTCATTTATGTTCTGTTAAATTGTTTCATTACATTTTAAATGTTATTAACATTACAGTTACTAACAAAATTTGTTAGTAACACTGTGCTTAGACGTATGACACAAAACACAATAAAGGGGGCCACTTTCCTACCGTCACGTTAGCAGTTTTTCTAATGGTTGTAATTTTTTTTTAAATATCTGAAACCACCCAAAAAGAATTTCAACATTTGAATAGACATGCATGCTTATCCTAAAGATAATTTGAGTTGATTATTACTATTTTTTTAATTACCCTAAAATTTCCATCAACAAATGGACGGAAAAGTGAGGTAACTTTTTCCGTCCAATTTTTATGGAAATTTGAGGGTAAAAAAATAAATAAAAATAAAAATTGTTTTTAAATAAATCAACTCAAATTAGTTATAGTATAAGCCTGCATGTCCATTCACATGTTGAAACACTTTTTGGTCGGTTTCAGGTACTTAAAAATAAATAACAACCATTGGAAAAACTGCTAACGTGACGGATGCAAAGTGGCCCCCTTTATTGTGTTTTATGTCGTATACAAAATATTTGCCAAACTAGTTCTCGGCTATCCTTGTTGAACTTCGTCTGTTGATCCTATGTTCAAAACGTTGAGTTGGCTTATATTCACAAAGATTTTATTTTAAAAAAAAACCAGATCCTTGTATTTAAATGTTTAGATTTCTTGTCTCCTAATTACATAATACATAACACATTTGTTTTCAAATTTTCACACGGCCGCGCTACCAGACAGATCAATAATTTAAAGGGGCAGTATCGTCACGATCGGAGCAGACTTTCAACAGGGCATGGAATCGATGTCTTAGTTTAAGATGAACACAGTGACTGAAAATCACTGGCTCATTTATGCAGCAGCAATATGACCATATCATGTGGGAAAATATTTTCAGTCACTGAGTTAATCTAAAACAAGCACCTGATTCCATGGCCTGTTGATCGTGACGATACTGTCCCTTTAACTGTAAGAGTCCCTGTTGCCTGGGAAGAAAACTTATTTTGTAAGTTTTGCTATTGGGCAAAATGGGAACAATCGAACAGAACATTTCGTGTTTAAAAAAAAAACCTCAATGATGTCAAACTTGCAAAGTCACCCCTTTAGTAGACGAAATCACTCCAGTATTGGACAAAAATTGTACAAATAACGCAGACTATTGACCCTGTTGTACAGGTAAAGAAAGAGGCCATTAATTGTTTTACTAGCTTTGCTGATTTTGGGGGGGTAAATTTTGTACAATATTTTACCCAATTAAGTGTTTATTATCCTCTCTAAAAATCGGGAAATGCTAACTGACAATATCGTCAACAGAGTTTTAGATTAACTCAATGAATGAAAATAATACCCCAATAATCGGGTCATATCACAGTTGCTGCTGCATAAATAAGCCAGTAATTTTCAGTCGCTGTGTTCATCTTAAACTAGGACACCGATTCCATGCCCTGTTGAAAGTTGGCTCTGATCGTGACGATACTGTCCTTTAATTATTGATATTAATTATAGACCCTCTTGAGTTATCATTGCTGGTTTTGTTTGCTCAAACAGGAAGTATCATGGGTCTCAAATGTTACTTGTGCACCTACGGTTCTGGTACAGGCACAGACAGCGCCGCTTGCAAGGATCCGTTTAACGCCAGCGGTGATAACGTTCAATCCATCGACTGCAGCATTTTGGGGACTTCTTTCGACACATGTGCAGTAAGTTTGTCTATCCAGGGAGCAAGAAGTATGGGTGCACCCCACTAAATCGTGAGAAATTCATGCGCCGAGCTGTTTATCAAACATTTTCTGAAAATGAAGATTTAAGGCCCATACATTTGAGGGATTGTGTAAAAACGGTGCAATATAATGACCTGGGTGGCCTTACCTTCCAGCTTCGAGTATTTTGGATACACTAGGCCATGAAAAAGTGGCCCTAAATCGAGTTCAAGCTTAAAGGCCTTTCTCCAAAAGGGGAACGTTTTAATGTGGAGGGTGGTTTTCATTGGGATGCAAATAACTCAACGGACAATCCACATTGAGAATAAAATAAAAGGTTATTATATCAATCAATATTTCGTCGTTTTGGTTTAAAAATTTGTAGGACTTTTAGGACTAAATATTTTTAATGATTTTTGAATATTTTGCATTAACCCTATCGATACATCTTCCCACTAGGCTTCAGTCGAGGCGCACGGAAATCAGAACAGTTTGGTCGCATAATTTTAAAACATGAAATAATCATGTCATTTATCATTGAGAAAATACTGAAAATACAATTCAGATTGTTGTAATCATTGCAATGTTAAATTTAGGAAAGATTACTATTTCTTAAATTCCACTCGGTAAATTATCGGCAATAAGTTAACTTTCCTTAAAAGCATGTTAGAAAAACATTTCATATGCCAAGTAATATTTAGACCAAAATTGTACAACTTAATTAATTAATTAATTATGAATTACCAATTCCATACCAGATTACTTTTGAAGGGAATGTACAACATCGGTAATTACCATTTAAATCTTGATGTAAAGTTGGTATAGTTAACATTTCCCCTTGATACTACAAGATGAATTGATATCTCGAATTAAATTTTAAGTAGCGTTTTGAAGGCAATTGACACCGTTGCCTCGTTGAAGATCAAGGCTTGAATGTATAACATCTTTGTATTTGTCAACAGAAAACCGTTGGCACAATCAACGGCGTGGACACCGCAGCCAGAACTTGTTTCACAAGTGCTGGCTGCCCCTCTCAGAATGGCTGTGCCTCTGGTGGTGGCGCCACAGTCTGCTGCTGTAACTCGGACAACTGCAATGGCGCTTCGGCTATTGGAGCAGCCAATATCATCGTTGCTACTGTCGCTTTAGTGCTTTCAGCATTGATGTACACTATGTAATAATATGAAACCCTTGAAACAAGTCATCTTTCACTACGAAGATGAACATAATCTTGGAAATTTACAAGGTTTTATAATTTGTGTAGAAAACGTATTAATTTGGTAGGCTTAATAGTTACATTAGTGTTTATACTTCACTAGCTCCTTGCAACAACTTGGGTGCTACAATACAACGAGCGATGTCTTAACTGTATTCTAGGTGTTTATAACAGGGTGGATACCACTAGTTTAGTTTTAAACATGTACCCCAGTTGTTCCAATGTTGTGAAATGGTGTTTATTGACAACAAATTGTATAGTTACTTTTTCATAGCAATGATGGATGGATGAATGGATTTGGTTGACACACTGTGGCATATACATGTAGCTGACACATTATCCACATTTTGGCAGGTTTTTGGAAGGGCCAACATCACAAGTATGTGTTTGTCTATCTACAAAAAACCAGTTGTCATAAGTAAAGATTGTCAGGAATCACCAGTAGTGAAATAGAAACAGTCTGATAAATTCAAATTCGAGCATGTACTTACCAGTTACTACTGACTTGAGTCTGAGTACCAGACTCTATAAAGAAAATTCCCAAACGGCACATTCCAATATTGCTGCATTGCTTATGATTGGTTAAATCACGATGGAGTGACCACGTGACCGTGATTACTGTGAAGTCTGTGATGCTTGCACATATAATTGTATCTGTATGTCCAACATGAAACGCCAATAGTTTGCAGTCGGTGCGACTTATTAATACATAACATCTGAATAATTACGGACGGGAGATTTGGGACTTTTGAGACGCTAGGTGGCGCCAGACATACTGATTTTTTTTCATTGTTCTCGATATCATGCCCGCGCATGCTTGGAATTTGTTTTTAATCTGAAAGTTAATTATTATCCTGAAAATATTTAAATGTATTAATTAGACAGTACTATTGTTCTGTTAAAACATTGACAGCTCGAGTCAGTAACCATTATTTGATTTAATGACTATTCTAAGTAGTTCATTATTTGTTGGTGGAGTTTTACTGCTCCATTGTTTTCCCATCATATTCGAAACATCCGAGTATGATAGTAGTTTATTGTTTTCTACTTTTATATGTATGTTGTCTATTCTGTAACAGATAACGCTCTGCGTCGTAATGTAAACGTTCAAAGAGATAACCGAACATTTTGTGACAAGCACGCCTTCTGTTGTTGTTTCTAATTAGTTTTCTAACGTTTTTATGACACATTTCATATACAAATTGCTTGAGTATTTGAAGAAAAGCCGACATCCATTTGGGGAAAATGTTTCAAAAATAAACACGTGCTGCATGTGATAACGTGTTCTTTTCACCGTAACAAATAAAGGCTACAATTTAACAAGAAATGGACGCCCTTGTGTGGTCCAAACTCGTCTATGCAATCATAGTATGTGTGTGTATTGATCTGGTTAATATACCAGCAAATGAAATATACGGGTACAATTGATAAATCTTCCTGCATTATACAGTAATAATCCTAAATGGAAATAAATGGCTCACCTTCTACAAAGTACAGCAAAGGTACATTTTCGTTACAACCAAAACAATCTACGTTATAGCGACGTT
>CM055816.1:80709884-80736031 GCA_029582265.1 Zoroaster sp. YZ-2022
TTAATTTTTTTTAAACATTGATATGCCTACCGATAGCAATGCAAATTAATATTGATCATGATTAAGATACTCACCCAGAATCCACCATGTCCAGGTAGATGCTGCTAAGCACCGGTTTGTTCAGTCTATGCCTTTCTCCATAGTTGATTGATGGTCCTATCAAGCCTAGTTATAAGCATTTGGCCTAGTGGAACTGGTAGTTATGTACCTTGACTCCCCCACAATATTCATGACCGATGCAAAACAACAACACTGAGGACCCACACGAAATATAACTTCTTTGGCAAGCATCAAAACGCGAAACTAAATAGGTTTTCTACAAATGTCTGTTCGTGCTAACAGTGTATGACTGTTAAGAATAATGTTATTTGTTCTACTTACAAAGATACTGTGACACAAAACCATGCAACAAAGACAGTTCAATGGTGGGTTGCACCGACGCGTCGTGACATGATATCCGCTGCAGCGCGAAGTGACTGTGTATGATTTTCGGATACAGCGCGAAGTGACACATTGCAGTTTCCCGGCTGCGAAATTGACACCAATTGAAAATACTAATGCACAGTGGTAACACGAAGGATTCCAAAAAATGTGTGGTGCGTCAATTGGGAAAAGTGTAAGCTTTTTGTTAATTTTCGTTTCGTCGTCTGCTTTGTTGTTTTAGTTCGAAAAATGCCTCGAAAAACATCATTCCGGTGATAGAAAAATGGCATCAAGTTGATTTGGTTTCGTCAGCTTGTAATGCTCTGTTCATGTGTTAAGTTTGAAGGCTGTATATGCTTAGCAAGGATGCTTTGTTACCGGACAATCGCCACTGAGAAGAAGTAAAAAAAAAAAACAGTACAAAAACAATAGGTGTTCGCGCTGCGCGCTCGAACACCTAATAATGCTCTGTTCATGTGTTAAGTTTGAAGGCTGTATATGCTTAGCAAGGATGCCTTTGTTACCGGACAATCGCCACTGAGAAGAAGTTTTAAAAAAAACAGTACAAAAACAATAGGTGTTCGCGCTGCGCGCTCGAACACCTAATAAATGAGAGATGAATTAATGGAAGGTACAACGCTGACAATTAAAAATAAAAAATTATTTAAAAAATAAATAATTGATGTATAATTGATGTAAAAGTAGCAATTATTCTGAAAACTATGACAACTGAGGTACTTTTTATCTAAGAGAAAACAGAAATTGTTTTGTCGAATTTACAAAATTGCCATCTGGCAACTTTTGTAAAACATCAAGTCATCGGTCAACCGTACCCTCGTACAACGCGCCTACAACATTTGTGACAAGGACAGCCTTCCCAAGGAACTACAGCACATCCGAACCACCCTCAAACGCAACGGTTTCCAACCCCAGCAAGATCAGCACAGCGAAGCCGGTTCCAAACCCCGAAAGCAAGGTAAGTAATCTAACCCTCTGCTTGTCTCCCCTATCTAGGTTCGACGTCTCACAAACTATACAGCGCATCCTCCGACGAGCAGGCATCGATGTGTTCCACTCAGCCCCCAGCATACTCCAAGGACTTCTACACACCCACAATGACAAACCGGACCCAAACAACAGAGCGGGAGTCTACCGGATCCCCTGTGAGTGCGGTAAGGTGTACATCGGCGAAACATGACGCAACCTCCCCATCAGATTGAAGGATCACCGAGCACACGGCCGCAGAGGAGATTTCGAGAAGTCCGCCATCGTCAAGCACTCGCACATCAAAGACCACCAAATCAACTGGCAGGCAGCCCAACTCATCACACTCATCGACACATGGCACCCCAGACGCATCAGAGAGGCCATCTAGATCGTCAAACACGACACTGTGCCACAGGACATCGGCTTCTACATCAGCGACATTTGGCGACCACTACTACGGACTGAAGGATCTTCTATATCCAAAGTCCATAACCCACCCCAGACTGAGGGATCTCCTATATCCTAAGTCAACCACCCTCCATCCCCCTGTGCTTGTTAACAACTGATTCAGTTCAGTGAGCACACACACTCTCCCCCAACCCCTAGGATCCTAGTCTCAACAGGATGATCCTCCAGCAGTCTACTTAAGCAGCAGCATTTTCCAGAGTCCGGCATTCTCCTGAGGACGATCAGAGCATACTGATCGAAACGTCGAGTTGTACCACCAGTTCATTTCAGAACTAATTACTACTCAATTGAGATTCCACATGGTGTCACCGCAATTAGTCTTACTTATTATTATTATTTATTATCTAGTTGCAAAAGGCGAGGATAAATTCACCCATGAAATTATGCAAGCAGTATATACGAAAGAATAACACAACTAACGGCTGGTGGTAAATGTATTAATTTAATCTATATATACAAAGTGTTCCCCACATGGAAACGAAACTGTGTGTGACCATGAATAGTCTAACTCGAATTAATTGAAGCGTTTGGCTAAATCAAAAACACATATAGGTCAAGCCGCTCTCTGCCTTTTGATTGAAATAAAATGTCCATAAAACAAATCCATACTGGTAGAGCTTTGTCACTATTTCTTTCTACACAAAAATCAATATGTCTGGATCTACGTGCAATTTGGGCCCAATATCACGGAGGCGCGTTAATTGGGTCCGCGCGTGTGTTGACATCAGGGAAAATGTTGAATGGTAACTCTTTAATACGTTGCTCAAGGGTCGGGGCTTTGAACATGCTCACGCACGGGAGAGTGATATAACTGACATCCCCACATAATAATAATAATAATAATAATAATAATAATAATAATAATAATAATAATAATAATAATAATAATAATAATAATAATAATAATAATAATAATAATAATAATAATAATAATAATAATAATAATAATAATAATAATAATAATAATAATAATAATAATAATAATAATAATAATAATAATAATAATAATAATAATAATAATAATAATAATAATAATAATAATAATAATAATAAATAATAATAATAATAATATTAATAATAATAATAATAATAATAATAATAATAATAATAATAATAATAATAATAATAATAATAATAATAATAATAATAATAATAATAATAATAATAATAATAATAATAATAATAATAATAATAATAATAATAATAATAATAATAATAATAATAATAATAATAATAATAATAATAATGTGGACTTATAATAGCGCACGTATCCACCAAACATATGGATGTTGTGATGGTGTGAGGATATTGTCACTTCAACTGTGCCCCATATGCTGGGAATGAACATTTCCATTTTACCAATCCCCAAATCAAGAGACGGGCCTGGTGCCCAGGTGGAGGTGGGGGGGGCAATTGAATGCATAACCGTTTATTTTTTAATAAGTTCCTTTATGAAAACACAGCTTCCATTTCAGCGCCATTCACTCTCTAAACATTATCCATCAGGCCCAAAATAAAACTTTCCGGTTTCTGGTCTCCGCCCGCGCCGCCTCAGACCCGCGCGTTGGCATTTTTATTATTTATTTATTAATTTATTTTTGCTATGAAACGATGTCCAATTACAGCCAAAATTGCTGGATCGATTGAAATTCTGCTGTGCTGTTTTAAATACTTTTTCACATAGGAGTATGAACGTTTGCCTGATTTGTGAGGCCTCTCTTAGCCACCATACTTTAATGGGAAATTTAGTCCCCGCGTAGACACGCATCACGTATTTCCCTGTTGGCAAAAAAAAACACGTCACCACGCCGATTTTGAAGCCGACCGATGACCAGAAAACGGAGACTTTTTTGCCCCAGTGAACCCATTAAAAAATAACAAATAGCTACGCCAATTTCTAAATTAAATGCAACATAAGTAAATTTAATATATAAATACGTTTTATCACTGTATATTAAAAATAAATTCTTGTCCATCAAAACCATCACTTTGATGCGTTAATTTCTCGGCAAATATAGATAACTTTCAGATACTTTCCAATACCTTGACAAGGATCACCACCAAGGTGTCTATTGGTGACAGTGAAGGCACATCGCTCCCTTGCCCCTGACAATCTGCCTGAACCTTCTGCAGCGACTGACCTTCATCACCACGAGGTACTGCCTTATGGTGCCCTCACACCATAGCGTATGCTGAAACCTATGAGTTGCGTGTAAAAATATTTTTATACGCACCAAACGCAACCCAAATCAACAATTTTGTCAATTTCTAACCTATTCAACCTATGGGTTGTGTGTGAGTTGCGTGTGAGTTGCGTGTGTGGGTTGCGTGTGGGTTGCGAACTGAACTTATGATCCCCAATATCTGCGATCACCTGCGTACGAGTTGCGTACGAGTTGCGTGCAGTTGCGTGTGAGTTGCGTGCAGAACTTACGAGTTGCGTTTGAGTTGCGTTCAAAACTTACAAGTTGCGTTGGACCTGCGTGCTAGTTGGAGTGCTAAATTGACCTGATTAAACTGATGTCCAATAACAGCAAGAGGTAGCTCCATGTTGTCACTCGGAGGTCCACCAACAACTGACACCGATATAGAAAAGGCCCACTATTTATACCATTTCTCAACACGCATGTAGTACGCAACTAACACGCAACTCACACGCAACTAATAGGTTGGATACGCAGGGCATAGGTTGGGGATACGCTGGGAATACGCACAATAGGTTGGGGTACGCTACACACGCAACAGGATTGCAACAGGCACGCAACACGATCGCAACATGATCGCAACAGGTACGCAACACATTCGCAACATGTACGCTACCAAAACCTGGCCAGATACCTCAAATTTGGACCTGCGATCACCTGCGTTCATAACTTATGAGTTGCGTACCTGTTGCGATCGTGTATCGTGCGTAGCGTCCCTGTTGCGTATAAATTGATCGCAGGCATTCGCAGAGAATTATTGAACATGTTCAAAATTTCTGAACTTACTCTGCGTGTGTCTGCGATCACCTGCGTGCTTGTTGCGTACTTCAAACCTATAAAACCTATTAGTTGCGTGTGAGTTGCGTTCGGAACTTATGACCACTATTTTTTATTCGCAACCATACGCAACTGGTGATCGCTATGGTGTGAGGCAGGCACGTGCATACATAGGTCCCAAAGGGTGCTTGAGCCCCTGCCCTTTTTGCCTAGTATAAAAAGTGCCCTTTTTAGCCCAAGGTTTTTTTTAAGTTTTTTTTTGAATGAATTATTAAGTTCCTGTTGCGCATAGACTGCCCTGCCTAGTTGAAAGATGTCAGGATAGAATAAAATTAGAATAAATATTAGGTCAGCAGAGATGCCCCTTACTATTCCTGTGCACGGGCCTGCATGTGCCCCTCCGCGAAACTAGATTTCACGCATAGCCGCGCGCGCCTATACGTCTTTGATAGGCAGGCACACGCTGTCACTGAAACACGAAATTGACATCCGCTCCCACTCGAGACCTATGTCTTACAGTTAGCCTACTTCAAAGCAACTACTACACTTACTTCATTAGGTAGGTAAGCTATTTGCCCCAATACATGTTCATTTTCGGTTTTGTGTTATTGGTGCACTTTATGATTGTTTGACTAGGCGGAGCTCCGTTTTCTTGTGCAAATATCAGGTGATATGATGCGTTTATTATAAATTTGAGACTTAAGGGGATAATTAGACTTGGTGGACTTGGTCCTTGACTTTAGGCTCACTCACCACCAGATCAGATTGTAAATGAAAACCAGTCATCAACATAATCTGATCTGATTGTAATGTTAAAAACGCATAATAATGCGTTTTTATTAATAAATAAACGCCCAAATTTGTTTTAGCTCGTGCGCTACGCGCGCTCGCATGGAATTACACTGCCCTTTTCAGACTCTGAGCCCCTGCCCCTCTACAACCGTTAACCCTGTGCACGTCCCTGGTGTGAGGGCACCATTAGTTTTAAAACAAATCTGCGGGTCGTCTTCACGACCGTAGAAGAGTGAAGCGGCAGAAATCATTGTTTAAACATAATTTGTACCTTCAACCCAACTTGATAAAATACCAACTAATCAGAGAAATTACAGACTAAAAAAAGTGGATTTGTATTAATAATGGTGTATTTTAAATTCTGAAAGGTTATAGATGCCTTGAGCTTAATGTTTTTTTTATGGATTTTGGCTTTATACAAGACTTTGTTATTATTATTATTTATTATCTAGTTGCAAAAGGCGAGGATAAATTCACCCATGAAATTATGCAAGCAGTATATACGAAAGAATAACACAACTAACGGCTGGTGGTAAATGTATTAATTTAATCTATATATACACAAAGTGTTCCCCACATGGAAACGAAACTGTGTGTGACCATGAATAGTCTAACTCGAATTAATTGAAGCGTTTGGCTAAATCAAAAACACATATAGGTCAAGCCGCTCTCTGCCTTTTGATTGAAATAAAATCTCATTTTGTCCATAAACAAATCCATACTTGTAGAGCTTTGTCACTATTTCTTTCTACACAAAAATCAATAAAATCAGTATGCCTGGATCTACGTGCAATTTGGGCCCAATATCACGGAGGCGCGTTAGTGGGTCCGCCCGTGTGTTGATATCGGGGGAAATGTTGAATGGTAACTCTGAGTTAATACGTTGCTCAAGGGTCGGGGCTTTGATCATGCTCACGCACGGGAGAGTGATATAACTGACATCCCCACATATGGATGTTGCGGATGGTGTGAGGATATTGTCACTTCAACTGTACCCCATATGCCGGGGAATGAACATTTCCATTTTACCAATCCCCAAATCAAGAGACGGGCCTGGATGCTCGGGGGGGGGGGGGGGGGATCAATTGAATGCATAACCGTTTTTTATAAGTTTTTTTTGTTATGAATACACAGCTTCCATTTCAGCGCCATTACAGCGCCAGTTCACTCTCTAAACATTATAGTTCCATCAGGCCCAAAACAAAAGTTTCCAGACCCGCCCGTTGGTATTTTTAGTTTTATTATTTTTGTAGTTTTTTTGCTATGAAATGATGTCCAATTCCAGCCAAAATTACTGGATCGATTAGAATTCTGCTGTGTTGTGTTTTAAACGACTTTTTCACATAGAGGTATGAACGTTTGCCCGCTCTGTGAGGCCTCTGTTAGCCACCATACTTTGTATAATTATGGGAAATTTAGTCCCCGCGTAGACACGCAGGCCAAAGAAGCACGTCATCACACCGATTTTGAAGCCGACCGATGACCAGAAACCGGATACTTTTTTGGCGTCAGTGAACCCATTAACAAATAGCTACGCCAATTTCTAAAGTAAACGCAACATAAGTAAATTTAATTTATAAATACGTTTTATCACTGTATATTAAAAATAAATTCTTGTCCATCAAAATCATCACTTTGATGCGTTAATTTATCGGCAAATATAAATAACTTTCAGATACTTCCCAACTTTTTTACAAGGATCACCACCAAAGTGACTATTGGTAGCAGTGAATGTACATCGCTCCTTGCCCTGACAATCTGCCTGAACCTTCTGCAGCGACTGAGCTTCATTACCGCAAGGTACTGCTTCATTGATGACACAGAGAGAAGAACCGTCTTCACGACCGTAGAGGGCCCACTTCACATCGATGGTCTTGTTATATCAGCCCTGCGAAGCAGGCTGATATATTGTAATGCAAAATTTCTTTCTTTCTTTATATCAGCCCTGCGAAGCAGGCTGATATATTGTAATCTAAAAATTATTTCTTCGGTCAAACGGTCACGTGACTAAAATCACGGTCACGTGACTAAAATAAAAATGGCCATAACTCTAAAACTATTCGGCCGATTTCAAAGAAACTTTGTCAAATCATGGAGGAATAAATGCGCCATCGAATACACAGATTTTGGCCAGTGGTCACCTATTGGTCAGCAGTGGTCATTTTGTAAAAAAAATATAAAAATGTCGTTTTTACATTTTAAATTTAGTTTATAGGGCTGATATTCGTGCTTCGTGAAGCACATTAGCTCTAGTTCTTTCTTTATATCAGCCCTGCGAAGCAGGCTGATATATTGTAATCTAAAAATTATTTCTTCGGTCAAACGGTCACGTGACTAAAATCACGGTCACGTGACTAAAATAAAAATGGCCATAACTCTAAAACTATTCGGCCGATTTCAAACAAACTTTGTCAAATCATGGAGGAATAAATGCGCCATCGAGGCATGTTCATAAATTTCGGCCAACGGCACTGGTGATGAACTAACACATTTATTTTTTATTTTTTTTATTTATTTTTTTAATTCTTTGGTCTATCATTGCAGAGAAATTTCAGAGAAGTTCTAATTTATGTGAATGAGGAAAATAATATGTCACAGTGAACATGCTGTAAAAAATAATAGGAAGGTTTTATAAGTACATGGACCAAGAATAAAGTATTTGAAAATTCAGATAAGTTCTAATTTATGTGAATGGGGAAAATAGTGTATAATTTTGGAGTAGCTGGACCATTAAAATTGAAAAGGGCATTGGTTTGTTTTCAAAATTGCACACAATTATTCTTGACAATGTGTAATAAATTAAAGAAATGTTCTCACACGAAACTCTCATCAAAAGAGAAAGGTATTTAAGGAAATTGCAGAGTCTCATATACTCATATAATTTCATGTGATTGTGATTGTGATGTGAGTGATGTCTGAGAGAGGCCTCGGGGAGCAGGACCTACAAGTACATGTATTGTGTCATGAATATTGTGCATTTTTCCTGTGAAATAATTGTCTATGTAAGTTTATTTGCATCTGAGAAGGGTACAAAATTAAGGAAAAGTGCAGCTAAACAATCGCTAGGCTACTTATTTAATAAATTTGTGCACAAACTGAAGATTTTTGGAGAAAACAAAAATTACAAAATATATGGCATAAAATTTCTACTGAATAATTGCCATAACCTTAACAACTGAATTTTCCTATCCTTATTTATATTCTAAATACATTTTGGTGACATCTGTTCATATTTTGTTAGTTGTTTACTGTCCAAAGTATGTTCATGCACGTAGGCCTAACTAACGTTAGTCATGTTAGTTAAACAGGCACAATGCATGCAACGACGAATGGACAGCTTTAAAAAATGGTTTTTCTTGTATAAAAACACGAAGATAAATACAGGAAATCCTCTGAAAAAGTAACTTCAAAATACTTACTCTTTTTATGACCGTGTACTGTTGGCGATCCATTTTTACAGCCTAAAAAAATGACGTCTGGGCCATGGCCCCACACACGCAAACAGCGTCGATATCGATTGTACATATGCAACTCCATTGTAACCAAATATCGTGTACTACACGATATTTGGTTACAATGGATCTGTTTCCGTGTGTTGTGCCCATGGCCCAGACTAGCGCCACGTATTGCGCCTTGCGGCGCTACACGATCTTTGATTCTTTCATGCAACGTATATGAAACGTTTTAAATATTTTACTTTTTAGCGTAATTCGACACCTGATGAGGTAATCATGACGTCACAGAAAACGGTTTCGTCTGCTTGATATGTTCTGTTCATGTGTTAAGTTTGAAGGCTGTAAATGCTTTGCAAGGATGCCTTTGTTGCCGGACAGTCGCCACTGAGATTAAGAAGTAAAAAAAAAAAAAAAAAAAACATTACAAAAACAATAGGTGTTCGCGCTGCGCTCTCGAACACCTAACTAGAGCTTAAGTGTTTGTTAGAACAAACACACGGTGTTCGAGTCAACTTCAGATTCAATCAAATTATCATCAATGATGTCAATATCATATTGTGCAAGGGTTTATCATCTTTTATAATAACAATATAAATTTCATATTCAAAAGACATATCAATTTTGTGTTAGAATGTGTTGAATTTGAACTTCCTGTTTGGACACGAAGTAAAGGTCACATTAGGTGGTTTGAAGGTCATATATGACCTTCTCATGATTATGAAAAAATAAAAAAATTGTCAACTTATACATCAAATTGAAGCTATGAGATATGACCTTTTAAAATTTGTAAAAATCGTTACTTCGTGTGCCACTAATTGGACCATTGGCAAGCATTTATGGTAACTCATTTCACAAGAATTACAAGCTATTAATGTAAGGAATTCAATTGTTTTTTTTGTTTTCTAATAGGTCATTTAGTTCTTGAGATATTGGCTGTTGAACTTGGAAAAGTTGTGAGATTTAAGCAATAAATTAGAAATTAACAAGTGTGACTTGGAACACAATGTTTTTTATTTTAAATATTGACACTAGCCCAACACATGCCTTTTAAAAACCATGCTAGATGATAAATCAACATTAAAAATCACTCATATGAAAATAGTTTGCCAGGGTTGTAGGTAGCCAGATCAACCTATTCAGCGTTAGTATGGGCATAAAGTCACAAAGTTGATTTAGGGTAGAAGGGAACTACATGTATAGTAACTGGATTAAACTTGGCTGCAAATTCAAAGAGCAAGAAGTGTACATGTGGGTTAAATTGTTTGGGTGAGTTGGGGATTACTGAAGACACTGAAGCATGGAAGACCATATAAATATTTCCCCTTTCCTTTCCTTCAGCTAATTAGCCTTTCATTAGAAAACAAGCTTATAACTACTACATGATAAAGTTGGAAGAAAGCTTGCATCCGTGCTTTCCATCTTCCACTGCCCCCTGCAGAAGAGTTTTTGTCAAAAAGTAAATAATTCCCAATTCAAACAAAATTAAATGTAATTATATCCACTGGATCAAATCTGATAATTGGTTGCCCTTTTCACTTTGTTTATGGAAAAACCTTTCAATTTTAGATTTAAATGAAGCCAACATTGGTATTTATCTCTTGGTATTAAGTCTTGTACAAAAATAAATTTAATCGGGTTAAGTTTATAACAAAAACATAATGATAAATTGACAATGATAGTGACACTGTAATCAAGCATCTCCTTATTGTGACATGCTTATAAACTGTCTTTGTTTTCACCTATACTGCAAATAATTAAAAAATAATGTATAAAATTTGAAAACAAATTCTACATTGATTTTTACATTTTCAAGGTTGTACACATGATTGGCAAAATGTCTGTAGCTGCATCCATACTACAGAATTACAACCTAAAGATCAGATGCCATTTTGTACATAAATTGTTAGACATTGAAATAATCAAAGAGTTGTATGGGTGCTTGTAAATTGCTGATAAAGCAATGAAATACATATTTATTTTAACTGTCTGTTGGGTTTCATGACTTGACTTTTGTGGTTACACACTTCCCTCCCCCACAATCAATTGAAACCACTTTGTTGACCTGTTTAACCTACTTGTAACCAATCTAGAAATGAGTGTACATGGTCTTACACATGTAACAAGTGAAATGACTTCAGTGTAAATGAACCCATCCATGATCCTTTGTTGACAAGAAAACAGAATATATATCCACTGGATCAAATCTGATAATTGGTTGCCCTTTCACTTTGTTTATGGAAAAACCTTTCAATTTTAGATTTAAATGAAGCCAACATTGGTATTTATCTCTTGGTATTAAGTCTTGTACAAAAATAAACTTAATCTTTATTTATAATATACTTCACTTTCAGGTTAAGTTTATAACAAAAATATAATGATAAATTGACAATGATAGTGACACTGTAATCAAGCATCTCCTTATTGTGACATGCTTATAAACTGTCTTTGTTTTCACCTATACTGCAAATAATTAAAAAATAATGTATAAAATTTGAAAACAAATTCTACATTGATTTTTACATTTTCAAGGTTGTACACATGATTGGCAAAATGTCTGTAGCTGCATCCATACTACAGAATTACAACCAAAAGATCAGATGCCATTTTGTACATAAATTGTTAGACATTGAAATAATCAAAGAGTTGTATGGGTGCTTGTAAATTGCTAATAAAGCAATGAAATACATATTTATTTTAACTGTCTGTTGGGTTTCATGACTTGACTTTTGTGGTTACACACTTCCCTCCCCCACAATCAATTGAAACCACTTTGTTGACCTGTTTAACCTACATGTACTTGTAACCAATCTAGAAATGAGTGTACATGGTCTTACTCATGTAACAAGTGAAATGACTTCAGTGTAAATGAACCCAACCATGATCCTTTGTTGACAAGAAAACAGAATATATATCCACTGGATCAAATCTGATAATTGGTTGCCATTTTCACTATGTTTATGGAAAAACATTTCAATTTTAGATTTAAATGAAGCCAACATTGGTATTTATCTCTTGCATTAAGTCTTGTACAAAAATAAATTTAATCTTTATTTATAATATACTTCACTTTCAGGTTAAGTTTATAACAAAAATGTAATGATAAATTGACAATAATAGTGACACTGTAATCAAGCATCTCCTTATTGTGACATGCTTATAAACTGTCTTTGTTTTCACCTATACCGCAAATAATTAAACAATTATTTATAAAATTTGAAAACAAATTATACATTGATTTTTAACTGTTCAAGGTTGTACACATGATTGGGAAAATGTCTGTAAAGATCAGATGCCATTTTGTACATAAATTGTTAGACATTGAAATAATCAAAGAGTTGTATGGATGCTTGTAAATTGCTAATAAAGCAATGAAATACATATTTATTTTAACTGTCTGTTGGGTTTCATAACTTGACTTTTGTGGTTACACACTTCCCTCCCCCACAATTGAAACCACTTTGTTGACCTGTTTAACCTAATTGTAAACAATCTAGAAATGAGTGTACATGGTCTTACACATGTAATAAGTGAAATGACTTCAGTGTAAAGGAACCCAACCATGATCCTTTGTTGATAAGAAAACAGAATCAACCTGCATTTATAATAAATATACGCTCTGTATGTACGATTTAGTGACAGTTCAGAATGGGTGACATTCAGGGGTTGTCATTGGAATCGGTAATTTTAGAATAAATGTCTGCCCCTCCCCCAAGTTCTTGGTGATGGCATGTACTGCCACTGGTGATGAACCAACACATTTGGGTTTTTCTCTAAAATTCTTTGGTCTATCATTGCAGCACTATAGAATCCAAGAACTAGGGAAGAGGAGGGGCAAACAAGCAATAAAAGTATAAGGGGGCCCAAATTACCAATTCCATTGACTGACGACTGGTGCTTCATTATGTCGAAAATCACACCCAGCATCAATTCTGCATAGCTGAAGTTGCAAGATGTTTCTGTCCTTTCTATAAAAAAGAGATTTAAGATTGAAAATAGGAGTAAGGGCTTAGATTTAAATAAATGTTGTTTAACTGACATGGATTGGAAAGGTGGTTATCAGATACACCCCTTCTCTTGGACTGAAATGCCAGTACTGCTATAGCAAAAAATAATAACAAATTATACTAAACCTTAATTTTTTGTAATAAACAACCATTAAAACTAAATGAAATGTTCATCATTGGTATGAAGACCCCTTCTCAAACGATCTGTTAACATAAGACGTTAAACCATACCAAGATTGTTGATGACTTGAACAGTTACGATACTGCATTTGGATGTGGTGTCAACGCCGTGTTGGGGTACTGTTGGCTGGAACTCAGTCTGAGCCATGATACATCGGAGTCAACATGCTGTAAAAAATAATAGTTAAGTTTGATGGAAGTACATGGAATAAAGTATTTTAAATTTCTGAGAAGTTCTAATTTATGTGAATGAGGAAAATAATATGTCACAGTGAACATGCTGTAAAAAATAATAGGAAGGTTTTATAAGTACATGGACCAAGAATAAAGTATTTGAAAATTCAGATTAGTTCTAATTTATGGGAATGGGGAAAATAGTGTATAATTTTAGAGTAGCTGGACCATTGAAATTGAAAAGGGCATTGGTTTGTTTTCAAAATTGCACACAATTATTCTTGACAATGTGTAATAAATTAAAGAAATGTTCTCGCACGAAACTCTCATCAAAAGAGAAAGGTATTTAAGGAAATTGCAGAGTCTCATATACTCATATAATTTCATGTGATTGTGATGTGAGTGATGTCTGAGAGAGGCCTCGGAGCAGGACCTACAAGTACATGTATTGTGTCATGAATATTGTGCATTTTTCCTGTGAAATAATTGTCTATGTAAGTTTATTTGTATCTGAGAAGGGTACAAAATTAAGGAAAAGTGCAGTAAACAATCGCTAGGCTACTTATTTAATTTGTGCACAAACTGAAGATTTTTGGAGAAAACAAAAATTACAAAATATATGGCATAAAATTTCTACTGAATAATTGCCATAACCTTAACAACTGAATTTTCCTATCCTTATTTATATTCTAAATACATTTTGGTGACATCTGTTCATATTTTGTTAGTTGTTTACTGTCCAAAGTATGTTCACGTAGGCCTAACTAACGTTAGTCATGTTATTGTTAGTTAAACAGGCACAATGCAACGACGAATGGACAGCTTAAAAAATGGTTTTTCTTGTATAAAAACACGAAGATAAATACAGGAAATCCTCTTAAAAAGTAACTTCAAAATACTTACTCTTTTTATGACCGTGTACTGTTGGCGATCCATTTTTACAGCCTAAAAAAATGACGTCTGGGCCATGGCACAACACACGCAAACAGCTCCATTGTAACCAAATATCGTGTACTACACGATATTTGGTTACAATGGATCTACATGTACAATCGATATCGACGCTGTTTGCGTGTACGTGTTGTGCCCATGGCCCAGACTAGCGCCACGTATTGCGCCTTTTCGGCGCTATACGAACTTTGATTCTTTCATGCAACGTATATGAAACGTTTTAAATATTTTACTTTTTAGCGTAATTCGACACCTGATGAGGTAATCATGACGTCACAGAAAACGGTTTCGTCTGCTTGATATGTTCTGTTCATGTGTTAAGTTTGAAGGCTGTAAATGCTTTGCAAGGATGCCTTTGTTGCCGGACAGTCGCCACTGAGATTAAGAAGTAAAAAAATAAAATAAAACTAGAGCTTAAGTGTTTGTTAGAACAAACACACGGTGTTCGAGTCCACTTCCGGTTCAATCAAATTTTCAACGATGATGTAAATATTATATTGTGCAAGGGTTTGTCATCTTTTATAATAACTATCAATTTCATATTCAAAAGACATATCAATTTTGCGTTAGAATGTGTTGAATTTGAACTTACTGTTTGGACAGGAAGTAAAGGTCAGATTAGGTGGTTTGAAGGTCATATATGACCTCCTCATGATTATGAAAAAATAACAAATTTGTCAACTTATACATCAAATTAAAGCTATGAGATATGACCTTTTAAAATTTGTAAAATCGTTACTTCGTGTGCCACTAATTGGACCATTGGCAAAGCATTTATGATAAGTCATTTCACAAGAATTACAAGCTATTAATGTAAGGAATTCAATTGTGTTTTTTGTTTTCTAATATGTCATTTAGTTCTTGAGATATTGGCTGTTGAACTTGAAAAGGTTGTGAGATTTAAGCAATAAATTAGAAATTAACAAGTGTGACTTGGAACACTGTTTTTTATTTTAAATATTGACACTAGCCCAACACATACTTTTCAAAAACCATGCTCGATGATAAATCAACATTAAAAATCACTCATATGAAAATAGTTTGACAGGGTTGTAGGCAGCCAGATCAACCTATTCAGCATTATTATGGGCATAAAGTCACAAAGTTTATTTAGCGTAGAAGGGGACTACATGTATAGTAACTGGATTAAAATTGGCTGGGGGTTGCTTGTATGGATATCAGCTAATTAGCCTTTCATTAGAAAACAAGCTTATAACTACTACATGATAAAGTTGGAAGAAAGCTTGCATCCGTGCTTTCCATCTTCCCCTGCCCCCCACAAAAAGTAAATAATTCCCAATTCAAACAAAATTAAATGTAATTATATCCACTGGATCAAATTTGATAATTGCTTGCCCTTTTCATTTTTATGGAAAAACCTTTCAATTCTAGATTTAAATGAAGCCAACATTGGTATTAAGTCTTGTATAAAAATTATTTAATTGATGGACTGCATGTTTTTATACTGAGAGTGATCTTTATTTATAATATACTTCACTTTCAGGTCAAGTTTATAACAAAAATATAATGATAAATTGACAATGATAGTGACACTGTAATCAAGCATCTCCTTATTGTGACATGCTTATAAATTGTCTTTGTTTTCACCTAATCTGCAAATAATTACAAAATAATTTATAAAATTTGAAAACAAATTCTACATTGATTTTTACATTTTCAAGGTTGTACACATGATTGGCAAAATGTCTGTCCATACTACAGATTTACAACATAAAGATCAGATGCCATTTTGTACATAAATTGTTAGACACTGAAATAATCAAAGAGTTGTATGGGTGCTTGTAAATTGCTAATAAAACAATGAAATACATATTTATTTTAACTGTCTGTTGGGTTTCATGACTTGACTTTTGTGGTTCCACATTTCCCTCCCCACAATCAATTTAAACCACTTTGTTGACCTGTTTAACCTACTTGTAACCAATCTAGAAATGAGTGTACATGGTCTTACACATGCAACAAGTGAAATGACTTCAGTGTAAATGAACCCAACCATGATCCTTTGTTGACAAGAAAACAGAAACAATCTGCATTTAAAATAAATGTACACTCTGTATGTACGATTTAGTGAGTTCAGAATGGGTGACATTCAGGGGTTGTCATTGGAATCGGTAATTTTGGAATAAAATGCCTTTTCCCTCCGCCCAAGTTCTTAGTGATGGCATGTACTGCCACTGGTGATGAACCAACACATTTGTTTTCTAAAATTCTTTGGTCTATCATTGCAGCACTATAGAATCCAAGAACTAGGAAGGGAGGGCAAACAAGCAATACAAGTATAAGGGGCCCCTTATACTAGTGCTTTAATTGGGTGATCTGGCAAAAGGTATTCCAAGGCTGACACACCCATGCAATGAAGATTGGGGTTATGTTTACTATGTTTATATGGCCCAACTGCCAGGGATTCACTGTCGGCAATATACATTTTACTAGATCACCAACAGATATTGCTTAATAACTACATTTTGTGAGGATGTTTGGGTCCAGTCAAAAATATAATAAGAATTCCTCAGTACTAATTTTGTTCTAACATGTTAAAGAAATTCCTAGAAAGACCTAGATATATGTCTTGAGGTCCTAAAAATCAATTCTCTTGAGGGTAAAGACTGCCACAGATAGGATAAGTCCATATAAAATAATTTGAATCATACATTAACTCCTTTGATGAATGGATAAACTTCAAATGCTGGCCATTGGATCACAAAGTTACACAGACTCTGACACACCTTGTAGCAGTAGCACAAATGGATACCGATGATCTGAAATATAAACTAATCATGTAAAAACAATATTAAATGTTTTCAAAGAGGGACGAAGAATAATGGGTCATGCTAACAAAACACACATAACTTAGAATGCCCTCATATGTTATTATCAGGATGATGGATTGATGTAACTTCAGAAAACTTATGCAACTTTAGAAAAATGATCCCTTCAGAACAATGCCTTTAAGTTAGGTTTTACAATGGAATAGAAAGTTACATGTGACGTCTTCCTTCCTCCATGATGTGACTGTTTCATTATCTCAATAAATGTGCTGATATTTGTTTCTGGACTACTTTAGTGAGAAAATTAAGTGCTAGTATCAAGTAAACTGCAATGCATCCATCACCACACAAGACATAAGCACTACTAGTATTATGAGGAACTATAGACACTATAGTGTAGCTAAATTAACCGGATGTCAACCCGTACACATGCCAGTAAATATTCAGTAATAAATATTTTTACGGGTCGAGTTGACCAAAATGAGTATGAGTTGGTAATAGTACGAGTTGGCACGCATACGAGTTGACCTGTTTTCACTGGGAAAGAATACAACATTGTGGATAAAGTTTTAAAAGAATTGCTTTTTGAAAATAAAAATCACAATCTTCAATGTAGGTTGGTGGGGTCATGTGAGTGGATCATAGGGCAGTCAGGAGGAATGCAATCATCCACACACACACACACACACATTTACAATAATTGTACCACAGATTTATTGGTTACCTTGGGGCTTGTGTTTTAGATGCTTTCTAGGCTGTTGAACTGATTCTCACTGATGCCAGCCATTGCATCTAATTCCAATTACTCAGCATACTGGAGAGCTAAAATACAAAATATAAAGAAATGTTCAAATGATTCTGTGAAAAAATAAATTCTGAATAGGGAAAGACCAACATGTATTACTCCAGTAAGAGAATGCCCTTTATAATTGCAAAAACAACCTTCATCACCCCTACCCCATTTGCATTTTCCATCCTGAATGTTGGTGTACACATGTTGTCCACCAACACACCTGCATGTTTATTTTCCAATTAACTCATATTAACTCATCCCTCTGCAGCTTTTTCTTCATTTATTAGTTTTCTTTTTTATGCAGGCTCTTCATCTTTTTTTATGTTATAAGACCTGACCTTTCTTTAAAGCATAGAGGGACAGACTTTTTATGTTTAATAATAACAAAACAACAAATGTAACCTAGCTCAGAAAAAACAGGTGCCCCTATGACAATTTTGTGACTACAACTAGCAGACTAATCAAGTAAAAGCATCTCTTTAGGTTGAGTTAGGGATATATTTCGCTGACACGAAGAACATGCAGAATTGCAGAAGAGACAACAACACACGAACATGTATATAATTATTTACATGGATTTGCATACATGTACATGTACTGTACAGGCGAGTTACACAATGAAGTATTTTCCAACGATGCTCTTTTGACTTTGACTGCATGGCACAGTTTTTAAAAATTTTCTGGACAATATAGCATCTATCCATGCTCAGTCATTATCCTTAGTTAAAATGCAAACGTAAAATCATGTAGGTACACTGCAAAAACAGGGAAAGTGTAGACTCAATATAGTTTTTACGAAATCATGAAATAGATGCAGTACAACAGTTTCGTCCGTCACGAACCTCCATTGGATTGTGCATGCAATAATTATGTCTACGATAGGCCTACTTTACAAACGCACATTCTAGGCCAATAAACCTCTAAATAATGTCTACTCACCTCTTAATAATGCAATTATATTTTCCTCTTTCTCGGTAACCCATTTTAGTTTCTTGTATTTTGCTTTGGAGTTAAAAAGAACGGCAAAATTCCTCAGTATTTTTTCATGTAAACGAGAATTAAATGGCCGCCGCTGAAAATGTTTTGCTTGTGATAAAATGTCACGTGATCACTGATACGCAATGTGATTGGAGATTGCCTCGACAGATTGCCTCAAAGTAGAAAGCCAGCTAGTATAGTCTAGTCATTGCCACTGGATTGCATGAAATGCCACACAGGGCAATCTCCGAGCAATCTCATTGCCAGCAACTTTTATTGCCTGAAAATTGCCCGAAAATTGCCCCGTGTGACAAGGCCTTTACGTTGTAGGCCAATATTAAACTCCGTATATTGCTGTGTGTACGTATTCTGTGCACGCGCGATATGTCTATTCGTACATACAGGGAATAGTAATTCAGCGTATTGTTTCACTTAACCTTCCGGTTTCGACCGGAAGGAAAGGTCAGATTGGGGTCACGTCTGAAAACGAAATGTGACATAGTTCAAGATCTTTAGGATAATAAAAAGATTGTGAAAATATCTTCTATGGTTCATGAGATATGATTTTTTGAAATTTTGAAATGTTCAACTTCCGGTTTCGACCGGAAGGAGAGGTCAGATTGGGGTCACGTCTAAAAACGAAAAATCACATAATTCAACATCTTTCAGATGATGCAAAGATTGTGAAAATATCTTTTGTGGTTCATGAGATATGATTTTTCGAAATATTAAACTTTGATTTAGCGTAATTCGACACCTGATGACGTAATCATGACGTCACAGAAAACGGTTTCGTCTGCTTGATATGTTCTGTTTATGTGTTAAGTTTGAAGGCTGTATATGCTTAGCAAGGATGCCTTTGTTACCGGACAGATCGCCACTGAGAAGAAGGAGAAGTAAAAAAAAAAACAGTACAAAAACAATAGGTGTTCGCGCTGCGCTCTCGAACACCTAACTAGAGCTTAAGTGTTTGTTAGAACAAACACACGGTGTTCGAGTCTACTTCCGGTTCAATCAAATTATCATTGATGATGTCAATATCATATTTTCCAAGGGTTTGGCATCTTTTATAATAACAATATCAATTTCATATTCAAAAGACATATCAATTTTGCGTTAGAATGTGTTGAATTTGAACTTCCTGTTTGGACAGGAAGTAAAGGTCACATTAGGTGGTTTGAAAGTTATATATGACCTCCTCATGATTATGAAAAAATAACATATAAGTCAACTTATACATTAAATTGAAGCTATGAGAAATGACCTTTTAAAATTAATAAAAATCGTTACTTTGTGTGCCACTAATTAGACCATTGGCAAGCATTTATGGTAACTCAAGAATCACAAGAATTACAAGCTATTAATGTAAGGAATTCAATTGTGTTTTTTGTTTTCTAATAGGTCATTTAGTTCTTGAGATATTGGCTGTTGAACTTGGAAATGTTGTGAGATTTAAGCAGTAAATTAGAAATTAACAAGTGTGACTTGGAACACAATGTTTTTATTTTAAATATTGACACTAGCCCAACACATGCTTTTTCCAAAACCATGCTAGATGATAAATCAACATTAAAAATCACTCATATGAAAATAGTTTGCCAGGGTTGTAGGTAGCCAGATCAACCTATTCAACGTTATTATAGGCATAAAGTCACAAAGTTGATTTAGGATAGAAGGGACTACATGTATAGTAACTGGATTAAACTTGGCTGCAAATTCAAAGAGCAGGAAGTGTGGGTTAAATTGTTTGGGGCAGTCAGGGGTTACTGAAGACACTGAAGCAGGGAAGACCATATAAATATTTCCCCTTTACTTTCCTTCAGCTAATTAGGCTTTCATTAGAAAACAAGCTTATCACTACTACATGATAAAGTTGGAAGAAAGCTTGCATCCGTGCTTTCTATCTTCCATTGCCCCCCCGCAGAAGAGTTTTTGTCAAAAAGTAAATAATTCCCAATTTAAACAAAAATTAAATGTAATTATATCCACTGGATCAAATCTGATAATTGGTTGCCCTTTTCACTTTGTTTATGGAAAAACTTTTCAATTTTAGATTTAAATAAAGCCAACATTGGTATTTATCTCTTGGTATTAAGTCTTGTATAAAAATAAATTTATACTTTATTTACTTTCAGGTAAAGTTTATAACAAAAATATAATGATCAATTGACACGATAGTGACACTGTAATCAAGCATCTCCTTATTGTGACATGCTTATAAACTGTCTTTGTTTACACCTGTACTGCAAATAATTTAAAAATAATGTATAAAATTTAAAACAAATTCTACATTGATTTTTACATTTTCAAGGTTCTACACATGATTGGCAAAATGTCTGTAGCTGCATCAATACTACAGAATTACAACCTAAAGATCAGATGCCATTTTGTACATAAATTGTTAGACATTGAAATAATCAAATAGTTGTATGAGTGCTTGTAAATTGCTAATACAGCAATGAAATACATATTTATTTTAACTCTCTGTTGGATTTCATGACTTGACTTTTGTGGTTACACACTTCCCTCCCCACAATCAATTGCAACCACTTTGTTGACCTGTTTAACCTACTTGTAACCAATCTAGAAATGAGTGTACATGGTCTTACACATGTAACAAGTAAAATGACTTCAGTGTAAATGAACCCAACCATGATCCTTTGTTGACAAGAAAACGGAATATATATCCACCAGATCAAATCTGATAATTGGTTGCCCTTTTCACTTTGTTTATGGAAAAAACTTTCAATTTTAGATTTAAATGAAGCCAACATTGGTATTTATCTCTTGGTATTAATTCTTGCACAAACATTAATTTAGTCTTTATTTATAATATACTTCACTTTCAGGTTAAGTTTATAACAAAAATATAATGATAAATTGACAATGATAGTCACACTGTAATCAAGCATCTCCTTATTGTGAACCTATTGTGAACAATCTCCTTATTGTTAACCTGTCTTTGTTTCCACCTATACTGCAAATAACAAAAAAAAATTAATAAAATTTGAAAACAAATTCTACATTGATTTTTACATTTTCAAGGTTGTACACATGATTGGCAAAATGTCTGTAGCTGCATCCATACTACAGAATTACAACCTAAAGATCAGATGCCATTTTGTACATAAATTGTTAGACATTGAAATAACCAAAGAGTTGTATGGGTGCTTGTAATTGCTAATAAAACAATGAAATACATATTTATTTTAACTGTCTGTTGGGTTTTATGATTTGACTTTTGTGGTTACACATTTCCTTCCCCCACTTTGTTGACCTGTTTAACCTACTTGTAACCAATCTAGAAATGAGTGTACATGGTCTGACACATGTAACAAGTAAATTTACTTCAGTGTAAATGAACCCATCCTTTGTTGACAAGAAAACAGAATCAATCTGCATTTATAATAAATGTACTCTCTGTATGTCATTGGAATTGGTAATTTTGGAATAAAATGTCTGCCCCCTCCCCCAAGTTCTTGGTGATGGCATGTCCTGCCACTGGTGATGAACCAACACATTTGGGTTTTTTTATTCTTTTTTTTTACATTCTTTGGTTTATCATTGCAGAGAAATTTCAGAGAAGTTCTAATTTATGTGAATGACGAAAATAATATGTCACAGTGAACATGCTGTAAACAAAATAATAGGAAGGTGTTATAAGTACATGGACCAAGAATAAAGTATTTGAAAATTCAGATAAGTTCTAATTTATGTGGATGGGGAAAATAGTGTATCATTTTGGAGTAGCTGGACCATTAAAATTGAAAATGGCATTGGTTTGTTTTCAAAATTGCACACAATTATTCTTGACAATGTGTAATAAATTAAAGAAATGTTCTCGCATGAAAAATGTCTGCCCCCTTCCCCAAGTTCTTGGTGATGGCATGTCCTGCCACTGGTGATGAACCAACACATTTGTGTGTTTTTTAATTCTTTTTTTTTTTTACATTCTTTGGTCTATCATTGTAGAGAAATTTCAGAGAAGTTCTAATTTATGTGAATGAGGAAAATAATATGTCACAGTGAACATGCTGTACAAAATAATAGGAAGGTGTTATGAGTACATGGACCAAGAATAAAGTATTTGAAAATTCAGATAAGTTCTAATTTATGTGAATGGGGAAAATAGTGTATAATTTTGGAGTAGCTGGACCATTAAAATTTAAAATGGCATTGATTTGTTTTCAAAATTGCACAATTATTCTTGACAATGTGTAATAAATTAAAGAAATGTTCTCGCATGAAACTCACATCAAAAGAGAAAGGTATTTAAGGAAATTGCCGAGTCACATATACTCACTATACTTATAATTCCATGTGATAGTGAGAGATGTCTAGTGAGAGAGGCCTCAGGGAGCAATACCTACAAGTACATGTATTGTGTCATGAATATTGTGCATTTTTCCTGAGAAATAATTGTCTATGTAAGTTTTGTATCTGAGAAGGGTACAAAATTAAGGAAAAGTGCACTAAACAATCACTAGGCTACCTATTTAATTTGTGCACAAACTGAAGATTTTGGAGAAAACAAAAATTACAAAATATATGGCATAAAATTTCTACTAAAATTACCATAACCTTAACTGAATTTTCCTATCCTTATTTATATTCTAAATACATTTTGGTGACATCTGTTCATATTTTGTTAGTTGTTTACTGTCCAAAGTATGTTCATGTAGGCCTAACTAACGTTAGCCATGTTATTGTTAGTTAAACAGGCACAATGCAACGACGAATGGACAGCTTAAAAAATGTTTTTTCTTGTATAAAAACACGAAGATAAATACAGGAAATCCTATCAAAAGTAACTTAAAGTAACCTATCAAAAAGTAACCTATCAAAAGATACTTACTCTTTATGACCGTATTGGCGATCCACGGGCAACACATATGCGAAACAGCGTCGATCTCGATTGTACATGCAGCTCCATTGTAACCAAATATCGTGTAGTACACGATATTTGGTTACAATGGATCTACATGTACAATCGAGATCGACGCTGTTAGCGTGTGTAAACTAGCGCCTCGTATTGCGCCTTGCGGCGCAAAACGATCTTTAATTTATTCATGCAACGTTTAATTTATTCATGCAACGTATATGAAACGTTTTAAATATTTTACTTTTTAGCGTAATTCGACACCTGATGACGTAATCATGACGTCACAGAAAACGGTTTCGTCAGCTTGTTATGTTCTGTTCATGTGTTAAGTTTGAAGGCTGTAAATGCTTTGCAAGGATGCCTTTGTTGCCGGACAGTCGCCACTGAGATTAAGAAGTAAAAAAAAAAAAAAAACAGTACAAAAACAATAGGTGTTCGCGCTGCGCTTTCGAACACCTAACTAGAGCTTAAGTGTTTGTTTGAACAAACACACGGTGTTCGAGTCAACTTCCGGTTCAATCAAATTATCAACGATGATGTCAATATCATATTTTGCAAAGGTGTATCATATTTTATTATTTCAATATCAATTTCATATTCAAAAAATATATCAATTTTGCATTAGAATGTGTTGACTTTGGTCTAATTGTTTGGACCGGAAGAAAAGGTCAGAACAGGTGATTTGAAGGTCATATAATTATATGACACAATGAAACTTCCTCATGATCATGAAAAAATAACGTTAGTACTTGCTTTGGTTCAATTTAAAAAAAATGCCACTAGGGGGCGCTCTGAACTTTGATGATGTTATCAAACATTTTTTGAGAATATAAGATGTCACTATCACTTTATTCGCAGAAGTCATATTCAAATTTCCTATGACTTTTGAGATTATGTTGCCACAAAAGGGCAATGATAGGTGATGACGTCATCAGTCATATTTTTAAAAAGGTCACATGTCAATAGTAATTTCGTCCACTGAAGGCATATACCATATCCGGTTTCGACCGGAAAGAGAAGTCTGATTGGATCATGTCTGTGTACGAAATGTGACATACAGGGTGTATCAAAAAAAATGTCCCACTATGAAAAATTGCCCTGAAATTTATATTCTATAATTTTTTGAAAAATCTTTTACATAGGTTGATAGACAATGGTTCAGTGCTTTTTTTGTGCAATTGCACATACTCATCATGTCACGCATGATTGAGCACAGGCTAATTACGTAAATTACGATACATCTGTTTTGCGCGAAAAAGTGCTGGGATGAAAACAGGATCTGAGACCATGAGAAGCAACGTTAGGTATGCCCTTGTCCTCAAAATGTTCAGGAAATTGCCTTAACCCTTTGCTCTCCAGGTGGCTACCATTTCTTTGCTGTCGTAAGCATTTACTTGCTACTTGCCTGTTATCTGCCTTCTAAGGGTTAATCCAAGTCATTGAGGTTGGGAGACGTGCCAAGATGACAGGGAAAGTGCACTCAGTTCTCTTATGTCATGTTATGTAAACAATGAATGGATGTCCTCAGAATGGTGCAACACCAGGTGTTTGCACTTTCTTAAACTCGGCACATCCCTTGACACATTTCAGTTCAACTGAAATGTACGGACCTGTGTTCAGTTGTTACATCATTAATTACATAATGGATTACAAGCAAATGGGATAAATTTGTGGGCCCTGGGTGCACAGTTCCCACTTCTGCATTGAAAGCAAACTCCCAAGGATGGTTGAGCCACAGTACACCCCTGAACAGCGTTCTTTCATGGTAACAGAATACCATCGTACCAACAGTGTTGGGGCAGTCCTCCGGAGTTTCCGTCAGGAATTCCCAAATGTGCGATGCCCATCGAGGAAAACAGTTTCCAGAAACGCACAGAAGTACCGAACGACGGGAACAAGTCATAATCTGAATAAGGGAAGATCTGGACGTCGACGAACTGGCAGATCTGTCGCGAATATCGAAGCTTTTCCGAAATCGCCTCGTTGAGCAGCAACAGGCAGGAGAAGGAAGAGCTCAGACAATCAGCAGCCGACGCAATGGTCTTGGGATGCCATCAGCCACTTTCAACAGGATAACTCGTGTTGACCTTCACTTTCATCCCTATCAGATGATTAAGCGTCACGAACTTCTACCTGGGGATCAACAGCGACGACTGCGCTTCTGCAGATGGCTCCATGCACAACCCCACGATTCTTGGACAATCTTATCATCGGGGATGAATCAGGCTTTGCCCTCAATGCATCAGCACACCACAACATCCGGAGAGTACCGCCCTGGAACGCCCCCCTT
>CM055816.1:80736531-80753322 GCA_029582265.1 Zoroaster sp. YZ-2022
ACATTTCCAGACCAGTCCCAGGGTTTTTTTTTTTGGGTACTTGTGCATCTCTGATCATTGTTTTTGAAAAACTGGTTGTGGTTGGTTCAATGCATTTCAATCTTAAAATGACGTCAGGGAAAAAAAACAAAAAAAACAAAAAATCCCACAGACCGACCCTTCAAATATTTTCACTGGAGGCAACTCAACTTTTTTTTTTGGCCTTATAGTCGGTTGTTTCAGGTCCCATGACCGTGGTGTAATTCCATTTTGCCTAAAAGACTTAACACTACTAGGTAACAAGTAACTGGTACTAGGGTTTTATAGAACCTTTAGACGGATGTGCCATGTTCTGATAATAATACTAGGTTATTAGAGGGGGGTTACCTGGTATTTTCCCCACTTGTGTTACAACTCGATCCATGGTAGTAAACTCAAGCCCCAGTTCATTTGTTGCTTTTGACCTTTCTGAACCTATCTCTTGATGAAACCCTATAGGGTTTCTTTTGATAATGTTTTTTCAAATTATTTGGATGAGGATGATACTGTCCTCGTTGATACTAAGGTTCAGCATTTATGTTGTATCAATTTTTGCATGATTGCTTTTGTAATGTTTTAAGTCAGTTTAATATTTCCGCATATGTTATGGAACCATTTACAATGTTTGTGGTTGTGTGGGGCCTTTGCCTAAAACTAGGTTAGGTCATGAATCATGAATCATTGTCTCAACTAGATAAGGTATGAACAATTCCACTTCGATCTATTAAGGCTACCAGTTGGTGAAGCATTAGTTTTTTTTCACTCGTTTCGGCTCCCAGGGTTGTTCAGAGTGGTCCAGAATTAATTTTACATCTGATGTTGTTCTTGAGTTATTCGGTACACCATGTATAATCTTTTTGGACAAAGTGATGGCTCTGAGAATAGCCGTTGGTTTTTGTTCTCTCAAACATCACTGCCCCCAAAAAGAATCTTACAGGGTGAACAAATAACTCAAGCTCTATCCCACATGCAAAGCCTCAAACCCTACATCTAAAATTGTTTTAACAACAGTTGTGTGCTTTGGCCCAAAAATAATAAAATAAAAACAAAAAACAAAACAAAAACAAAAAACAAAAATAAAAATAAAAATCACCTTTTTCTGAACACCTCTTGTTTTGTTTTGTTATATTTAGGTGTTCGAGCTGACCAAACCCCTTTGTTTTTACTGTTTTTTTATCTTCTCCTTCTTCTCAGTGGCGATCTGTCCTTAACAAGGCATCCTGCTGGCATATCAGCCTTCAAACTTAACATAAAAGAACATATCAAGCAGACGAAACCGTTTTTTTGTGACGTCCTGATTACGTCATCGGGGGTCGATTACGCTAAATCAAGTTTAATATTTCGAAAAATCATATCTCTGAACCACAAAATATTTTCACAATCTTGCATCATCTGAAAGATCTTGAATTATGTAATTTTCGTTTTTTGACGGTCCCAATCGACCTTTCCTTCGGTCAAAAACCGAGTCGAAAATTCAAAATTTCAAAAATCATATCTCATGAACCATAGAAATATTTTACAATCTTTTTATATCCTAGAAACTTGAACTATGTCCCTTTCGTTTCAGACGTACCCCAAACTGACCTTTCCCTTCCCGGGCGAAACCGGAAGGTTAAGTGAAACAATACCTGAAATTTCTATTCCTGTATGTACGAATAGCAGTGTTGTAAACCCAAGTCATTTTTCTCAAGTCAGTCAAATCACCAAGTCAAATGTTCTCAAGTGAAGTCAAGTCTCAAGTCAAATTTTTTCCCAAATTTAAGTCAAGTCCAGTAAATTTTCCCAAGTCAAGTCAAGTCACCAAGTCAAATTTTCTCCAAGTCAAGTCAAGTCACAAGTCATTTATCTGCGTCCCGAATAAGGCTAAAAGCGTCTTCAGTTTCAAAATTGGTGCGCTGACGCATTGGTTTGTTTGTTTTGTTTTGTTTAAATTTTTTTTTATGTGTGGGGCAGGGACAAATTTCCCATTATACAAAATGTGTGGCTAGAGGACTCTAAATCAACCAAACGTTTATACCCCTATGTGAAAAGAATGTGCTGCGATTGGTTTATCGTTTCATGGCAAAAAAATAATAAATAAAATATAAACGTTAAAAGGTCTAGCTTCGGCCACGCACGGAGATCACCAAAACCGAACGCACAGGTGTTCAAAGCGCAGCGCGAACACCTATTGTGTTTTATGCTGTTTTTGGTACTGTTTTTTTTACTAACTTAATCTCAGTGGCGACTGTCCGGCAGCAAAGGCATCCTTCAAAGCATTTACAGCCTAAACTTCAAACTTAACACATGAACAGAACATAACAAGCTGACGAAACCGTTTTCTGGTGACGTCATGATTACGTCATCAGGTGTCGAATTACGATAAAGTGTTTAAAATTTAAAACGTTTGAACAATTACGTTTGCATGAATAAATTAAACGTTGGCATGAATCAAATTAAAGATCGTTTTGTGCCGCAAGGCGCAATATACGAAGCGCTAGTTTACACACGCATATTATAGCAGTCGATCTCGATTGTACATGTAGATCCATTGTAACCAAACATCGTGTACTACACGATATTTGCGGTTACAACAAGCTGCTGTACCAATCGAGATCGTGACGCTGTTCTGCATATGTGTTGCCCGTGGATCGCCAATACGGTCATAAAGAGTAAATATCTTTTGATAGGTTACTTTTGATAGGTTACTTTAAGTTACTTTTTGATAGGATTTCCTGTATTTATCTTCGTGTTTTATACAGAAAAAACATTTTTTAACTGTCCATTCGTCGTTGCATTGTGCCTGTTTAACTTAACAACAACATGGCTAACGTTAGATTTAGCCTACATGAACATACTTTGGACAGTAAACAACTAACAAAATATGAACAGATGTCACCAAAATGTATTTAGAATATAAATAAGGATAGGAAAATTCAGTTAAGGTTATGGTAATTTTAGTATGTTATGTTACCATATATTTTGTAATTTTGTTTTCTCCAAAAATCTTCAGTTTGTGCACAAATTAAATAGGTAGCCTAGTGATTGTTTAGTGCCTTTTCCTTAATTACCTTCTCAGATACAAAACTTACATAGACAATTATTTCTCAGGAAAATGCACAATATTCATGACAAATACATGTACTTGTAGGTATTCCCTGAGGCCTCTCTCACTAGACATCTCTCACTATCACATGGAATTATATAAGCATAGTGAGTATATGTGACTCGGCAATTTCCTTAAATACCTTTCTCTTTGATGTGAGTTTCATGCGAGAACATTTCTTTAATTTATTACACATTGTCAAGAATAATTGTGCAATTTTAAAACAAATCAATGCCATTTTAAATTTTAATGGTCCTACTCAAAAATTATACACTATTTTCCCATTCACATAAATTAGAACTTATCTGAATTTTCAAATACTTTATTCTTGGTCCATGTATACTCATAACACCTTCCTATTATTTTTTACAGCATGTTCACTGTGACATATTATTTCCTCATTCACATAAATTAGAACTTCTCTGAAATTTCTCTACAATGATAGACAAAGAATGTAAAAAAAAATTAAAAAAAAACACAAATGTGTTGGTTCATCACCAGTGTGGGACATGCCATCACCAAGAACTTGGGGAAGGGGCAGACATTTTCATGCGAGAACATTTCTTTAATTTATTACATTGTCAAGCTAATTGTGTGCAATTTGAAACAAACCAATGCCATTTTCAATTTTAATGGTCCAGCTACTCCAAATTGATACACTATTTTCCCCATCCACATAAATTAGAACTTATCTGAATTTTTCAATACTTTATTCTTGGTCCATGCACTTATAACACCTTCCTATTATTTTGTTTACAGCATGTTCACTGTGACATATTATTTTCGTCATTCACAAATTAGAACTTCTCTGAAATTTCTCTACAATGATAAACCAAAACAATGTAAAAAAAAAGAATAAAACCAAATGTGTTGGTTCATCACCAGTGGTGACATGCCATCACCAAGAACTTGGGGGAGGGGCAGACATTTTATTCCAAAATTACCAATTCCAATGACATACAGAGTACATTTATTATAAATGCAGATTGATTCTGTTTTCTTGTCAACAAAGGATGGGTTCATTTTACACTGAAGTAAATTTACTTGTGTCGACCATGTACACTCATTTCTAGATTGGTTACAAGTAGGTTAAACAGGTCAACAAAGTGGGAAGAAATGTGTAACCACAAAAGTTCAAATCATAAAACCCAACAGACAGTTAAAAGAAATATGTATTTCATTGTTTTATTAGCATTACAAGCACCCATACAACTCTTTGGTTATTTCAATGTTCAACAATTTATGTACAAAAATGGCATCTGATCTTTAGGTTGTAATTCTGTAGTATGGATGCAGCTACAGACATTTTGCCAATCATGTGTACAACCTTGAAAATGTAAAAATCATGTAGAATTTGTTTTCAAATTTTATTAATTTTTGTTGGTGTTATTTGCAGTATAGGTGGAAACAAGAACAGGTTATGTCACAATAAGGAGATGCTTGATTACAGTGTGACTATCATTGTCAATTTATCATTATATTTTGTTTATAAACTTAACCTGAAAGTGAAGTATATTATAAATAAAGACTAAATTAATGTTTGTGCAAGAATTAATACCAAGAGATAAATACCAATGTTGGCTTCATTTAAATCTAAAATTGAAAGTTTTTTCCATAAACAAAGTGAAAAGGGCAACCAATTATCAGATTTGATCTGGTGGATATATTCCGTTTTCTTGTCAACAAAGGATCATGGTTGGGTTCATTTACACTGAAGTCATTTTACTTGTTACATGTGTAAGACGATGTACACTCATTTCTAGATTGGTTACAAGTAGGTTAAACAGGTCAACAAAGTGGTTTCAATTGATTGTGGGGAGGGAGTGTAAAATCACACAAAGTCAAGTCATGAAATCCAACAGAGAGTTAAAATAAATATGTATTTCATTGCTGTATTAGCAATTTACAAGCACTCATACAACTATTTGATTATTTCAATGTCTAACAATTTATGTACAAAATGGCATCTGATCTTTGGTTGTAATTCTGTAGTATTGATGCAGCTACAAGCACATTTTGCCAATCATGTGTAGAACCTTGAAATGTCGCAAAATCAATGTAGAATTTGTTTAAATTTTATACATTATTTTTAAATTATTTGCACAGGTGTAAACAAAGACAGTTTATAAGCATGTCACAATAAGGAGATGCTTGATTACAGTGTCACTATCGTGTCAATTGATCATTATATTTTTGTTATAAACTTTACCTGAAAGTAAATAAAGTATAAATTTATTTTATACAAGACTTAATACCAAAGAGATAAATACCAATGTTGGCTTTTATTTAAATCTAAAATTGAAAAAGTTTCCATAAACAAAAGTGAAAAGGGCAACCAATTATCAGATTTGATCCAGTGGATATACATTTAATTTTTGTTTAAATTGGGAATTATTTACTTTTTGACAAAAACTTTCTGCGGGGGCAGTGGAAGATAGAAAATACATGAAGCTTTCTCCAACTTTATCATGTAGTAGTGATAAGCTTGTTTTCTAATGAAAGCCTAATTAGCTGAAGGAAAGTAAAGGGGAAATATTTATGGTCTTCCTGCTTCAGTGTCTTCAGCAACCCCTGACTGCCCCAAACAATTTAACCCACACTTCCTGCTCTTTGAATTTGCAGCCAAGTTTAATCCAGTTACTATACATGTAGTTCTCATCCTAAATCAACTTTGTGACTTTATGCCTATAATAACGTTGAATAGGTTGATCTGGCTACCCACAACCCTGGCAAACTATTTTCATATGAGTGATTTTTAATGTTGATTTATCATCTAGCATGGTTTTGGAAAAGCATGTGTTGGGCTAGTGTCAATATTTAAAATAAAAACATTGTGTTCCAAGTCACACTTGTTAATTTCTAATTTACTGCTTAAATTCACAACATTTCCAAGTTCAACAGCCAATATCTCAAGAACTAAATGACCTATTAGAAAACAAAAAACACAATTGAATTCCTTACATTAATAGCTTGTACTTGTGATTCTTGAGTTACCATAAATGCTTGCCAATGGTCTAATTAGTAGCACAAAGTAACGATTTTATTAATTTTAAAAGGTCATTTCTCATAGCTTCAATTTAATGTATAAGTTGACTTATATGTTATATTTTTCATAATCATGAGGAGGTCATATATAACTTTCAAACCACCTATCGTGACCTTTACTTCCTGTCCAAACAGGAAGTTCAAATTCAACACATTCTAACGCAAAATTGATATGTCTTTTGAATATGAAATTGATATTGTTATTATAAAAGATGCCAAACCCTTGGAAAATATGATATTGACATCATCAATGATAATTTGATTGAACCGGAAGTAGACTCGAACACCGTGTGTTTGTTCTAACAAACACTTAAGCTCTAGTTTCATTTGTATTTGTGTTTTAATCACAACAATATAGGGTGTCTACCGAGCTATGGCTCGTATTTTGACAGTATTTTACGGCGGGCTAAGTGTGCATGGAGGCCGTTTAAGGTATGAAGAAATTGTCTAAATGTAAAAGTCATGTGATTTCCTGAAAGAGGAGAACCTAAGCTTTAATTTTGGATATAAATCTGTTCGGCCTCCCTTAAAACTTTTTAAAGTTATACCCGTCGCTAAAAATAATTTCATTTGTATTGTGTATTATTCACAACAATATAGGCTGTCTACCCTGAGTTATGGCCCGTATTTGACAGTATTTTACGGCGGGCTAACTGTGCATGGAGGCCGTTTAAGGTATGAAGAAATTGTCTTAATGTAAAAGTCATGTGATTTCCTGAAAGAGGAGAACCTAAGCTTTTTAAATTTGATATAAATTTGTTTATTCCTTAAAACTTTAAAGTTATACCCGTCGCTAAAATAATTTATTTGTATTTGTGTTTAATAACAATATAGGCTGCTCTACCCTGAGTTATGGCCCGTATTTTGACAGTATTTTACGGAGGGCTAACTGTGCATGGGGTCGGATTAAGGTATGAAGAAATTGTCTTAATGTAAAAGTCGTGTGATTTCCTGAAAGAGGAGAACCTATGCTTTAATTTGGATATAATTTGTCGGCTCCTAAAAACTGTTAAAGTTATACCCGTCGCTAAATATAATTTCATTTGTATTTGTGTTTTAATCACAACAATATAGGCTGTCTACCCTGAGTTATGGCCCGTATTTTGACAGTATTTACGGAGGGCTATGTGCATGGAGGCCGTTTAAGGTATGAAGAAATTGTCTTAATGTAAAAGTCATGTGATTTCCTGAAAGAGGAGAACCTAATCTTAATTTGGATATAAATTTGTCGGTTCTGTTAAAACTTTTAAGTTATACCTGTCGCTAAAATAATTTCATTTGTATTTGTGTTTTAATCACAACAATATAGGCTGTCTACCCTGAGTTATGGCCGTATTTTGACAGTATTTTACGGAGGGCTAACTGCATGGAGGCCGTTTAAGGTATGAAGAAATTGTCTTAATGTAAAAGTCATGTGATTTCCTGAAAGAGGAGAACCTAAGCTTTAATTTGATATAAATTTGTCGGCCTCCTTAAAACTTTTAAAGTTATACCCGTCGCTAAAATAATTTCATTTTATTTGTGTTTTAATCACAACAATATAGGCTGTCTACCCTGAGTGGGCCCGTATTTTGACAGTATTTTACGGCGGGCTAACTGTGGCCGTTTAAGGTATGAAGAAATTGTCTAAATGTAAAAGTCATGAGATTTCCTGAAAAAGGAGAACCTAAGATTTAATTTGATATAATTTGTCGGCCTGCCTTAAACATTTAAGTTATACCCGTCATAGAAATAATTTCATTGTATTTGTGTTTTAATCACAACAATATAGGCTGTTCTACCTGAGTTATGTATTTTGGCAGTATTTTACGGCGGTAAGGTGCATGGAGGCCGTTTAATGTATGAAGAAATTGTCTTAATTTAAACGTCATGTGATTTCCTGAAAGAGGAGAACCTAAGCTTTAATTTGGATATAAGTTTGTCGGCCTCCCTTAAAAACCTTTAAAGTTATACCCGTCGCTAAAAATAATTTTATTCGTATTTGTGTTTTAATCACAACAATATAGGCTGTCTACCATGAGTTATGGCTCGTATTTTGACAGTATTTACGGAGGGCTATGTGCATGGAGGCCGTTTAAGGTATGAAGAAATTGTCTTAATGTAAAAGTCATGTGATTTCCTGAAGAGGAGAACCTAAGTTTAATTTGGATATAAATTTGTCGGCCTCCTTAAAAACTTTAAAGTTATACCCGTCGCTAGAAATAATTTCATCTCGTATTTGTGTTTTAATCACAACAATATAGGCTGTTCATGAGAGTTATGGGCCCGTATTTTGACAGTATTTTACGGAGGGCTAAGTGTGCATGGAGGCCGTTTAAGGTATGAAGAAATTGTCTTAATGTAAAAGTCGTGTGATTTCCTGAAAGAGGAGAACCTAAGCTTTAATTTGGATATAAATTTGTCGGCCTGCCTTAAACATTTTAAAGTTATACCCGTCGCTAGAAATAATTTCATTCGTATTTGTGTTTTAATCACAACAATATAGGCTGTCTACCCTGAGTTATGGCCCGTATTTTGGCAGTATTTTACGGCGGGCTAAGTGTGCATGGAGGCCGTTTAATGTATGAAGAAATTGTCTTAATTTAAACGTCATGTGATTTCCTGAAAGAGGAGAACCTAAGCTTTAATTTGGATATAAATTTGTCGGCCTCCCTTAAAAACCTTTAAAGTTATACCCGTCGCTAAAAATAATTTTATTCGTATTTGTGTTTTAATCACAACAATATAGGCTGTCTACCCTGAGTTATGGCCCGTATTTTGACAGTATTTTACGGAGGGCTATGTGCATGGAGGCCGTTTAAGGTATGAAGAAATTGTCTTAATGTAAAAAGTCGTGTGATTTCCTGAAAGAGAGAACCTAAGCTTTAATTTGATATAAATTTGTCGGCCTCCCTTAAAAACTTTTAAAGTTATACCCGTCGCTAAAAATAATGTCATTTGTATTTGTGTTTTAATCACAACAATATAGGCTGTCTACCCTGAGTTATGGCCCGTATTTTGACAGTATTTTACGGCGGGCTAACTGTGCATGGAGGCCGTTTAAGGTATGAAGAAATTGTCTTAATGTAAAAGTCATGTGATTTCCGGAAAGAGGAGAACCTAAGCTTTAATTTGGATATAAATTTGTCGGCCTCCCTTAAAAACTTTTAAAGTTATACCCGTCGCTAAAAATAATTAGGTGTTCGAGAGCGCAGCGCGAACACCTATTGTTTTTGTACTGTTTTTTTTTTTTTTTTTTTTACTTCTCCTTCTTCTCAGTGGCGATCTGTCCGGTAACAAAGGCATCCTTGCTAAGCATCTACAGCCTTCAAACTTAACACATAAACAGAACATATCAAGCAGACGAAACCGTTTTCTGTGACGTCATGATTACGTCATCAGGTGTCGAATTACGCTAAATCAAAATTTAATATTTCGAAAAATCATATCTCATGAACCACAAAAGATATTTTCACAATCTTTACATAATCTGAAAGATCTTGAATTATGTAATTTTTCGTTTTTAGACGTGACCCCAATCTGACCTTTCCTTCCGGTCAAAAATGGAAGTTGAAAATTTCTAAATTTCAAAAAATCATAACTCATGAACCATATAAGATATTTTCACAATCTTTTTATTATCTTAAAGATCTTGAACTATGTCACATTTCGTTTTCAGACGTGACCTCATCTGATCTTTCCTTCCGGTCGAAACCGAAGGTTAATGAAACAATATGCTGAATTACTATTCCTGTATGTACGAGATATATCGCGTGTGCACAGAATACGTACACAGCAATAGGCTTGAGTTTAATATTGGCCTACAACGTAAAGGCCTTTGTCACACGGGGCAATTTCTTTCGGGCAATTTCAGGCAATAAAGTTGTTGGCAATGAGATTGCTCGGAGATTGCTCGAGATTGCCCTGTGTGTGGCATTTCATGCAATCCAGTGGCAATGAGTAGACTAGCTGGTTTTCTACTTTGAGGCAATCTGTCGAGGCAATCTCCAATCACATTGCGTATCAGTGATCACGTGGACATTTTATCACAAGCAAAACATTTTCAGCGGCGGCCATTTAATTCTCGTTTACATGAAAAATACTGAGGAATTTTGCCGTTCTTATTAACTCAAAGCAAAATACAAGAAAATAAAATGGGTTACCGAGAAAGAGGAAAATATAATTGCATTATTAAGAGGTAAGTAGACATTATTTAGAGGTTTATTGGCCTAGAATGTGCGTTTGTAAAGTAGGCCTATCGTAAACATAATTATTGCATGCACAATCCAATGGAGGTTCGTGACGGACGAAACTGTTGTACTGCATCTATTTCATGATTTCGTAAAACTATACTGAGTTCACTCTTTCGCTGTTTTTGCAGTGTACCTACATGATTTTAAGTTTGCATTTTAACTAAGGATAACATCGAGCATGGATAGATTATTGTCCAGAAAGTTTAAAACTGCCATGCAATCAAAGTCAAAAGAGCATCGTAACTCGCCTACATACATACGCAAATCCATGTAAATATATACATGTTCGTGTGTTGTTGTCTCTTCTGCAATTCTGCATGTTCTTCGTGTCATGAAATATATCCCTAACTCAACCTAAAGAGATGCTTTTACTTGATTAGTCTGCTAGTTGTAGCCACAAAATTGTCATATGGGCACCTGTTTATCTGAGCTAGGTTACATTTGTTGTTTTGTTATTATTAACATAACAAGTCTGTCCCTCTATGCTTTAAAGAAAGGTCAGGTCTTATAACATAAACAAAAGATGAAGAGCCTGCATACAAAAAAGAAAACTAATAAATGAAGAAAAGCTGCAGAGGGATGAGTTAATATGAGTTTAATTGGAAAATAAACATGCAGGTGTGTTGGTGGACAACATGTGTACACCAATTATAGAGGGCATTCTCTTACTGGAGTAATACATGTTGGCCTTTCCCCATTCAGAATTAATTTTTTCACAGAATCATTTATTTATATTTTGTATTTTAGCTCTCCAGTATGCCGAGTAATTGGAATTATATGCAATGGCTGGCATCAGTGAGAATCAGTTCAACAGCTAGAAAGCATCCAAAACACAAGCCCCAAGGTAACCAATAAATCTGTGGTACAATTATTGTAAATGTGTGTGTGTGTGTGTGGATGATTGCATTCCTCCTGACTGCCCTATGATCCACTCACATGACCCCACCAACCTACACTGAAGATTGTGATTTTTATTTTCAAAAAGCAATTCTTTTTAAACTTTATCCACAATGTTGTATTCTTTCCCAGTGAAAACAGGTCAACTCGTACTATTACCAACTCATACTCATTTTGGTCAACTCGACCCGTAAAAATATTTATTACTGAATATTTACTGGCATGTGTACGGGTTGACATCCGGTTAATTTAGCTACACTATAGTGTCTATAGTTCCTCATAATACTAGTAGTGCTTATGTCTGTGTGGTGATGGATGCATTGCAGTTTACTTGATACTAGCACTTAATTTTCTCACCAAAGTAGTCCAGAAACAAATATCAGCACATTTATTGGAGATAATGAAACAGTCACATCATGGAGGAAGGAAGACGTCACATGTAATCTCTATTCCATTGTAAAACCTAACTTAAAGGCATTGTTCTGAAGGATCATTTTTCAAAGTTGCATAAGTTTTCTGAAGTTACATCAATCCATCATCCTGATAATAACATATGAGGGCATTCTCAAGTGTGTTTTGTTAGCATGACCCATTATTCTTCGTCCTCTTGAAAACATTTAATATTGTTTTTATGATTAGTTTATATTTCAGATCATCGGTATCCATTTGTGCTACTGCTACAAGGTGTGTCAGAGTCTGTGTAACTTTGTGATCCAATGGCCAGTATTTTGAAGTTTATCCATTCATCAAAGGAGTTAATGTATGATTCAAATTATTTTATATGGACTTATCCTATCTGTGGCAGTCTTTACCCTCAAGAGAATTGATTTTTAGGACCTCAAGACATATCTAGGTCTTTCTAGGAATTTCTTTAACATGTTAGAACAAAATTAGTACTGAGGAATTTTATTATATTTTGACTGGACCCAAACATCCTCACAAAATGTAGTTATATATCTGGTGATCTAGTAAATGTATATTGCCGACAGTGAATCCCTTGGCAGTTGGGCCATATAAACATAGTAAACATAACCCCAATCTTCATTGGCATGGGTGTGTCAGCCTTGGAATACCTTTTGCCAGATCAATTTAATTAAAGCACTAGTATAAGGCCCCTTATACTAGAATAGTTGTTTGCCCTCCCTTCCCTAGTTCTTGGATTATATAGTGCTGCAATGATAGACCAAAGAATCTTAGAAAACAAATGTGTTGGTTCATCACCAGTGGCAGTATGCCATCACTAAGAACTTGGGGGAGGGGGGCGATTTTATTCCAAAATTACCGATTCCACGACAACCCTGAATGTCACCCATTCTGAACTCACTAAATCGTACATACAGAGTGTACATTTATTTTAAATGCAGATTGTTTTGCTTTGTCAACAAAGGATCATGGTTGGGTTCATTTACACTGAAGTTATTTCACTTGTTGCATGTGTAAGACCATGTACACTCATTTCTAGATTGGTTACAAGTAGGTTAAACAGGTCAACAAAGTGGTTTCAATTGATTGTGGGGAGGAAATGTGGAACCACAAAAGTCAAGTCAAGAAACCCAACAGACATTTTAAAATAAATATGTATTTCATTGTTTTATTAGCAATTTACAAGCACCATACAACTCTTTGATTATTTCAGTGTCTAACAATTTATAAATAAAATGGCATCTGATCTTTATGTTGTAAATCTTAGTATGGACAGACATTTTGCCAATCATGTGTACAACCTTGAAAATGTAAAATCAATGTAGAATTTGTTTTCAAATTTTATAAATTATTTTGTAATTATTTGCAGATTAGGTGAAAACAAAGACAATTTATAAGCATGTCACAATAAAAGGGAGATGCTTGATTACAGTGTCACTATCATTGTCAATTTATCATTACATCTCTTTTTATAAACTTGACCTGAAAGTGAAGTATATTATAAATAAAGACTACTCAGTATAAAAAACATGCAGTCCATCAATTGTAAATAATTTTTTATACAAGACTTAATACCAATGTTGGCTTTATTTAAATCTAGAATTGAAAAGGTTTTCCATAAAAACTAAAAGGCAAGCAATTATCAAATTTGATCCAGTGGATATAATTACACGAATTTGTTTGAATTGGGAATTATTTACTTTTTGTGGGGGTAGGGGAAGATGGAAAGCACGGATGCAAGCTTTCTTCCAACTTTATCATGTAATAAAGTTATAAGTTTGTTTTCTAATGAAAGGCTAATTAGCTGATATCCATACAAGCAACCCCCGGCCAATTTTAATCCAATTACTATACATGTAGTCCACTTACGCTAAATAAACTTTGTGACTTTATGCCCATAATAATGCTGAATAGGTTGATTCTGGCTACCACAACCCTGGCAAACTATTTTCATATGAGTGATTTTTTAATGTTGATTTATCATCTAGCATGGTTTTGAAAAGTATGTGTTGGGCTAGTGTCAATATTTGTGTCAAAACAGTGTTCCAAGTCACACTTGTTAATTTCTAATTTATTGCTTAAATTCACAACTTTTTTCAAGTTCAACAGCCAATATCTCAAGAACTAAATGACATATTAGAAAACAAAAACACAATTGAATTCCTTTACATTAATAGTTTGTAATTCTTGTGAATGACTTATCATAAATGCTTTGCCAATGGTCCAATTAGTGGCACACGAAGTAACGATTTTACAAATTTTAAAAAAAAGGTCATATCTCATAGCTTTAATTTGATGTATAAGTTGACAATTTTTTTCTTCATAATCATGAGAGGTCATAGATGACCTTCTCAAACCACCTAATCTGACCCTTACTTCCTGTCCAAATAGCAAGTTCAAATTCAACACATTCTAACGCAAAATTGATATGTCTTTTGAATATGAAATTGATAGTTATTATAAAAGATGACAAAACCCTTGCACAATATAATATTTACATCATCGTTGAAAATTTGATTGAACTGAAGCGGACCTTGAACACCGTGTGTTTGTTCTCAACAAACACTTTAAGGTTTAGTTTCATTTGTATTTGTGTTTTAATCAACAACAATAGGTGTCTACCGAGCTATGGTTTCGTATTTGATTGAAAGTATTTTATTATGGGCTAAGTGTGCATGGAGGCCGTTTAAGGTATGAAGAAATTGTCTAAATGTAAAAGTCATGTGATTTCCTGAAAGAGGAGAACTGAAGCTTTTAATTTGATATAAATTTGTCGGCCTGCTCTTTTAAAGACATTAAAGTTATACCCGTCGCTAAAAATACATTTCATTTGTATTGTGTTTTAATCACAACAATATAGGCTGTCTACCCTCTGAGTTATGGGCTCCGTATTTTGACAGTATTTACAGAGGGCTAAGTGCATGAGGTCGTTTAAGGTAATGAAGAAATTGTCTTAATGTAAAAGTCATGTGATTTTCCTGAAAGAGGAGAAACCTAAGCTTTAATTTGGATATAGAATTTGTTTTGCCTCCCGAAAAACTTTTTAAAGTTATACCCGTCGCTAGAAAACATTTCATTCGTATTTGTGTTTTAATCACAAACAATATAGGTTGTCCACTCCTGGAGTTATGGCCTGTATTTTGACAGTACAGTATTTTACGGTGGGCTATTATGCATGGAGGCCGTTTAATGTATGAAGAAATTGTCTAAAATTAAAAATCATGTGATTTCGAAAGAGAGAACCTAAGCTTTAATTTGATATAAATTTGTCGGCCCCCTTAAAAACCTTTAAAGTTATATCCCTGTCGTTAGAAAAATATTTCATTCGTATTTGTGTTTTAATCACAACAAATAGGCTGTCTAATGAGCTATGAGGGATGGCTCGTATTTTGACAGTATTTTTACGGCGGGTTAAGTGTGCATGGAGGTTGCTGTTTAAGGTGCAATGAAGAAATTGTTCAAATGTAAAAGTCATGTGATTTTCCTGAAAGAGAGAGAACCTAAGCTTTTAATTTGATATAGAATTTGTCGGCCTGCCTTTAAAAACTTTTAAAGTTATACCTGTCGCTAAAATAATTTCATTTGTATTTGTGTTTTAATCACAACAATATAGGGTGTCTACCGAGCTATGGCTCGTATTTTGACAGTATTTTGCTTATGGCTAATGTGCATTGGAGGCTGTTTACAAGGAAGAAATTGTTCAAATGTAAAAGTCATGTGATTTTTGAAAGAGAGAACCTAAAGCTTTAATTTGGATATAAATTCTGTCGGCCTGCCTTAAAGACATTTAAAGTTATACCCGTCGCTAAAAATACTCATTTGTATTTGTGTTTTAATCAAGGAACAATATAGGCTGTTCACCCTGAGTTATGGCCCGTATTTCGACAGTATTTTACAGAGGCTAAGTGTATGGAGGCCGTTTAAGGTATGAAGAAATTGTCTTAATGTAAAACATCTTGATTTCCGAAGAGGAGAACCTAAGCTTTAATTTGGATATAAATTTGTTTGCCTCCCCTGAAAACTTTTAAAGTTATACCTGTCGCTAGAAATAATTTCATCTGTATTTGTGTTTTAATCACGTCAATATAGGCTGTCTACCCTCTGAGTTATGGGCCTGTATTTTGACAGTATTTTACGGTATTATGTGCATGGAGGCCGTTTAATGTATGAAAATTGTCTAAATGTAAAAGTCATGTGATTTTCTGAAAGAGGAGAACCCAAGCTTTTTAAATTTTGGATATAAAATTTGTCGGCCTCCTTAAAACCTTTTTAAAGTTATATCCGGTCGCTAGAAATAATTTCATTTATCTGTGTTTTTTAAATCACAACAATATAGGCTGTTCATCGTGAGTGATGGCTCGTATTTCGACAGTATTTTACGGCGGCCAAGTGTGCATGGAGGCCGTTTAAGGTATGAAGAAATTGTCTAAATGTAAAAAGTCATTGATTTTCCGAAAGAGGAGAACCTAAAGTTTAATTTGGATATAAAATTTGTCGGCCTCCCCTTAAAAACTTTTAAAGTTATACCTGTCGCTAAAATAATTTCATTTGTATTTGTGTTTTAATTCAAAAACATAGGCTACACCCTGGAGAGTTAAGGCTCCGTATTTTGACAGTATTTTACGGCGGGCTAACTGTGCATGGAGTGCCGTTTATGTATGAAGAAATTGGTCTTATCGTAAAAGTCATGTGATTTCCCGAAAGAGGAGAACCTTAAGCTTTAATTTGGATATAAATTTGTCGGCCTCCCCTTAAAAACTTTTTAAAGTTATACCGTCGCTAGAAATACTTATCTGTATTTTGTTTTAATCACAACAATATAGGCTGTCACCTTGGGAGTTATGGCCCATTTTGACAGTATTTTACGGAGGGCTAAGTGGCATGGAGGCTGCCCTTTAAGGTATGAAGAAATTGTTCAATGTAAAAGTCGTGCGATTTCTGAAAGAGGAGAACCTAAGTTTAATTTGGATATAAATTTGTCGGCCTCCCCTTAAAACTTTTAGTTATACACGTCGCTAAAAATAATTTCATTTGTATTTGTGTTTTAATCACAACAATATAGGCTGTTCACCCTGAGTTATGGCCCCGTTT
>CM055816.1:80753822-80786961 GCA_029582265.1 Zoroaster sp. YZ-2022
ACACGCAGCACAATACAATGCACTGGCAAACACACGTAGCTCCAATGGACTCCGTCTCTAGTATTCGTACCGTGCATGAGCCAAGTTGAGGGCACATGTTGTTAGACCACCGTTGGCGAAAGGGCAGCGATAGTGCGTCGCGTTTCATGTATTTTGCAGTTGATGTGCGGCACGCGGAATATCTCCAGATATCATTCGCCGATAGAAGCACACGCGCTTAGTACCATACGTACGCACATACGCAATAACGCTCACACGACGCAAAAGTGGCTATCATCAAGACACTGCTAGAGGGTTATTATACAGATATAACATAGCGAGGGGACAGTCGACATTAGCCTCCGGAGAAAGAAGTTGAGAACCAGTTCTTCGGCTTCGCCTCGGGAACTAGTTTCTCAACTTCAATACCGAGGGTTTAATATCGACTGTCCAATTCGAAATAAACCATGTTATATCTGTTTTACTATACCCTGTTATATTCACAATATTCCCAGGTTCGGCATCACTGAGTTTGTGAACTTTCAAACGCGACATTTACGTGTGCCGCCATCTTTCATGTGGTATGTCACGTAGCTAGCTATATGATGTTCGCGCGTGCGTACTATCGTTCCCCTCGCCGGCGGCGTTCCCCGGGATGGTGGCCAGATCGTTGGGACTATTTCCCGCCGGACTGTTCCCCGATGCGACAGTCTACTACGCACTACTGCGCATGCGTATTTACCCTGTGCGTGAATACTGGCCGGACGCGAGGTAAACAACAAAAATAGCATCTGGCACGTGACGGTGAATGGACCAGTGAGAATTCGGCTCTCGATCATGACATGTGTATGAGGTATGATAATATACAAATATAACATGGTTTGAGGGGTGGGCAGTCGATATTAGCTCCCGAGGTATATTGGAAGTTGAGAAACTGGTTCCCGAGGCGAAGCCGAGGGAACTAGTCTTCTCAACTTCAGCCGAGGGTGGCCGACTGATCACCCGGAATTAAACTCATGATATATTTGTTTTCCTATACCTCATACATATTCACAATATTCTCTAGTTCGGCATCATTGAGCTCGGAAAACGCGAATTTACATTTACGTGTGCCGCCATCTTTTCATGTATATAATATGTAGCTAGCTAGGGCGATGTTCGCGCGTGCGTACTACGCCCGTGCGACGCTGTTCCCCCGTAAAGCGCGGCGCGGCACTGCGGAACAGATCGTTGAGGACTATTTCCCGCCGGGACTGTTCCCCGATGCGACAGTCTACTGCGCATGCGTATTTACCCTGTGCGTGAATACTCGCGGGCGCTTTCTGGCAGTAACAGCTTCAAAATAGCATCTGGCACGTGACGGTGAATGGACCAGTGAGAATTCGGCTCTCGGTCATGAACATGTATGAGGTATAAAGTGCATACAATGCATGCACTGGGCGGATATGTACACTGGCTAATCTGTACATGTACAGTACAATCATGTATCGCGAACAGCAAGCATGGCAACCGTTGCTGGAGCCAACTCAGTAACCAATGAGAATACGTCTTTAGTTTTTGAACTATATTAGCTATATTAGCATTAGTGAGCTCCGCGCTTAAATGTTGGCATGTGACGTGTAGAAACACCAATGCGCGCGACGACGAATGGTCACTCGTATAGTAATATACAGTGCGTATCATAAAAAAGGTAATCTGAATTCAGGGCGTTAATATGCCAAGGTTATTTAGTTTGACAATTTACATGTATAGTGTACCAAAGAAGAGGAACTCCTCAGCTTTCCATTGATACCTGTGAATCGATCCCATTGCTGTCACACATGGCCGAGTACATTGTTGTGAAAATGGCAAATTCAAATCGCATTTTTGCAAGTTTGGGTAATCAGTTCAAGGCAGTCTGAAATGGGACGCATCACTTGACTGCCTAGATGATTATGTAAGATTTTTTAAGCCAGTTGGAAAGATGGTACAACTAACGACTGAACAGCGAGCTTTTCGTGATTACAACATTTCACCAAACTCACAGTTTGCAGCAAACTCGCGATGCTTTAGGACACGTTTCCCGGAACGCAGGAGCCCCCAGCAGCCAAAACCATTCTGGGCGAATGTTAGAAAATATCGGGAGTATGGCACTGGCCTTCAACCGCAACAAGGGAATTCTGGCGGGAGGCGCACCGGGCGATCAGAAGGGAACATTGCAGCAGTAAGGCAGCAACTTTTGGAGCATCCTAGGGACACCAGCGCAAGGCGAAATGGGCTGAGATTGCCTTCGGCGACATTCAACAGAATTTACGAGATTGGACACTCCACCAGCATCCATATCGGATTCTACATCCGACATCAACTTACGCCAGGAGATTTTATTAGAAGGCTGGCGTTTGCCAGATGGTTGATAGCCCATACCGAGAGATGTCAATTTTCTTGCGGAATCTCGTAATCGGCGACGAAGCTGCTTTCTCCATGAACGGCAAGGTCAATACGCATAATGTTCTTGAATATGCACCAGCAAGACACCCCCAGAATTCAATTTTGAGGTTAACATGAGTCGACAAAAGTGGACTGTTTAGTTAGGACTTTGTGGAAGTGGTCAGCTGATCGGACCGTTTTCTTTCAAAGGAATGTCCATGGTAACATGTATCTGCAGATGCTCAATGATAACGTTTTACCGCAGCTGCAGTGAACACAGAGCGACAGGTTCGTGGGGTCTTCAGACAACTCTGGTGGGCCCAAGATGGCGCCCCAGCACATCGCCTTATCGCCGTCCGAGATCGTCTGAGGGAACTCTTTGGCGAACAGAGTCATCGCCGTCAACCATGAGGTGGAATGCACACCAAGATCACCTGACCTCACACCATGTGACTATTTCCTTTGGGGACATTTGAAGAACAAGGTGTTTGCAACTCCTCCCGTGATCTTGATGAATTGCAGGGCCGTATTCCGAAATGAAGTGGATGCTTTACGCAATAATCCGGCTATGGTGAGACGAGCAGTGCAGGACATGCTCCGTCGCTGTCAGCTTTGTGTTGAAAGGGGAGGTGGACATAATGTTGAAGGTTGTGGGTGCATAAAAGGGCAATGTTAGAAGAGATTCTTCTTGAATAATGTCCAGTCATTCCTAAAGAAAAATCTGGTTTATCATACTGACTTTCACTAATTATCCTGCCTTGCAATTGATTACCCAAACTTGCAAAATGCGATTTGAATTTGTCATTTTCAATAACAATGTACTCGGTCATGTGTGACAACAATGGGTCAATAAAAGGTATCAATGGAAAGCTGAGGAGTTCTACTTCTTTGGTACACTACATGTAAATTGTCAGCTAAATAACCTTGGCATATTAACCCCTGAATTCGGATTACTCTTTTTTTGATACGCACTGTAGAGTGTACAATAGTGTGACGAAAAACCGCCGTCTCCAAATTATAATTGTTGATTCACAATGTTGATTGTTGATTCACAATGATTACTTTTTTTATTTACAACCGCCAATCATGCGGGGAAAATCGTTCACTTTGGCTCTATTTTAATAAACAGCGATGTATGTACATGTATAAAGTTTATTCCGATTCTGCATGCAATGTAACAGTGGATGTAGCGTGCGTACGCGCACATCTTACAAAAGCGCAAACTACCGTAGAGTTAACGCTTATTGGTTTATTGTTTTAATGTAGCCAATCAGCTTGCTGTATTAGATAATTCTGCGTGCAGCACATACGCAACCAGATTATAAAGCGTTGAAGAAGTGAGTTCTGGGCTCGGTTTTCCCAACGGAGCTCGCCGATTTCAAGACATAAAGCCCGAAAGACCTAAAGATTTAAAGACTCCAAGATGCTGGCTTTTGTTTTCCAACAGAGCTGTCACCGATCGACACACAGAAATACTTGGTTAACAGGCTAGAAGTGCATCCAACCTTGCACCTTCCAGCAATCTTCCAGTAACCATGACCAGGAAACGGGCAGACCAGCCACTAGAGGCGACAAGCACGGCTGGTCATCGTAGAGGTCGCCGCCTATTTTACATAACTGATCGAGTCAGTGGTTCAAGATTTCCTAATCGACACTGGAGCAGAGGTTAGCGTCTGGCCGTCAACGCCCAGGAACGACGCACACCCAGCAAACTCACCCTCCAGGCAGTTAACCAATCCTCCGATCGCGAGCATATGGTGAGAAATCCTCACGCTTCCAATCTTGGTTTTACGACGAGTATATCGCTGGATTTTCATAGTCGCTGACCTTCCAACACCCATCCTCGGTGCTGACTTTTGCGACATTTTGGTTTTGTTGGTCGACATCAAGCATCATAAGCTCATCGACACCACCACCAGCCTTTCCGTCAATGGAACTGTCACCTCTACACCCTCAGTTTGTCCAATGTATGTCAAGACCGACAGTACAACTCGTTTGACAGTCTTCTTCAGCAGTTTCTGACATCACACGACCAGTGTACGACGAGACCGCAGTCAAACACACAACGACACATCACATCGAAACCCGTGGCCCACCAGTGTCTGCTCGACCACGTCGTTTAGCACCTGATCGCCATGCAGCAGCAAAGGCCGAGTTTGAACATATGTGCGAGCTGGGAATTGTAAGACCATCGAGCAGTAACTGGGCATCACCACTGCACATGGTGCCTAAGAAGACGCAGGGTGAATGGAGGCCATGCGGCGATTATCGGGCGCTCAACCGAGCTACAGTTCCCGACTGTTATCCCATCCCTCACTTACAGGATTACACAGCAGGTCTTCAAGGGAAAAAGGTATTTTCCAAATTAGATCTTGTAAGAGCCTACCATCAAATACCTGTGGATCCAGCCGACATTCACAAAACTGCCATCACAACCCCCTTTGGGTTATTCGAGTTTGTGCGCATGCCTTTCGGGCTACGTAATGCCGCACAGACATTTCAACGGTTTATAAATGAGGTGCTGCGTGGGTTACCTTTCATCTACGCCTATATCGATGATATACTTGTAGCAAGTGAGACGATGGAAAAACACGAACAACATCTGCAAAATTTTGTTCGCACGCTTGTCTCGGTAGGGAGTCATCATCAACCCGGCCAAATGTCAATTGGTGCCTCATCCCTGACGTTCCTCGGTCACACCGTCAATGACTGTGGTATCCGCCCACTGGACGAGAAGGTGAAGGTGATTCGGGATTTTCCGTCCCAGATTCTGCTACGCAAGTTGAGAGAGTTTTTGGGGCTCATCAACTTTATCGCCGGTTCATCCCCATTGTGCTGACATTGTGCAGCCACTGACTGACATTCTGAAATGCACGAAGAAGAACAAGGAAATCACACTTGACGATGTAGCACTAATGGCATTTGGTCAGGTGAAATCTGCCTTAGCTAATGCAACTCTTCTTGTTCATCCGCAGTCAACCTCACCCATCTGCCTCATGGTTGATGCATCAGATGTAGCAGTGGAGGAGTTCTGCAGCAACTGGTTGACGATAAATGGGAACCCATCTCATTTTCTCTAAGCGACTGCAGCCAGCTGAGGTGAAATACAGCACGTTCGGTCGTGAGTTGCTCGCTGCCTACTTGGGATACGACATTTTCGGCACTCTGTGGAAGGCAGACTGTTTTATATACACAGACCACAAACCATTGACTTACTCCTTCAACACCACCCCTGACCGCTATTCTCCCAGGGAAATACGTCATCTGGACTACATATCCCAGTTCACCACGGACATTCGACACATAAGTGGAAAGGAGAACACTGTAGCCGATGCTTTATCTCGGTATGGGGTGAATACAGTCAGCACACCTGCACAGATAGATTTTGATAAAATCGCCAGGGCGCAAGATGAGGATGAGGAACTTCAACAACTTCAGACATCTACTTCATCTTTGCAGTTCGAGAAAATTCCTCTCCACACCTCCGACGGCAGTATCATAAGTGACGTTTCTACTGGCACTGCGCGTCCTTACATCCCTAAGGCATTTCGTCGTCTAGTTTTTGACACCTTACACAACTTGTCCCATCCAGGCATTCGAGCTACACAGCAGTTGGTTACTGCACGTTATTAGTGGCCCGGCATCAACAAAGATGTAAGAGCTTGGGCAAAAACTTGTCTTTCCTGTCAGCGATCCAAAGTACATCGACATCAAGTCTCCTCTCGGCACGTTCTCAACGCCGGATGCCAGGTTTGATCATGTTCACATCGACCTGGTCGGACCACTACCTCCATCAGGGGGTTATGCATATCTGCTGACTTGTGTTGATCGATATACACGCTGGCCGGAGGCTATACCGATTTCGGACATCTCAGCTGAGACAGTGGCACGAGCTTTTGTGTCGCGTTGGGTCGCAGTGTTTGGAGCACCGTCTACTGTGACTACAGATCGTGGGCGTCAGTTCGAGTCGGCATTGTTCAAGTCTCTCTCAGGTTTTCTCGGATGCAAACACACTCGGACCACTTCTTATCATCCGGCCGCAAATGGACTAGTGGAGCGATTCCACCGTCAACTAAAGTCATCCCTGAAAGCCCATGATAGCCAACGTTGGACTGAGACACTCCCAGTAGTATTGCTTGGGATTCGTACTGCGGTGAAGTCTGACTTTGGGTGTTGCGCTGCTGAACTTGTGTTCGGTACCACCATCAGATTACCTGGAGAATTTATAACAACAAGCCAGGTTTACAGTGACTCGGAGCCAGGCAATTATATTCATCGACTCCGACAACACATGGCCAGTTTGCAACCTACACCAGCCAGAACCCAACAACGACAATCGCAAGTTCATCCTGAGCTGTCAACATGTACGCATGTGTTCGTACGTGTTGATGCGGTGAAGAAACCGCTGCAACAGCCATATGACAAGTCATTGGTTTTTCATTGTCAATCGGAATGGAAAACACGACAGTGTCAGCATCGACCGTTTGAAAGTGGCATTCATCGAGGCAGTTTCAAGTCCTCTCACTTCTCCATCAGCGACGAAGTCGACAACCACCACCATTGCTAAAGACAACACACTAGCGACAACGTCTCCAACATTGACTGATATGACATCCGAGTCATCACTGCCCATCATGACACAACCAGAGGTTCGCAAGACTCGTTCAGGGAGATGTGCATTGGCCAAAGCGTTTTGTACAGATGCTAGACAACGGTTGATAATCAACACACAATAATTGTGCATCATTCAGTTTTCTACATGGCAACCCCTTTTTTACATCGATTGTTATCATCGATCTCAGATTTATAATAATCGATCTTGGAGGGAGCTAGTGTAGTAACCTTTGTTTTATTACATTCCTTGTAAATACTCTTGAACCTGTACGCATGTGCACCATGTACACGGCGCACATTCTTTGAGTCTGGATTCCAGACGACTTTCTACTATGTTGTGCCATGCAGGAAAAGTACTCTGACTTTACACTCTCTCTGCGCAGTTTTTCTTCGGAAACGATCAACACGTTGTGAATTTTTGAGTGATAACTCCTGTGTTTTCCTCAGTTTCTCTACGGGACTACGACAACTTTTACAATTCGCCGTCCTTCTAAATATTGACTGTTGTACTGTGGATTTGTGGCTTGTGCTCGCCGAGGTTTTCATCAGTTTTGGACCGCGTTTCTGTGGAACTAGAAAACGAGCTTTCCGGACCAATATACGTGTGTAGTAATTGCATACGTCACACGCGTATGCCTGTACTGTGTAGGCCTACAGCCGAACGGGTGCCGCACCATCCAGCGTGGGGAGCAGTTTTTCGTACCGCTGTTCGGTGGCGGTGGACGATTAAAGCCCAGACTCAAGATACTGACATTGTTGGTAAGTGGTTATAACTTTTATCTACAAACAGCATAACCTCTTCAACATCAAGTGGATGGTAGTCAATAGCATCCGTAGGTTTAATCAAGATATACCTGTCAAGTGGTGTCACAACATATGCATGGTAATGGACACTGAAGTGTAAGGTGGTAAGGTATGTACACAAAGGTATGGAATGTTGCCAATGAGAAAGCAGTATTTCAAAATCACGCATGAGCCACAGCAGTATTTTATACCATTGACCTTTATGCAGTTACACTCAAAAACTCGCTCTTGACCTCCTAAATGTGGTCGCAACAGATCTTGAACTTCATTCAACAACAGCCTGACAAGACTGAGTTTTCCACAAAGTGTGTCGATTTGCTGTGCTTCCAAGTATTTATCAGATGCCAAGAATATTGTTTGCATGAACTGGTGCCTGACAGCCATACTTTTACAGATGTTCTTTCTGTTTTTCAAGCCCTGAGTTATTTCTTTGAAGTAGTTATGTTTGCCTTCAAACCTGCGAGTCCAACAGTGGATAAGTGGGCCAAATTGCAGAATTTGCCAAGGATAATGCAATATGTAGTGGCCTTTGGGTTTGATATTTACATCAGGGAATTCCCTTTTGTACATGTACATGAAATCCTCTATGAGATCTGAAAGAAAACTCACATCACTTTGTGAACAAACTGGTGCACATGATGCTTCCACCATGAACATGAGGGCCAACAGAACATCCCACTTATGGTCTTCCTCAGGAATTTTGTCACCAACTAGAATTGGGAACAGCCTCAACAAACACCTACACTGCATTGCTGTTTGCTTCACCCTGAAGTCAGCCACTGTTGATGCCCTCTTAGTTGGCTTATTTGACCTGTCAGATTTACCATAAGGAAAACTGTCAATCCTTGTGTTAAAACTCAAGAGTGAAGTAACCTTCAGACACAGTGCAAAACCAGATTCTGAAGCACTTCAGGCACAAGCCCTTCAAACAGATCATGGGCAATGTCTGAAGGAAGGCCTCTGGTAACATGAAAATACTCTAGCTTATTAAGAGGAGAATCTTTTTTCACGCCATATGTTGTCTTCAATGCATCATCTTCAGCAACCATTGTAACTTGTGCATTGTAGCTTTCCCTTGTTCTCATTTCACAACTGCCGGTTGTCACACAATCATTAAGGTCTCTTTTTGTGACCATACAGAAACGACTGACCCTTAAGCCATTGAAACTTTCATTGAATCCTCCTATTGAATGAGCACCAAGATTGTCTGCTGAAACAAATGACAGTGTGCCTCTAAACGTATACTGATAACCATTTCTGTTCACATTAACACCTTCCCTTTCTAATAGTGAAAGATCTGTAAGAACAGGTTTCAGGACTTCCTTTAAAGCATACTTTTTCAAGTGTTTTGATTTGCACAGAAGAGCAAGCTGCATGACACAACTTAGATATGTATTGTGGTGACAAGTTGCCAAGCACAAAATAAAATGCTGCAAGTTTGTAATTCTTAACCTTGTTTCCAAGTGGATTTACAATATTGAAATCATCATAATATAATTGGACCTGTAAACTTGGAGATTCTGAAGAAAATATTACATTTCCACTGTATACAGCACCATCACAAAGTCTCTCAATTTACCATCCTCAGACTTGTGTCCCTGCATTACCTCCGCTAATACATCCTCATGTTGCAAAAGCAACTCGAGTGTTTTCAATATGGGTACGTACTGTGTAGACTCACACTTGCCTTGAGTATCTACTCAAGGACAATTCTATTGGTTCAACATAGGGAAACTCTGACTGAATGTAATTACTCAGTTGTCTGTTATCTTCCAAACTGTGAAATATGTCTTCCAATTCTGTTGACTGAATAACAGTCATGGCAGTTGCAATCTCCTCCTGGTTTACACCATCTTCAAGCAGAGCTGAATTCAACTGAGAACGTTCCTTTGCTTTAAACATCTGCAAAATATTTACAAGCTCTGATGCAACAAAACTACAAACGGTCCCTGGTACTTTGTGTATTTCTCTTAAATTCAGAAAAAAACAGAGCTGCCTTTTTCTTAAAATCTATTAAGCCAAAGGGTACGTTTTCTACAACTTCCATGTTCACATCTCTTGGACCTTGCAAACCTACATGCTGCTCAGGTATTTCTATATTATTCTGATCTAGCCCAAACTCAATTGCATCATTAACATTTTCAGCAGCATTTAAGAAATACATGTGGTAAAAATCCTTGTGAAGTATTTTATATGTTTGATGAAGCATCGAACTGAAGTAAGATTCTATATGACACCGTTTATATATCGCAAACAATCTTAAATCTGCCATTGCCCATTTCATGTACAAACCGATAATGGTTTAACAGCCTTTTGAAATGAGGAGTTTCATATTCACAGTAAACACAGGCAAAAACTCGATTGTTTGTCGTCTTCCATGATAAGTCATGTATACTGTGAGGATTCTACACATTCCTGTTTGTACGCATACAGTTCCAATCCATACCACCACACACCTGAGTTCTGTACACGCGATATAACAGAAAAAGTACAAAGGCCAAACGTTATCGAAGAGTTTGCCTAAAAATAATTAAATTAATACTTTAAAAAATAAACAAAGTGGGCTATGATCATCAAACATAATACTTAACGTTACCTTTTGATGAAACTTTACACAATTTTGATCAAATAAGGTGTCAAACCAGGAGCCAATCAATTCACACAAAAGTTTCTGAAGCCCGGGAAAATGTATACCACTACGCATGCGCAAGCGTGTGCCAACTTATAGCCCGCGCTCGCGCGCGCGCATGTAGTGCATCTTGTCTTCTATTTGTGATGGCTGCTGAACTTGTCAGTGTGACAAAGAAAACTCGTAATTTTCCAATGACAAGATCAATTCTTGTCATCATGACGAGAACACGCGCGCCGAATGTTTTCAATGTAATGTGAAATTATTCTGTCTGAAATGTTGTCATTTTAGAAAACATGAGAAAGCATTGAGATCTGAATGTTTATACATGTATACTTTATAGATATCTAACCAATGGTGTATGTATACTGGCTTTAAACGTTTTACATAAAACTGACTGTTTAAAATTCCTTGCTGAAATACTATTAATATTAGATAGGTTGATCAATCACCATACTTTTAATTTGTATGATTCCCAATTTTGAGTAGTGCAAGTATAAACAAAAATCCAACTGAAGTTTAATCACCAAGACACTGCTTTTCAAGCTCAGCTCTAACCAGAAGAAATTACTTTGAGGCGAATTTTGACCAATACACATATTATAGCCTGTCTATGGAGTAACTGATGTAGGCATACATTTAATTGGCTTGAAAAGACCTGTGTTTCTATTACCAAGTATTTTGAAGGGTGATTATTAATACAGTGTATTTTTTCAGATGTTGATTGATATATCATGGATCCGGGGTGCTTATATGTTCAGGGATGCTTTTACGAAACTGTAAAATCGTCTCCCGTTGAACCCAACTGCTTGCAGACGCGAAGCTCTCTGTTGGGAGTCAGTAGTAATGATGTTGGCAAAGTCACTCAGCATCTTCACTCCTCGCTCTGCTATGTCATTCACCAACTTAACCGTCTTTACAAATCTGTCTACAACCATGAAATGTGTGTCAAGAGACCACAGTAGAGGACAGCCAATTAGAACTTATATGAGAGCATTGAATGTGAAGTGTGACTCTGGCCCCAGTAAGATCAACAAGTGTGGTGTCCTTGCGAGGGTTTGGAAAGCAGGTTTCCCCTTTCTGAGTTCATCTGGTGTTTCTGTGTTGAGCATCTTGGTTGCCATCAAGCCTTTCATTGTGTTGGTCGTTCTTGGATCTGTGCTGAATAAAGGTGAATATGACCACTTCGTGAGTTAGGTACCATCCATGTTTTTATCATCTTGCCTAGGGCTGCATCAGCCACCTCCTTATCTATCGTGTGGAACTTCATCATGTCATGTTCTATCAGCTGCAGGTCATTAATTGAGCATCAGCAACACTGGTGGCTGTCATACAATGTGATGAGTACAACAGTGCAAAAGTTTTTGATTACATGTAATTGTGTGTATGTGTATGTTTGAGAATGTTGGAGTAATTAAAGTGATTTAAAACACGTTCAGGTCCCTTTAAGCATGTACAGCACATGTCCAGAATACTTTAATGTTACCATGCAGTCTACTCAAAAGACCAAACAAAATAGAACATTCATACAATTTCAAATTATATGCCCAGCTACTCATCAAACAACTGTTTCATTTTAAAATCCTGCAAGAACAGGTAATATCACACCGACAATTCATTTCCATGAATTGAATAACCGATTATAGATCAAGCTACTTACTGGGACTTAGCTGAACGTGTTTTAAAAGGCATTATACTCAGACAACAAACAGGGGAAATGACCAACTATTTGAATTCTCGCCACAGCTTGACACTGCAATTTATTTAAATGCAAACCTGCAAATTAAACATCAAATATAATAACACCAAACAGACAATTTTGAAAATGGCAAGGGAGCCGGATACCGAACACAGGGCAAACCGGCATGGACAAACGCACATGACATACATGTAACAGATGGACTACCACGTCCATCCAACATAAATTTATGAACCATTCGTTCATAATTGACATGGGCCACCACAAGGACAACCATGTCCTACCAACATAAAACACAATGGACTACCACGCCCATGTGTATCCACACACAACAATTATTACGAACACTAGGGTCCAATGATTCTCGATACAGGTCGAAAACCCGACCTCACAAGGTGAACACAACTTGTCAACACACCTTGCCTTAACCATCCAACTATGCACACAGTGCACCTATCAGTGAAGTATTTCAAAACATACACAAATTGTTATTCCTCAAGTTGGAAAAACGAGGGGAAAAGATGGCCCCTGAAGGAACCGCTGGGCACCCAAATCTAACCTTTACCGTTAATTAACAAATATAAAGTGTAACCCAGTCCTACTAACACATCAGAAATTCCCCAAGTTGGAAAAACGAGGGGACAGTTAAGATATTCTGACCGAAACCCAGAAGGCACTATCGTAATAAAAAATTACATAACCTTGGCCTTTACAAGTAGAAATTACTTGATACAATTTGGCCTACGCAATTAAATTATAATAAGCCAACAGCTCTGAGAAAACCCCTGAAAACTGAATACCAACCATCCTAATGATGTTACAAAGGAGGAGCCATAGGGGAGGTGGCGGGTTATACATTTTCACTTAAATCACAAGCTGTGACAAAGTGACGCTAAGCCAGAAAATTTCCCTCCCTAATTGAGAAAAGCCTCTGCAATTATTGCGCTCTCATTGGCTGCAATTTCAACATATGAACCAATCAAACCACTGAACCGTATCCAAAAGCCCATGTGTGTTCTGTCTCAGCCTCTTCATCACCACCACAGTCCACTTAATGTACCCCTGCAGAACTGTGCTTGAATGAAAACAAAAGCATTCTAACAGTATATGCCTTTTCCCACATCATAAAAATTGAGGATTGTGTACTGTGTAGAGTTAAATTCATAACAGTTATCCCAAACCAAATTATTTCACCTGATTATGATAATATGTTATTAATCATCCACACATTTCTTTTTGTAAAATTGCATGAATTTTACTTTGTTTCATGCACCCACAATGACCGGAGACTCGGCAAAATGGCAAGGCTTCATTTTGGTCATTAAATTAAATTAATTTCCTAGGTATTTTATTTAAAATTGTATGATGCATGAAAAGTGCTTGTTCCATTGACTGTAACATGGTTAGTTCCACCGGACCTCCTCTCACATCGTGTTACAATTAGGGCTGTGAATTTGTGTTATTCAAATCTTTAAACAGTTACTATTTATCTTACAAAAGTGGGCATAATTGCACGCCCAGATGATGTGTACATATTTAAGCTTTTAGTTGAATTTTGATCAATTAAAGAACTGATTCCACAAAACTCTTCCACAACTATTTTAATACCCTCGGTGGCTGTGGATGCCACACTCGTATATTGGTGCTTTCTCTGCATTGACCACTTCTGCGTGACAAAAAAGTTGCAATTTTTCAAAATAACATGGCAGTGTCATCCCATGGAGTCATATATAAACCTAAACTATGTTTGGAACATTATGGTTTGAAATTTAATACCTCACAAGGAAAGAAACTGGTCGGCGTTTTGATTAACTGCATACATTAATATCTAACAGAACAAAATGTGGACAAAGTGAAATTGAGGTTCACCTTCAAATATAGGGTTCGTTTAAACATTTAGTAAATCTGTAACAAATACTGATTATCAGCTTGACAATCACATGTTTAATTATCACAGCGTGATCACATTACCCCTAAAACTAGAAAAATGTTTTCATTTATACCACTTGCAGAGTATACATGTACCTGTTCATTGCAGTTGGGATTGTGGGTTTAATCATGTTGACGTATTACTGTTTGTGCTCTTTTTGCTTTGGTAAATGCAAATTGTCCTGTCCCTATTTGCTGATTTGTCATTGCATCATTTCAATAGTCTTTTGTTTATGTTGCTTACATTTTACAGGTGAACATATCTTCTTATGCATCGATAAGGAAGTTGTGCATAGTCATCTGACTTCAATCGAAAAGGGCATAGCTATGGTGTTTGCATCTTATTATGTCTTCAACATAATTTATCCTTTAGCTGTATCCTCAACCATGGACTTCATACAACGGTATGTCAATCCTGTTGTTAAAATAATGTATCATCCGTTGTACTAACTTAAAGTGATGGATCGTACATATGTCACAGTGAGTGATTTCTAAGGGGCAGCAACTGCTTGTAATTTTTATACCCACCAGCGAAGGCCAAAGGGCATACTGTTTCTGCCTTGTCCTTCTGTGGGGGGTTATCAGTTACAACTGAGGACTTGGGAACAAAAGGTTACCTGAGAGAACAATAATCCTGAGGACCAAAACAAAGTGAGAGAACAGGGTCCTCATCAGTAGTCTAGTAAAACCAGACTACAGTAGCCCCGAACACTAAATGGTTTGAGTACTTTCAGGGCTTACACTGTAAAAATTATTCTGTAGATACAGCAACACTGCTGTCATCTCTATTTCCAACCATTTGATATAAAAATACAGTTACATTTTTACATAACAATTGCATGCTGTACCTACTTTCACAAAATTACTAAAAAGCTTAGTATCATAAAAAGTGTTTATAGTTATTTTGATAATTGATAGAGCCTGCGTGATGAAGAAACTGATCTTATTTTACAACAACAAGTTTTGGAAATAGAGTTGACAGCAATTATGGTGTATACTATATATGCCCTCAACAAGTTGCCAAGAGCCATGTAGATGTTTTAATTTGGCTTTTGGCTGTTCAGCAATACAGCTGCCAGTATTAGTTCCTACAGCAAACCCATAAAGAATACTGGCTAAATTTATACATGTGAATTACAAATATGTTTTGAATTTGATTTCTTGCAGGGTGTTTGTTGGCATCAATCCACCACAAAGGAGCAAGGCTTTGAAAAGGAAAAAGGTCGTAGGGGAGGTGAGCAACAAGGTTCTCTCTCCTGGCCAATGACTTGGCTCTCTTGAAAGCGATTAGTGTCCTGAATTTTAAAACCATAGCTAAGCCCTTTTTTGATATTTGCATTCTGGTTATCTTTTAGGGCTGTGCCGGGTATCCGGTATCCGGATACACCCGACCGAAACGGTCATTACCCGGTTCCATTTTTTCGGTTCCAGTACCGTAAACGATTTTTAAAAATTCGGACTGAATATTTGAGCGGTGCGAACAGAAATCTGTGACTCTTGAACAATGTAATGTTTACACTTTACAGACAATTATCTTTTAAATTCAAGAGATTGCCTCCAATAAAGAAAATATCGATTTAAGCATGGTATCCTCTGTATTATAAAGTCAGTTTGTTACCATTTACAGTACATGTATTTGTACACAACCGGAGGCATGTTTTCAACAAAAATGAAAACGTGTATCCGGGTATCCAAAGTTTCCTGATTTCGGGTATCCGGTTCCAAAAATATCTGAAAATGCACAGCCCTACACATTACTCGTGCACACTGTACTGTATATGCACTAATTAAGCGCTGCGGTGGCCACGGCAGTGTGCACGACTATTCAGTCAGCATGAATCAGTGACACTTGACATCATCAGTGAAGCAAAATGCTAATTAGGTGTTTGGGTTGGTGCCCAAACACCTCTTGATATTGTTCGTTTTTTTTTTTTTTCTTCTTCTTCTTCTTCTTCTTAATAAGAATTATCCAGAGACAAAAACATAGTTGCAGAGTTCACAGAACCTTAAAACTTCATACATAGTTAGACCTTAACATGTAGTTTTATGTCAAATTGTGACGTCATAGTGAGATCATCAGATATCGAATTACACTAAATCAAAGTTTAATATTTTCAAAAAATCATATCTCATGAACCACAAACGATATATTCACAGTCTTTGCACCATGTTATAGATCTTTAATTATGTGATTTTTCGTACACAGACGTGACCCCAATCCGACCTCTCCTTCCGGTCGAAACCGGAAGTTGAAAATTTCTAAAGATTTCAAAAAATCATATCTCATGAACCACAGAAAATATTTTTGTACAATCTTTGCATCATCTTAAAGACCTTGAACTATGTCACATTTCTTACAGACATGACCCTAATTTGACCTCTCCTTCCGGTCGAAAACAGAAGTTTAAACGAACAACTATTCAGAAGCACAGCCATACTGACGTTCTCTTACACACAGACATATCGGCCTATGGTGTGTGTGTATATGCATTATCTAATTAGAATAGAATAGTTCGAGTTTACGAAGACCGCCCAGGTCATGCCTGCCATGCATGCACGCGCACAGTATAGTACCATGCAGCAGCAAAAACAATATTTCCCTGAGTGTCGGGCCCGTCTGCAGAAAATGCGTCGCAGAAAATGTACTATTAATAATAATTTGTCTAGCATGGAATCCAAATTTTTATCATTTTTGGAAATGAGTTGGACAAAGTTTCTTTCATGTGCAAGTGGATGGAAGCAATAGACGGTATGGTTGAGTGTGATATTGCCAATGTCCATGTCTAACCATCGAGCAAGGAATGGTCTAACGTTAGGGCTGTTGGAGCTAACGTACATAACATACGTCGCTGGTAATGAACGATCACAGAATCTCTGTTACAGCTAACGTTACAGGTAATGTAGGAATTAATTTTAAAAGAATTTGAAAAATATCTGGACCTAATCAGACTACATATTTTTTGTAAAATAGTTGGACTTAGGCCTATGAAAAATATCCGTGACAATTTAACTTATGTCGTCAGACTTTTAATATCTCATTGTGGTCTGTCCCTCAGTATCGTGTCTGTTGTTGTTGACATTATTATCATACTTTTTTAGTGGCAATTTCAAAAAAAGATCATTCCTGGTGATTATTTTCAATAGTTACCATGTTAATACCTTGACCAACAAAATAACTTTGACCAACAAAATAAACTATAACCCTAACCACCCCAAATCCATCAAAATCCTGAAAGGGGCACTTTTTTGGGAAAACATCAGGACTGTTGAAAAATGGGATCTTTATAATGGAGTTTTATCAGATACTTAAAAGTAATACTAGTTGCACTTATAACTTTGTACATGAGCTAAGAATCATATTCAACTCTTGGCGGTGTGAATATTTATGAAATTAATTTTTAAGCTGAATTAAAAGTTTTGGGTTATTTTTCATAGTGTATAATGAAGATGGATGCTGACTTAATTATTTATTATCTGACATGTATACATGTATAGCCGACATTCCTAAAATTAATTACCATTTGATTAACATATTTATGGGTACCACTCTGAGTGGTACAAATGCTTCCATGCCATTTGCAGGGCTGAGAGGAAGAAATAAGAAGAAACAGAAACATCAAGGTAGGCAAATATTGAAAAATTCGGGTAGAATGTCGTATCCGACCGCCACTTTTTCTCATTCAATATAACCAATAAAGTAATCTTACCTACTTCGTAAGGTGGAGAACATATGGATGATGATGGACATACTTCAAATTATTCCAGAATATTTATTTCATGAAAAATCAGCCATTTTGGTATACGATGAATTCCTCAGTCATGTCAGTCTGATGTCGTAAACTCCACAATTAGTGACCAACACAGTCATTGTACATGTGCAGTGGCAACTATAATAGGATCCTTCTATTTTCTGAAGGGGAGGATTTTTTAGAAGGGAATAAAGTCAAAACCATCATAAAAGTGGATTTTAAAGATGGTTTTTGCTTTCTGTACCACCAAAAATCGATAGAATATTTTTAACTGGTTAGTGGTTGCCAAAAATTTCAAAACCCTTAAAAGTGGCGGTCGGATACGACATTCTTTCTAAAAATTCAGTCAAGTTTCAAGTATGCAGTAAGTCATGATAATGATTTTTTTTATCCACGATATATCTGCAAACATATATTGCAGTTTTCAATAATATCGCAGTTCGTTTTTGCGTTCATTCATGATTGCTTTAGAGCCAATAACCACAGGTATGTACCCTCTACAATTGCAAATTTATTTGCAGAGTGTGTATGTACTTCTGACGTAGTTTGTATTTGTTTCTGATTTCTAAAAGCTCAAAAGGCTAATGATTTTATTTCCATGGAATATCTGACTTGACTCACAATGCCGATTTATATTTTATCATGATATATTTGTATTCGTAATTCGCCAATATGCCGATAACTTAAATAGGTTCTCGATATTGTAATCGAATAAAAAAAAGTTATCGCAATATTCGATATCGTGTTTATCGCCCAAGCTTTACAGTCTGCAGTAAAAAAAATTCTAGTTATATGTTGCTTTTTCGTTTCTTTCTATCTGTTTACCTTGTCTTGTGTGTTTACTTTTGTTAATTTTCACTCTCTTTTTGTCTACAATGCCCATTCCCCTTACTCACTTATTCCTCTATTTCTATTAAATATTTATCATTCTTTCTTCATACATATTCAGGTCAATATGAGGTCGAGCGTTAAGAATGCAGCACTGAACCCCAGAGAAGAAAACCGTGGTCTTCGTCAGAGTTACTCCCTGACAAACCGAGAAAAGTTTAGAAAAAAATGATAAGCATTCACAGTGCCAACCCTTGATTGCATGCCAACTGTTTTAAGCCGCCCAACGGAAAGATGAGAGGTTACTTTTGCAAATCGAAGATAAAGATCTTTTGGATTAGAAGTTTGCTATCATTGTCTTTGCTATAATGAGTATGTACCCAATTCTTGACAAGGCCAGATCCATCAGATGAAATACCTATTTGGTACAATGATGCATAAATACAATTCTGTGAAGAAGTCATCCAGAAGAGAATAATAAAAACAATGAAATTCTTTTCACAAAGTCATTACATCGTAAGTTCATCAAGTATGTACAAGAAGTGGAGGGAGTTGACTGGAGTTGACCCACAATCTGAAAACACGTCTGAAAAGTACATTTCCTACGCTGGTAATTCATAGATCATTTACTAAGAATACAATTGACTTGGTGTACAGCCAATCTCTCACTGCAAAAGAACTGGTATAGAGACTGCAGTTGGCTCAGATACATTATGTACTTATACTGATATAGACAGCAGTGAAGGTGCTGGAAAAGCAGAGAGATTTTTACATGAAAGTGCATATCTTCACACACTCTTCAATGCATCAGCTGTACTATATAATACACTTTTAATGAATAAATCACATGGCATTACAGCTGCCCTGGCCATCAACTTCAGATGACTTATCCTTGCAGACTGCTTAACAAATGAGCCAGTAATTTTCAATTGCCTGCTTTGTTCATCTTACACTAGGACACTCATTCCACGACCCATTGAAAGTCGACTCTGATTGAGATGATATTGCCCCTTTAACCATTATCTTTAATTGAAAAATTCTGTTGACTTTTTTTTCATGCACCAGTAACAGTTTTTTTTTAAGTGTGCTTAAGGTTCAACAATACTAGCCAAAACCAATTAATGCCAGGGACTACAGGTTCACTTGTTGGAATATTTAGTACTTCAGACAAAATTAATTTGTTGCATTGCAAATTAGACCTAGAAGTTTGGATAACCTTTATCCTGTATGAAATGGATTATTATTGATGGGTGCAAAAATGGATGGAAAAGGAGTATCATGACCATGACAAAATAAAGCAGAAGTGTCATACAAAAGATAAATTTGTTTTGCATTTCCTTTATTTAAATAACTTATTAATTGTGTGTATTAACGAAGAATGTGTTTTATCAATTTAAATATTTACACAAAACATTGACAATTAATAACCAATACTGAACTTGTTAAAGATGATAAAAGATTTACAAATTGGTCTTTGATGTAGGCAGGGGTTAGATACAGGGTTGCCCCAAAGAGGGTGGGGCTCAAGGCAAAGGAGATGGGGATGGAAAACGAAACCCCAAAATATTGAAATGTATGGTCAATTTAGAATGTTTCACATGATCAATTAAATTGGAATACTACCCCACGACACCATGGATCGTACCCTGGGAGTAAGGGGTGAGGACTGGGGGATCAGACGTTCAGGGAGCAGTCGGGTTCAGACCTTTTATTCAAGGCAATTTTTTTTAAACTGGTTCATTTCTTTACAATGACATCATCAAATATTCCCCAAATATGGAATCCCTTTCCAAACTCTTCCAAACATAAAAACATAGCCCATGTGAACTATTCAAATTATACAAAGTCCACATTGAAATGTACAGTTTTCTAAGAATGGCCGAAAAGGGCGCTATTTTCATGTCATTCAAATGCAAATATCTGCCAAACTGGCAAGTTTCGTGATTGTGGATTTATATATCAGCAATTTACATGTAATGATCTATTAAACTGTTTCCACGCTCATGCCTGATATGTGTCCACAAAACTCAATTTCTGAACACATTTTCATTGGACACCCTGTGGTCTAGTAGTCAAGTCGCACTTGGCACCACGAATGCAATTTTGTCATGAAACCTTTCTGAAGAAAAACATATATTACCAACTTCAAACTTAATTCGGTTGGAGGAATTTAAAATTATATGGGATGACTGAACCGGAAGTTAATGTATTCAGCACATTATATGTTATTTTCATTATATATAATAAAAACACATATCTCCTGAAGTAACTCTTGTTATTTTTAGGTGTTCGAGCGACAGCCATAGACAATAGACTAAATTAATGTTTTTTTAAACAACTTTAGGTGATGACGCCATAACATGATGAATCCCCAAACACCTCGAGTTTGTTTTTTACAAACTCTATACCTCTAGTTTCCTCCTGATTTTGTATCATTTATTTCCTTCTGGTATTGTTTCCAGAATTGGTGATGGATTTGTGATTTGAAATTGATAAACATATTTTTAATTCTAATGAGAATTGAGGAATTATCAGGTAATCTCATTTTTGGATACCAGTTAAAGCTTGAACTATAACCATGTAGCTGGAAGATCGAGCTAGTGTCATATTTACTTGCCAATCAGAATCAAGATCTTACCTTAACAGAGACTCCCACAACCAATTGAATTCGCGGTTCTTTTGTGATTAGGTCCACATGTGAATGGTTCCAAAGATATTGCCAGATAATTTCTTAATTTTTAAAACATTCTAAAATGTATTTATAAATCAGTACACATTTACTTCTTGAAATCTGTCCATCAATATGTTAAGGATGCATCGCCCAATCTTTTGCCCAAAATATAAAAATACAGAATTTTAAGAGTGAACAAATTTTCGAAGAGTGTCAGCCGCTTTAACGAAACATATTTTACTACTTAAACTTTTTATGGTCAGGAACCATACAAATATAAAAACGTTTCTTATAATAATACATATAGGACCAATCAAGTGAAATATTTTCAGGATCCTGACAAAAACTCATTTTGGCATGTTATTTAACTGCTACTAATCATTGGCGTATTTTTCCGTGCGATGACTCAAATGAAAGCTTGTAACTTTCTCGACCCCATCAAAATACCTATTTGAATTTTAAATCAAATTTTTGGGGTCAAATCGGTCAAAGATCGGGCGATGCCTCTTTAAATGTTTTAGACAAGAAAATGGAAAAACAATTGACTGAATCAACTGCCCAATGGTTTTGTGTAATTGCTGATTTCCTGTCATCCGTACCCAGAATGCAATGCAAATATCAAAATGTGTGAATACTGTTACTGTTCATCCATCTTTAATGCGTGGTTGTGATAATTGAATGTTTACCCATTTAAACACTGACAATATCGTTATCCATTTTGAGATTTTATAATTGTTTTTAATAAAAATAAATTAATAATATTGTTGAAATTGCATTTCGATATTCAATCGAAACAGCAGACGTTATATTTCGATCGGCAAACATGAACTACGCACTTCAACTAATTTGCTTACAGTGAGACGTAACTTCAGTCAACAGAAATCGGTGGCACAATGCTGCGTGATTGAAATTAATGACATAAATACTTACAAGTATTTCAGATTTTGTAGACCATCAAATGTTCTGGGTTCAATTTCACTGATTTTGTTGTCAGACAGAGACCTAAGACGGAAAACAAAGAAGGGTTAAAAATCCGTCTCAGCAGAGAAAAGATGTGCATCTGGCGTATCCACACCATGCATCCCATGGTTTCAACTTACAGGAAGGGAATGTCTCCCTGTCTGATTTTTTTTTCATTTTCACTCATCCTTATTTTCTTCTTTCAGTCATAAACTCCTGCTCTCCTTGTACCCACATTTATTCAACATTGTTTTTCCGTTGATGCTTTTTGTCAGAAAAAAAAGTATATTTACTCAGTTTTTCTCTGCCCACATTATGTATGCAATCTGAGTGTAGCTCTGTCCCTTTTGCGAGTTTCGTCAAGTTTAAAAATGTTCTCCTTTAATTCTAGCTCAGTTATTGTATTGTTTGAAGGATTACTAATAACATAATCGTACCCTTCTTCTTATTCCTGTTTTTCTTTGTATCTTTTCTCGCCTTCATAATATTTAATAATTTTTTAGACTATTTTTTCCAATATCCCACCAAACAAATAACAGTCATAACAGTCTTTTTGGGGTAATCCAAAATTATCAAAACTATTCAACTCAAGTTTTACATTTGTCGTCTGTCGTCTTTGTGAAGTTCATTATTACAAATCCATCTTCCCTTTCCTGTGGGAATGGTTTGATAATCAAAACGGACAATTACTGTACTGTGATCTGACAGACCGGAAGAATCAACAGAAATTTCTTTTAGTTGTTATCCGAGTGTTTCTGAAATTAGAACATAATCAATTTGACTCGGTCTTTTAATTACTTTGTGTCAAAATGTCTATCCTGGGTTATTCTCTATATATCACCAAATATCAATGAGTTCATTTTCCTGAATAATTTTACAAAGAGAGGTTTTGCTTTGATCGTACATATTTCTTGAATCTAACTGACAGTTAAGATTGCCTCAATAATGTAATTATATTTAGGATATGTTATCCAAAAGGGAGTTCTCAAATTCAACAAAAACATTGCTTCCGCATAGAAGCACCATTTAGCGCATACAATGAAATTAAGTTAACAGTGACACTATCAACTTCTTTCTAATTATTGTCAATATTACTTCTGATTTCACTGTGGTTATTCAATTACAATGTTGCATAAGTCTTTCCGTGAGAATTAATCACATTTGATTAGTTGTGATAGTTACGGTATGTCGTTAAAGAACTACTCACAAAGTGAGAAATGATTTTCAATACACAACACTTGAGTGCATCAAAATTAAGAACCAACATCCTTGGAGTACAGTCCTCCATTTAAAAGTGTGACATAATGTGACAATAATGTAACCATGAAGTGTCATCGCATACGTCATCAGATCGGTGCTCCAGAATAAAAAATAACATAAAAATAAAAAAATAAAAAAACATGGGAGAATCTACAATACAACTTCAAATCGCATTATGACGCATTGAAATGCCGCAAAAAAAAGAAACAAAAAAGAGGTCAGATCCCGTTGTATCAACAGCTTTCCCTCCAAAGTAGACCATCTTGAAGAAGCTACTCTGAATCTTGAATGCTACTCCTCCCACAGCTTCAAAATGAAAAGTATGCTGGTAATTCTGATCTTGACCCTGACAGTACTAGTGATCGGTCAAAAAATATGAAAAATATTTCCGCCTGCAGCTCATTAGGCCAATATAGAAAATAAAGTCATTATAAAGTAGGGTTAAAAACAACTTGTTAAAGTAGATAGCCTACATCGGTATATATTCATCAGTGTTCTCAGATTTTCCTGAAATCGTACTTTGTGAAACGTTGTCATGGTATCAAAGTTGAACATTTGTCTTGCCCGAGGTTCACTCATTAGAAAACTAAATTTACAAATGAATCTCGATAGACAACATTTGAGTGAATCGAAATATAAAACAAAAATATAAGTTCGTTGTTCTTTATTTAGCTCTAATTAATAAGTGTGCATGATATGCTGTGACGATTTGTGAATTAGTTTGAAACGAACAATGCAAACTTCCTCATAAAGAAAATTTATTATATGAGTATGTTTAACGCTTCAAGATATACATGTAGCCTAACAACTGATCCGTGTAAAATGTACCTCATTAATGTCTTTAGTTAAAGAAAACAAAATGCATTCTAATTTTTCGATTGCCAGAAAACACAAACTTTGTTTAGTTTCGTTGTTGACAACTATGCTCTGGCCTCTGGGTGAAAGTTGTTTTTGGTTTCCAGATATGGAAGATGGAATAAAAACGAAGTATGGTTTATAGAAAAAATTGTATTTAAACAAAAATACATTGGTAATAATATCAATTTTCTCAGATTTTCAAGAAAGCATATAGTTGTGAAAAGCTGCCATGGTATCAAACAATCTGATAAATGATCCTGCCCGAGGTTCACTGAATATCAACACATTATTTAAGTGCATCGACATAAAAAGCTGTGGTGACATACTACCCTCTATTGACCACATTTTAAAGCAAATTATCTAAATGTTTTCATTAAATACAGCAATTTGTTGCAAGATATTGATTTAATCCATAAATTTAACAACCGATTTGTTTAAATGTTGCTAATAATGTTGTGTCGCACCGAGACAATAGTGAAAATGCATACATATTTTTCGATCGGCAAATATGAACATCACACTTTTTCAAATTTATTTTGTCGTCAATCGTAATTTCATTTGAAGGGAATCGTTTTCCTGATGCTACGTGATTGCAATTCATGGCATGGAAACTAACACAAAGTGAGCTTTTTTAGACCATCAAATGTTCCTTGATCAATGAACCGATATTGTTGTTGAACAGCCATTCAATATATTCAGTTATACATAAAACAATTGATTTGTTAAATATGTGGCGCAATAATGTCCTCAAAGAGAAAATGGTGAACATGCAAGTGCATGTTTCGATCGGCAAACAGGATCTACGTATGTTCCTACGAACTAATTTTGTTTTGTCGTCAGACGTTAATATACTCAGAGAAATGAAAGTGAGAAATGAATTTCAACGCACAACACCTGAGTGCATCAAAATTAAGAACACAAATCATTAAACCAGTGCCGTAAATCCGTGATGAAATGTTTGGAGTAATATATATTGACATTTTGTTTGCATAATGTACTGGATCTCAAACGTCACTCAACGAGGGGGTACCCCCTTGCTGTTTTTAAAAATGTGCATGGCCTAAAAATTAAAAAATATTCAAATGCATAATACTTGTTCAAGAGAAGAAATAGTGCAAATAGTGAAATAGTCCTTTCACTTATTTTTCAGAAAATATTTTATTAAAAAGAATATGCTATATGCCAAAGAATGCTATAACTCAATGACTGTCATGTCTTATGCAGACCCAGGGCTGTCTTCCACATGTTTTCCCCCAAATCCAAAAATTCTGGCTACGCCACTGTTAAGTGGTATTACCGTTACATTAGTAGCCATGACCGGAGCCTATAGCGAAATATATATATGAGCGTCTGGTTTCGTTACAGGCACATTGAAACGGGATATGATTCGGCAAGCGCAATAATTTAAGTAGTTTAAAATTCAACTCCAAATACCAACACGGTTTGATAGCGTAGTCGAATAGTTTAGTAGTTAAGTCGATAGTTTCAGTGCACATAACCCTGGATCGAAACTCAGTGGAGCTACTATTTTAAACTTTAAATGGTGACGCAATAACAATTTATTTAACACATGGGGACATGACAGCTGCTGGCTGTGGTAATGTACAACTAAGTACTGGATCTGATCTCAAACGTCGCTCAAGGCCCCCCCCCCCACCCCTCAAACAAAAAATTGGGTGTGTTTTTTACATAAAATAATAAATCGGCACAAATTATTCGCTGATTAATATTTTGTAACACATGAAAAATCCTGGGGGAGATCCTATAGACCAGAAGATATCTAAGATGGGAAAACAAAGTATAGAGTTAAAACAAAAATCATTAAAGCCAACTAATATGGTTATTTATTTCAATGTTCTTAGATTTTCCTGGAAGCATTGTTTGGTGAAATATTAGTGATTGGTCAAAAACTGTGAAAAATCTTTCTGCCTGCAGCTCATTAGGCCTTTTTAGGCCATATTTCCCCCCAAACAGCAAATTGGTTGGAAACAAGCGGCGACTTATATGAGAGCTGCAACCAGGACAAGAGATATATTCGAAAACCGAAAATTTTAATTATGTAATTTGTTGTACTTGAAACTTTGAAATCAATTTGCAACCTTGTTAAATTTAATAGAAATCGCCGAGTTTGAATAACCCCGGGTAATTTGAACTTCATTTGAAAGTCTGAACCATGACATTATTTTATATAGACCTAAAGAAACAGACTGAAACAGACAGTCTCAGTAATTTAGTATTTTAAAAGAGATGGACTTCAAACACTTCACAAAATATGCTGAAATCACTTTAATTAAGCAATGACTATTTTAGACTAGATCGTATTATTTGTTTTGGATAAATCTTTCCTGTATTCTGTAGATAGTTTCACCCACGTTGGCATAAGTATTCTGTCCTGTGGCCAAGTTTTTGGATCGCTACAGCGACAGAGGGCGTACGGAACTTTTGGACGTGTGGTTTTGTTTTACTGTGGGTGAATTTTGAAATCACCTTTATGATTTCCCAGATTAAAATATCAGTCTTAATAGAAGATTAAAATTATGGATGACGAATGGCATCATACAATCCATCAAACACAAAAACAAATAATGTATAAGAACTTCCTGATCAAACCAAACAATGCCAACAAAATAAGTACAAGAAATTCTGTAACAAACTTAATTTATCAGGCCAACCCCATCCCCTCAACATTTCTCCCACTCACCCCTCCCCTCGTTGAATGTTGTGGACTGAGGTGTTCAACCTTGGGTATTATAAGTGAGAGATTTTAGACCCACTCTCATTTCATTTGTGTATACTATGCATATAATTGCCTTTTAATGACTGCACAAATTGTGTCGGTTCATTAATGTTTTGTTTCATGGGTAGGCCCCCCAAAAATAAAATAAAATAAAATAAAAAAATTCAAATTACCGTATTGACACATGACGTAAATAACGATGAAGGTATATTAAATGTAATACTATAACTATGTGTTAAAACTGTAGATGTAGAATACAAATAATACAGAAGGTTAATTACGTAAATGTGGCGAGGTTCAGTCAACTGAAGCGTTGGTATAATTTATATTACACTTGCCTGGTATATATTATGGGTGCACCCCATGCATAAAATAAAATACTGACCAAATTCATTTGCCGGCAAATGACCTCAGCATGCCGAGGTCATTATGCTTATTTTGCATGCCCGAAATGTTTCTAAAAGTAAGACTTGAGGTCCATATAAGTATATACATTTGAAGGAGTGTTTAAAATGGCCCAATATCATGACCTGATGGGGTGCTTGACTTCTTCGTGCAAGTATCTTTTTATACAATAATTGTGATAAAATATAGACCATGCACTAGGGTTACTTCAATTGACATGACGATAGCTTCTGTAAAAAGCCCACAATGGCAATTTAAAAAAGTATTTTTTATTTTCTTTTTAAGATTGTAAGGCGCTTCTACAGTTATTAAATATTAATTGGAGTTTAATTTGTTTATAAAATAGTCGTAGGGGTCTTAGCAACCTTAAAAAATGTAAAATAATTAAAATCTGGCACATACACACATAACCCCTGTTGGCACACATTGGTTTCACCCTGGCACACTGTGTGTCGGCCCATCAAACATGCACGTTAAAGGGATAATATCGTCACCATCAGAGCAGACTTTCAACAGTGCATGGAATCGGTGTCCTAGTTTAAGATGCACACACTGACTGAACATTACTAGCCTTGATCAAGGCTGTTGTCGTAGTGCGCACTTACCACCACGGTATTCACACCCCGGCCCGTACCTATTGCTAGCCCAACACGGTGCGCTGTCCCCCGTCCCCAGACACGTACACTGTACAGCTTATGCAAGATGTGGGCGGTTCATTTCATAGCTTTGACCCCATTTGATCCCACACACACGCAGCACAAATACAATGCACTGCGCAAACACACGTAGCCCAACGGACTCCGTCTCTATTATTCGCACCGTGCATGAGCTGTTGAGGGCACATGTTGTTAGACCACTGTTGGCGAAAGGGCAGCGATAGTGCGTCGCGTTTGGCGTATTTTGCAGTTGATGTGTGTACGCGCAGAATATCTCCAGCGATCATTGGCTGATAGAAGTACACGCGCGCTTAGTACCATAATGTACGCACATACGCACAACGCTCACACGACGCAAAAGTGGTTATCATCAAGACACTGCTAGAGGGCTATTATACAAATATAACATGGTTTATTTCGGGTGGACAGTCGATATTAGCTCCCCTCGGTATTGGAAGTTGAGAAACTAGTTCCCTCGGCTTCGCCTCGGGAACTAGTTTCTCAACTTCCAATACCGAGGGGAGCTAATATCGACTGTCCACCCGAAATAAACCATGTTATATTTGTTTTACTATACCTCATACATATTCACAATATTCTCTAGTTCGGCATCATTGAGCTCGGTAAAACACGAATTTACATTTACGTGTGCCGCCATCTTTTCATGTATATAATATGTAGCTAGCTAGGGCGATGTTCGCGCGTGCGTACTACGCCCGTGCGACTGTTCCCCGTGCGCCGCGGCGCGCGGGGAACAGATCGTTGGGACTATTTCCCCGCCGGGACTGTTCCCTGATGCTACAGTCTACTACGCACTACTGCGCATGCGTATTTACCATGTGCGTGAAAACTCGTGGGTGCTTGGTAAATAGCCAAAATAGCATCTGGCACGTGACGGTGAATGGACCAGTGAGAATTCGGCTCTCGATCATGAATATGTATGAGGTATAATAATATACAATGTGCACTGAGCGGATATGTACACTGGCTACAATCATGTATCGCGAACAGCAAGAATGGCACAGATGCTGGGCCAACCAGTAACCAATGAGAATACGTCTTTAGTTTTTGAACTAATATTAGCTATTAGCATTAGTGAGCTCCGCCTTAAATGTTGGCATGTGACGTGTAGAAACACCAAGGCGCGACGACGAATGGTCACTCGTATAGTAATATACAGTGTACAATAGTGTGACGAAAACCGCCTTTCTGCTTAAAACCTGTGGCAATTTTTCTTAGGCAGTTTCCGTCTCCAAATTATAATTGTTGATTCACAATGTTGATTGTTGATTCACAATGATTACTTATTTTATTTATACAGCCGCCAATCATAAAATCGTTCACTTTGCATCTATTTTAATAAACAGCGATGTATGTACATGTATAAAATTTATTCCGATTCTGCATGCAATGTAAAGGCCTTGTCACACGGGGCAATTTTCGGGCAACTAAATTGCTAGCAATTTTCGCCGGGCAACTTCGGGACAACTTTTGTTGACGCAATTTCCATGTCACACGCGGCAATTTAAACGCAATGCGCATGCAATCAAAATTGCACACATTCTGGCAATCAAACCAGGTACAGGTTACAATTATTCAAGGGGCACATTGCGTATACCCGTCGTACGGTATCTTATTCTGGGCTGCCTTGTCTCGTCCCGCCTCGTCCCATTTTTGATGGATTTCGTCCGAAATGTTCTTGAGTAAACGAAAAATAGGCTTCTGCGGCATTGGTTTTGATTTTGGAAGACAAAACCCAGCAGCGAAAGAAAATATTGTGGTCTAGAAATTGGCTATGAGAAGAAAAGATCAGGTGTGTTTTTCTAATTTATTGAAGGAGCTATCTGAAGAGGACACTCAAAGAACCCCTATGTGTTTGTTTGAGATGATGCATTTGGCTTAAAGCCATACTTGATGAAGTCATGTTTACAGTAATTGCCCTTATTAATAAAAAAAATTAAAAATTATGTAATGAAAGGGCGATTAATTTTTTGAAAAATATAATATTACATTTTCTTTCAGGAGTGCTCTTTTTGAATAACAGTTTTAATTTGCTCTAAAAAATAATTTAAAGAAACGATTCCATAAAACAGTTTTTACAAATGTAACCAACAATTTTAATAACCATTTATTTCCAGTTGTATAAAATATAAGTTGAATTTTAAATTATATTAAAAAAAAAAAACTGTAATCAATATGACAAAGCTAGCCTGATCCAATGGCAGTTTTGTTGTCCATAAAATGAAAAAAAGGTTATTAGCCACCGACACTTTTCAACTAGGTAAAAAAGTGTCATCAATTGCACAATTTATTGAGTGCACTTGTGATCTTTGCATGTATTCACAAAGATGTAAAATAGCCATGTTTTCTAATAGGGCATTGGTAATGTTGACAAAATTGCTTTTACGAGTATGCCATACTATCTTTGGATCAAGATATACATTAAACAACCATACAATGAGTTTCAGCTTATTACTTGTCCTCAATCAAGATAAAATAGTGAACATTTATTTGTGTATTCATCCTAATGTGGAATTTATTCGCAATGGAAATTACAGAACATCTTGAAAATGGCAGCACCTCAGACAAAATTATTTCTATGGAAGATTGATACCATCGTCTGTTTTAACATCAAGCAAGTTTCACATTACAAAGCGATGAAGTGGAAAGTAGCTTTAAATTCAATCTTAGCTTTAAAATAAATCAATAACATATTTTCCTCAAAGGACTTTTTACACTTTTGTTGATTGCCCCAGACCCAGATCCAATTGATCCTAAGTAGCGCTACTTCAATAATAATTTATATTTATTAATAGTTTATAACAATTAGCATTTAGCAATAATTGTTTTCAATTGTCTTTATGTCTCTTGAATCCTTGTTGGTCGAGGCTTGATGGGTGGCCACTCAGTAAATGTTTATGAGAAGTTCCTCACATCATTTCATTGCAATTGTTGCTTTTCTTTGAAGAAAATTGCCTGAATCCAGTCCTGCCTCACAATTCCTATCATCAGTGGACTGGTGGAAACGTTGTTTGCATTATCTGAATGGCGATGTTTTGAGCATTCTCTGCTATCATCTACATAAAGCAATGAGAACAATGTAAATGTACAACATTAATTTGTGTTTCTGTTTAAAAAGAAAGAAATTGAAGAATCAAACAGTCTTATTAAAGCACAAAACACTGATGTCTCAAAATATATATATTTTTTTATTACATGGGATAAATGGAGATAATATGTGCATGCATGGCCGGCTTTATGGGTTAATTTATTTTCAAACACCTATACATTATGTGACTGAATGTTATTCAAAATTGTCCATGTACCTAGTTATCTGTAATATGTTTTCAGTGGGAAAGAATACAACATTGTGGATAAAGTTTAAAAAGAATTGCTTTTTGAAAATGAAAATCACAATCTTCACTGTAGGTTGGTGGGGTCATGTGAGTGGATCATAGGGCAGTCAGGAGGAATGCAATCATCCACACACACACACACACACACTTACAATAATTTTACCACAGACTTATTGGTTACCTTGGGGCTTGTGTTTTAGATGCTTTCTAGGCTGTTGAACTGATTCTCACTGATGCCAGCCATTGCATCTAGTTCAATTACTCAGCATACTGGAGAGCTAAAATACAAAATATAAAGAAATGTTCAAATGATTCTGGGAAAAAGTAAATTCTGAATGGGGAAAGGCCAACATTTGTTATGCAGGCTCTTCTCTTTTATGTTGGCGGATTGAGGTTAACCTAGCTCAGAAAAAACAGGATGCCCCTATGACAATTTTCTGGCTACTAGCAGACTAATCAAGTAAAACCATCTCTTTAAGTTGAGTTAGGGAATATATTTCGCTGACCAGTAGACACGAAGAACATGTAGAGTTGCAGAAGGGACAACAACACACGAACATGTACATAATTATTTACATGGATTTGCATACATGTACTGTACATATTATTATAGGCGATTTACACAATGAAGCATTTTGCAACGGATGTTCTTTGACTTTGACTGCATGGCACAGTGGACAATATAGCATCTATCCATGCTCAGTCATTATCCTTAGTTAAAATGCAAACTTAAAATCATGTAGATACACTGCAAAACAGGGAAAGACTCAATATAGTTTTCACGAAATAGATGCAGTACTACAGTTTCGTCCGTCATGAACCTCCATTGAATTGTGCATGCAATATGTCTACGATAGGCCTACTTTACAAACGCACATTCTAGGCCAATATACCTCTAAATAATGTCTACTTACCTCTTAATAATACAAGTTAAAAAGGAACGGCAAAATTCCTCAGTATTTTTTCATGTAACCGAGAATTAAATGGCCGCCACCGAAAAAGTTTGGCTAGTGATAAAATGTCACGTGATCACTGATACGCAATGTGATTGGAGATTGCCTCGATAGATTGCCTCAAAGTAGAAAGCCAGTCTACTCAAAAATTAAGTTGCCTTCATGTTGCCCATTCATTGCCACTGGATTGCGTGAAATGCTACACAGGGCAATCTCCGAGCAATCTCATTGCCAGCAACTTTTATTGCCTGAAAATTGCCCGAAAATTGCCCCGTGTGACAAGGCCTTAACAGTGGATTAGTGTGCGCGTGTGCGCACATTGGCAAAACGCGCAGCTACTGTAGAAGTTAACGCTTATTGGTTTATTGTTTTAATGTAGAACCAATCAGCTTTCTGTTTTAGGTAATCTGCGTGCAGCACATACGCAACCAGACTATTATAAAGCGTTGAAGAGTGAGTTCTGGGCTCGGTTTTTCCCAACGGAGCTCGCCGTTTCAAGACCGAAAGACCTAAAGATTTAAAGACTCCAAGATGCTGGCTTTGTTTTCCAACAGAGCCTGGCACCGATGACTACACGAAATACTTTATTCCAAGCGCAGCATAGAGATAAAAGAAACACACAACACAAAAATCTTCTATGTTTTTT
>CM055816.1:80787461-80812943 GCA_029582265.1 Zoroaster sp. YZ-2022
AAATTTTTTCTCCTTTGGTTTGTTTAAAAAAAAATTAAAATAATCGATTCCGCTGTTTTGTGCCTTGCTACACCTATACGTCAATATCATACGTCAAAGTGACAGAACCGTTTGCGTTTTACGGCCCTTTATATTTAGCCATGTTTTATTGACATGTAGGCTAATCGTGTCTTCTGGCAAGTTGATATAATTTAATGTATTTTGTTACATAGGCTATAGTAAAATAAAACTTTGTGAGAAAAAAGGAATTTCTAAACATGTGAAATCTTTTTTATGCAAGATACCTTCAGCATGATAATTTTCCATAAGTAACGATAAAGTTTCGTTTGTCATGACTATAGGCCTAATTAGGAAAAGTGAATCAACATTTTTCCAAAATAAATTGGATATGATTTGTGATTAAAATAGTATCACGAGTTGGACACTGTTGAGAGAATTGTTGTTGTATTGATCTGGTGTTAGATAATTGAATAAGTGTTTAAATAAATAATTTTGTTTGCAAAAGGGAAAACAAGTGTCATTTAGAGTGTTTGCATTTGCTGATATTTGGTCATCTGAACTAGGAAATTATTATAGATCAAAAAAACAAAACAAAAACTGCAGTTTCTGGGCAAAGTAGTTTTGCAGATGTGATGGTTATTGTAATCAATGCATAATAATGTTTTTGATCAGATTTTCTTTTGTTGGAGATGTTCTAATAAAAGTGAAAAAAAAACGAAAACCTTAAAATTTTCAGAAATTTATAAAGGAAAAACAAATAAGCTTTAAATAAAATTCAAAATACAATCATTTTACGGATTTTATTTTATTTTTATTTTGCAGACGTTTGAAAAAAATAAAAACAATCTTCCCAAATCAAAAAACAATTTTAAATTTTAAAAACCAGTTTGTCTGTAATAATAACATTTATTTTTAATAATAACAATAGGTCTGTAATTATATTTCAAAATTAACGGTTAAAAATAACAGACAAGAAATTTTAATGTAGCACTTCGATTCCATGCACTCTTAATCATCCATACTTTCCCCTTTTAAATCAAAATGTTTCAACTTTGAAAACCAACAAGAAAGTAAAGTTTCCCATAATGAGCTACCTTTTGGTACTGGGCACGTACCAGCAGTCTCGACAAGGTCTGGCATTGCACAAAGTTTGTCGTCAGGCATATTCATGGAAATCCTTGTGGGGAACCACGTCAATAAATGCGCCAGGTATGTTGTCTGTATATTTTATTTCACTTGTTTTAAAACACTGATCTCTTCAGATGATTGTTAGTTGTGCAGAAAAATACGAATATGCATTTTATCACAGTTCACCAGCCAAATGCTATTAACGACATAACATCACAGCCACGTGCAATTGAGGAATTGGTATCGGATGTGACTTTCCTATCACAGCATGTGTGACCGTCTTCAGAGGAGAGCTGCACAAATTGGTCTGAATTTCTGTACCGTCTTTATGAAGCAGATGTTCACCAGGCTATCAACGTTAACCATGCTAATCCATACGCAGTACTCTGGACATCTGAACGCACAGGTAAAAATATTCCTCTGTATATATATCATGACAAAACACAATAAGAGGGCCACTTTGCATCCGTCACGTTAGCAGTTTTTCCAATGGTTATTTATTTTAAGTACTTGAAACTGACTAAAGTGCAGCTTGATGAATGGACATGCAGGTTTATTTACAACTAATTTGAGTTGGATTTATTTTATTATTAATTTTTATCTTCACCTATAAAACTGGACGGCCAAAAAAGTTACCTCACTTTTCCCGTCCATTTGTTGATGGAAATTTTAGGGGTAATTAAAAAAAATAAGGTAATAATCAACTCAAATTATCTTTAGGATAAGCATGCATGTCTATTCAATGTTGAAATTTTCGGTGGTCGATATTTTAAAAAACTAGAGGTATAGAGTTTTGTTAAACAAACTCATGTCTGAGTGCCTAATATGACATCATCACCTAAAGCATAAAAAGACAAGAGTTACTTCTATAGATATGAGTTTTCATAATATGTAATATATATAAAATACCACATATTGTGTTATACTGAATACATTAACTCTCTGGTTCAATTATGTGACGTCATTCATACTTCACAAAATTGTCTCATAATATGAGTTATCCAGATATGCTTTTTTTATGATATATACGAAAATAACATGCTGAATACATTGTCTCCGGTTCAGTCATCCCATATAATTTTAAATTGTTCCAAACCAAATTGGTCTGAACTTGGTAAATATGGTTTTCTTCAGAAAGGTTTCAGACAAAACTCACATCAGTGGTGTCGGCGCGACTTGACAAGAGACTATGGCTACGAGATAAGTTCGGCGTGTAATTTGACTTCAGACTACTAGATCATAGGGTGCGTAAATGAGGTGTGCCTGTGAAATTGAGTTTTGTGATGACATATCAGGCATGAGCGGAAACAGTAGATCATTACATGTAAATTGCTAATATATAAATCCACAATCACGAACCCTGCCTTGTCATAGATATTTGCATTTGAATGATATGAAAAATAGCGCCCTTTTCGGCTATTTTTAGAAAACTTGTACATTTTAATGTACATTTCCAATTTTGTATAATTTTGAATAGTTCATGGGCTATGTTTTTAAGTTATGTTCTTAAAGAGTTTTGAAAAGGGGATTCTCATATTTGGGGGAATATTTGTCATTGTAAAAATGAACCAGTTTAAAACAAATTGCCTTTGAATAAAAAGGTCTAGAAACCCGTCTGATCCCCCAGTCCTCACCTCACTCCTAGGTAAGATCCATGGTGTTGTGGGGTAGTATTGCAATTTAATTGATCATGTGAAAACAATCTAAATTGACCATATCTCAATATTTTGGGATTCGCTCCATCCCACCTCCTTTGCCTTGGAGAGCCCAACTCCGCTTTGGGCAACCCCCTGATTCTAACCCCTGCCCACATCAGAGACCAATTTGTAAATCTTTATCATCTTTTAAAAAAGTTCAGTATTGGTTATTAATTGTCAATGTTTTGTGTAAATATTTAAATTGATAAAAACACATTCTTCGTTAATACACACAATTAATAAGTAATAAAGGAAATGCAAAACAAATTTATCTTTTGAATGACACTTGCTTTATTTTTGTCATGGTCATGATACTCCTTTTCCATCCATTTTGCACCCATCAATAATAATCCATTTCATGCAGGATAAAAAGGTTATCCAAACTTCAAGGTCTAATTTGCAATGCAGCAATAATTTTTCGAAGTACTAAATATTCCAAAACAAATATTCCCAAAGTGAATATGTAGTCCCCGCCATTAATTGCTCAGCTAGTATTGTTAAACTTTTAAAAACAAACTTTACTGGTGCATGAAAAGAAAGTCAACAGAATTTTCAATTAAAGATAATGGTTAAAGGCACATCATCTCAATCAGGAGTAGACTTTCAACGGGTCATGGAGTCAGTGTCCTAGTGTAAGATGAACAAAAGCGGCAATTGAAAAAATTACTGGCTCATTTGTTGGCGTCTGCAAGGATAAGTCATTCAGTTGATGGCCAGGGCAACTGTAATGCCATGTGATTTCCTTCATTATAAGTGTATTATAGTAGCAGCTGATGCATTGGAAGAGTGTGTGAAGATTATTATGCACTTTATGTAAAAATCTTCTGCTTCTCCAGCAATCTTAACTGCTCCCAGTATCGGTATCATCAGTACATAATGTATTTGAGCCAACTGCAGTCTCTATACCAGTTATTTTGGTAGGAGAGTCATTGCACACCAAGTCAACTGTATTCTTAGTAAATGATCAATGAATTACTAGCGTAGGAAAAATGTACTTTTCAGACGTGTTTTCAGATTGTGGGTCAACTCCAATCAACTCCTCCACTTCTTGTACATACTTGATGAACTTGTTGATGTAATGACTTTGTAAAAAGAATTTCATTGTTTTTATTATTCTTCTGAGACTTCTTCATGAATTTTATTTGCATGCATTGTACCAAATAGGTATTTTATTCCGATGGATCTGGCCTCGTCAAGAATTTGGGGTACATACTCATTATAGCAAAGTAATGATATAAAACTTCTAAACTCACAAGATCTTTACTTTCGATTTGCAAAGTAACCTCTCATCTTTCCGTTGGGCTGCTTCAAATAGTTGGCATGTGCAACTGGCACGGTTTTACAATGTGAATACTTTATCAGTTTTTTTTCGTAATTTTTCTGTTTGCCAGGGAGTAAGTTTGATGAAGACCACGGTTTTCTTCTCTGGGGTTTCAGTGCTGCATTCTTACCGCTCGAGCCTATATTGACCTGAATATAAAGAAGAAAGAATTGATAAATACTTAATAGAAGTAGAGGAACAAGTGAGTAAGGGAATGTGTATTGTAGACAAAAGGGAAAAGAGGTACCAACAAAAGTAAACACACAAGACAAGGTGTTAGATAGAAAGTAACGAAAAGCAACATATAACTAGAAACAATTTTACTGCATACTGCTTTCAAGGATAAAACGATATCGAATATTGCACAACTTTTTATTCGATTACAAATATCGAGAACCATTGCTATCGGCATATCGGCGAATCGCGAATACAAATATATCACTGATAAAATATAAATCGACATTGTGGAGTCAAGTCAGACATTCCATGGAAATAAAACCATTAGTCTTTTGAGCTTTTGAAATGAGAGAACAAAGCAAACTACTTCATAAAGTACATAACCGCTCTGCAAATAATTTTGCAATTTATTGTGACACCCTTGAGAGGGGTAATATTTTACCTGTGGTTATTGCCTCTAAAAGCAATCATGTACATGAATGCAAAAAAAGATTGCGATATTATTGAAAATTGCAATATGTTTGCCACGATATAAATCGTGATAAAAAAATCGTTATCGCCCAAGCCCAAACTTGCATACTTGAAACTTGATTGAATTCTTTGGAAAGAATCCCGTATCGACCACCACTTTTTAAAGGGTTTTGGGAATTTTGCAACACCACTAACCAGTTAAAATTATTCTATCGATTTTTGGGTGGTACAGAAAGCGAAACTATCTATTCCTTAAAAATCCACTTTTATTTCCCTATTAAAAATCCTCCCCCTTCAGAAAATAGAGAGGATCCTATTATAGTGCCCTGCGCATGTACAAAAGCCTGCGTGGTGGTACTAATTGTGGAGTTTACGACATCAGACGGCTTATGACACACTGAGGAATTCACTCGTATATGTAAAATGGCTGATTTTTTCATGAAATAAATATCCTGGAATAATGTGAAGTATATGTCCATCATCATCCATATGTTCTCCACCTACGAGGTAGGTAGATTACCTTAATGGTTATACTGAATGAGAAAAGGTAGCGGTCGGATGCGACATTCTACCCGTATTTTCATATATTTGCCTACCTTGATGTTTCTTCTCATCTCTCGTCTTCCTCTCCTGCAATGGCATGGAAGCATTTGTACCACTCAGAATGGTGCCATATAAATCTGTAAATCAAATGGTAATTAATTTTAGGAATGTCAGCTATGTCAGCTATTCCATACATGTAAAATAATAAATAATTGGGTCAGCAGCCCTTTCATTGTATACACTATGAAAAAAATAACCCCAAAACTTTAGGGTCTTGGTCAGCAGCTTGAAGTTCATTTCCATGCTTGTATTTACACCGCCAAAGGTTGAATATTCTTGGCTCATGTATGCAAGGTTATGTTTGAAAATCACTTCGTATAGTATTACTTTTAAGTATCTGATAAACTCCATTATAAAGATCCCATTTTCAACAGTGTTGATTTTTTTTCCCCAAAGTGCCCCCCTTTCAGGATTTTGATGGATTTGGTTTAGGGTTATAGTTTATTTTGTTGGTCAAGGTGATTAACATGGTAACTATTGGAAAATCAATCACCAGGAATGATCTTTTTTAAAACCACACTACTACGATACGGAGGACAGAATCACAACAAGGATATTAAAAATGGGCCAGAAGACATAAGTTAAATTGTCAAGGATGATTTTCATTATAGGCCTAAGCTAAGTCAACTATTTTACAAAAATATATGTAGTCTGATTATGTGGGTCCAGATATTTTCAAAATCTTTTTAAACACCTTTACATTTTCATTACCTGTAACGTTAGCTGGTGCGACGTATGTTATGTAAACCCAATTTCACGTTAGCTCCCAACAGCCCTAACGTTTAGCCGTGGAGTGAAAGGAAAAGATTTTTCAACTATCCATGCTTAGTTGACATTGCAATATCACCTCAACCATACCACCCATTTCTTTCCATCCGCACTTCTGCACATGAAAGAATCTTTTTTGTCCAACTCATCTCTCAAAAATGATAACAATTTAGTTCCATGCTAAAATTAGTACATTTTCTGCGACGCATTTTCTGCAGACCGGGCCCGACACTCAGGGAAGCCATTGTTTTGTTGCTGTATGGTACTGTGCGCGTGCATGCATGCGCAGCAGGTCATGAGCCTGCGCGGTCCGTCTTCGTAAAGCTCGAACTATCTTCTATTCTAATTAGATAACGCACACACTATAGGCCGATATGTCTGTGTGTGGCAAGAGAACGTCGAGTATGGCTGTAACTTCTGAATACGTCGATTCTGTTTAAACTTCTGTTTTCTGGACGGAAGGAGAGAGCTGCAAATTAGGGTCATGTCTGTAAGAAATGTGACATATTTCAAGGTCTTTAGATGGTGCAAAAATTGTGAAAATATTTTCTGTGGTTCATAGAGATATGATTTTTTAAAGCTTTAGAATTTTCAACTTCCGGTTTTCGACCGGAAGGAGAGGTCGGATTGGGGTCACGTCTGTACGAAATCAATCACATAATTAAAGATCTATAACATGGGTGCAAAGACTGTGAAAAATATCTTTTGTGGTTCGCAAGGATATGATTTTTGAAAATATTAAACTTTGATTTGAGTTGGTATAATTCGATATCTGATGATCTCACTATGACGTCTGATTTGACATAAAACTACATGTTCTGGGTCTAACTATGTGAAGTTTTAAGGTTCTGTGGAACCTGCAACTATGTGTTTTGTCTCTGGATAATTCTTATTCGGGAAGAAGAAGAAGAAGAAGAAAAAAAAACCCCCGAACATTATCAATAGAAAAGTTTCACGCCGTAGCTCGAACACCCAATTAAACCAACAAAAAAGTAAACCAACCATAATATTGGGTTTGAACCGCGCACGGCCACGTAGCTATTACGCGCGATGCTTGAATAAAAGATACAACGCCTCATTTGCATAATGTCTAACTTTTCGACCAATGAGGGCGGATTTTTACAAAAACTGCTGTCCGTGGCCACTGCTGCTACGCAGAGCGACAAGCGGTTTGCGCATGCGCATACGCCTTTTCCTGCTCTGTATAGCGCCCTCTATGTTGGTTGTTTACCCAACTTTAAACAAGTCCGCGTCTTTTAAAATTGGCGAGTCGACTGGAGGTGTGTTGTACGATCAAAGGGAGTGATTACAATTGCCAAATGACCTCAATAGCCACAAACAAAGATCACACATCACGTATGTTGAGCTCTTGTTGAATTCGCATCAGCTAGTATTCTGAATGGTCCGGATCTTGCGCACGCGCAGTCACATTAACTTCAATGACCTGCGGATGCGCCAAGCTGGCGTTGTGCAAAATGGCGTTTGAACAAAATGCCTTGTGTGAAAAACAAAGAGATGCGTTTGTGGTTGTTGTGCAAATTTTTATAATGTTTTATATAACGCTAAATATACAGACCACATACACATGAAAGTATATTTTGAGAACAACAGCATTTAAGCAACAAAAATCAAAATCAATGAAACATGGACAATAAAGAACGATCAGACCGAAGAATTGGGTTCACGTCTTTTTATTCGGTAGGCAAATACAGTACATAAAGTGTAACGTCAATGTAAATATCCTGCCGGGTTTTTCCAACAAATCATACATATAAATACGTACTTTGTATGTCTCAAATATACATGAATAAGTAACAACGGGGGCAAGGGTTTTTAAAAACCCAAAATTTCGTCAGGATTTATAGGGGTTTTCCTGATGATTTTGTCACCACTGAAAGTATCAGAGTTCTAGTGCATAATTCGTGCTTGTAAAAATCGATCTCACGAAGCTGTTTGTTTAAGCATTCGGCGCGCCTAATGGCCTCGGATGTGAAGCATGGAATAATCGATTACTTCTAAAGATCGAAATTAACCAGGGCACCAAATTCAAGTTCAAAAACGATTGCATGTAACGACGACGAGACTCTTACTATTTTCTCAAATTAAGTTAAAGACAAATTACAATCAAATACTTCAAATTGAAAACCAACAAATTTTGGTTTCAAGACAACATTTGGAAGTCTGTTATAGATTAAAAACAATTGGTGGGGTAGGGGTTTGATTTTAATTATTTTATTTAGGCTAATTATAATTTTGGGAGTTTTTTTTGTTTACACATTTATAGGCCTACTTACAGGACAACTAATAACAAAACGTTATAACCCTAACTCCCTAGACAACAAAAAGGCAGTTGGAGGATTTTTATTGTTCAGTAACAATGCTAGGGAGTTAGGGTTAATGGCCTTTTAAATTTTGGTCAAAATTCAAACTCTAATAAATACAATTTCCCTATTTGTTTACATCAAATAATAGACCCCTATGAGAAGTTGTACTAATGACGTCTGATATGTTTAATCAGTTGCATTATGGGAAACAATTGGGGTTCAGTCACTCACTTTCATGTTCCTTTGATGGTCTTCAGTAAGTTACACTTGAGTAACACAAGCACCACCCAAAGCTATTATAGTTTTATGGGAGCAACAGTTTAAAGTCAAAAACAAAAGTAAATTTGAAATTTTGCAGAACCTAACAATTTAGGAATTTGTCGTCTCATTTCAGTGTGCGTATTGTGATCAGTAGTAATAGAGTTGGCACATGTTGTCGAAAGTCAACACTCTTTGCTCCCATAATACAAATGCGGTAAATAAACCAAAAACGTCACTAGCAGTACAGTGGTCTCAAATTGATGGTCAATTAAATTCACTATAAATATTGTAATAATAAAGATAATTTAAAGTATTAACATTTGCTGAGATATTTAAACAATACATTCAAAATTATTACTTATTGAAATTCTAGCCTGCATATATATGGTGATTGAAAAATAACTAATTCATGCTGAGATTAGAGGGGCATTTTACTAGAGAGGCACAAAAGTCTCTTCCAAAGATTAGCACTGCAGAACATGTGGAAAACGGAACATGAAAAGAATGGATGAATCAAGAGGAAAAACAGCCAAACTTGTTGTTTCGTACCTGAAAAGTGCAACAAACATTCCCGGTGAGATGTAAGCCAATGATGAAGAGCTAAAACATCCAAGACACATGTGCAAACAATGCTACCTCAAAACTGTTTCCTGGCGACCAAGAGATCTTCACATAAATGGAGCTCCTCATCAAAGAGCAACACGATGTGAAGTGTGTGTTATTCACCAATCAGTCAAGGGGTGGTCGACCTAAAAAAACCGTACACAGAAGAAAAGGTCAGCCCAAGAATCAGGGCCTAACTGTTGAATCCCATTTTCCAGTTCATTTGCAGTCACAAATGGAAGACCAGAAGTTTTCCTGTTATTGGCATTGACTAACTTCTGGCCAACAAGTGAAGTTTTTCAACTGTAAAAATATGCCCACTTCCTCAAATTACCGGTTTGCACTACCCTGTGAACATATATTTTTGTTTACAATGTGTGAAAGGAATCATGCGACAAAGAACACAAAACAAATACATCTGTTGTCCAATTTGTACTGTGCCGTCTAAATTTGTTCAAGTAGAGCAAGTTAAGGACTACTTTTTTGGAAACAGTATTGACAAGAAACAGCCTACAATGCAATACCTGCAATGAAAGTGTGACTACTAACAGATGCCGTAACGGCAAACATGCATACATGTGATCCTGACGCGCAGTAACTAAAGGGAATACACAAATACCTTGGTACACTACTGGCTTCACTCCAATGAGCCCTACATTTGGAGAAATTGACACACACATACTCAAGTCAAAATTTGGCCCAGTCTGCAGATCACATGTCTGCATCTTTCAAGACAGGTGGACAGGTTTGGATATATAAATATATACTTGATCCCCAGTTTGCAAGAATAATTTAAAATTCGCATTTTGTACATAAGTAGGAATCGGGTCATCTACTTAAAACATAAAAATATCCATTAATGTACAGTGATACTTTTGCTACCCCCCAACAAAAATAAACACCTCTTGGTAAATTTAATTATTTCTTTAAATTCATTCAAATTTTATTGTAGCAACTGAAGCGCAGTGTGTGTAAAAAGCTCGTCGCAGTAAGTGATGAAGCATCAACTAAGAACCTAACACCTTGATCCTTGATCGTGCAAGAACCATAGTTAGTGGTGGCTCCAACAAATTTTGGCTCACGTCGGTAGATGAATTAACGATGAGGTCTCACCAGCAAGAACTGCAGAAACACCTTCATGGGCTCCACCAGATCCGGATTCACCATGGGGATCTCTTTGCCACTGAGAGGCAAATATGAGTTTCAGATGGCAAGAATCCAAAAACTGCCAAAAATTTCAACAATGTCATCCGTGCTGATTATACTCAATCCCTTTATATGCAAAAGGTAACAATGCAAATACATTTTTTTTAAATGTATTTTTTGGATTTTTTTTGACACAATGCTCATATTGTTTCTCTTAAAATAATGTTGATCTTAATTACCCCAAATTGTGCCCTCCTGCACTACACATTGATTTAGGGCTCTTCCTGAAGCACTTTACCGAAGAGCTTAGAATTGGCATGCAGTGACCTAGATGTCAAAAGTAGCTACCCTTGCCAAAAGACCCAAAAATCAACATGAAGGAACAGCCACTTGTACGGCAAGAGCTATCTACAGTATGTTGAGATGATGAGAATGAAGCATCAGCCTTGAACAACAAGCCGAACACTGGCGGTTGAATGCAGATCATTCTCCAGGAGCAGCTTACTTCCTTTAACAATTATTGAAGTAATGAACAAGATCACCCTTTGGTGCAAAATCTTTTTAGAGTCCATTTCAAGAAAGCACAGACCAAAATCAATGAAATGGTAATTATTAAATTTTGCAGTCTTATCCCCAAATAAATGTACTTAGTCAACGTAATACTGTTTTTTCCTTTTCCATTGACATTTAATTCCATGCACTTTGTTTGTATATTTCAGAGAACAAGAGGCATCCTAAATACGAAAGAAGGCCAAGCTGGAGATGGAGCAAGGCCCGCTCGTGTGTGCCCTTGACAGTACTCTTTAATTTAAAATTTAAAGCCAAAGGCAAACCCAACTATGGCAAATCCTTCGTTGGGGAAACCACGTCCACATAATAAAATGTACCCAAGGTGAGTGTGTTTCTTTTGTAAATGTGCATGTACAATTGTACACACCTCACAACAAGAAATGAACATATTACCTTGAATAATTTCATTATTTTATTTTGATTGCAAGCCAGAAAATATTCAAAACTGGATGATGCAGATGCTGTTGACTTTCGACGACAAAGCAATCTGCCCCAATGTCACCTCAAAGGGATAGGGATGCCCAGCTGATTGCGGCAAAGTACAAGAAGCTATTGTCTTTGTTGCAAGTTGTCATCACATCTAGTGTAAAAAAAAACTAGATGAGGCAACAATTTATCAACTTGGAAGTCGTTTTCACCCCCGAAAAAAAAAATAATATTCTAATAAATAAATAAATATTTAACTATTTTGTTTTGGTTTAAATATTGACAAAACAGTATACATGAACAATTTATTTTTTAAATTTTAAAAACGTTTACTTAATTTTTTTTCATTTCTGAAAAGAACATCAGAAAATGTGACCCTCTTTCAGGAGGTTTTGCAGAAAGACGGTGCCCCCAAAGATGCATATCGGAGGACCACATTATTGCCGCATGGATCAGAAGATGGGAGAGATTCGGTCTTGGGTTCCACCGGAGAACAGGGTGGAGAAATCCATGCTGCCAGAACTGAACACCATTCGTTCCAACATCAGAGGGTTCAATGACTGATTTGCAGATCCTAAAAAGACGTTGAAACCCACTGGATTCAGACAGACCCTTGATACTGAAAAAGAAATAATTGACATGTAACCGCAATGACCACCTCCCAGCTATTGAAGAAAGTCAGTGTCATGCTACGCTAATCCATCAACAACACAGCAGTAATAAACAAACCAACATGCTTGATTTATATTCTGAAAAGTGAACTTTGAAATTTCATTTGTAAAAAAAACAGACAGTTGAACAATTTACCATGTTCCTTCAGCCATTGGTCAGATAATCCTCCATACTCTACATGGAGGAAGGATGAAGCTTGCCCTTTCAGTTTCAATTCATCATGTCAAGATGTTGTTGTGTTAGGGCCTACCCCCACCCACTCTAGTCTGTACATGCTGACTGACTTTCTGCTTTCAATTTGGAGTACATTTTGTATTTTTACTGACATAAGCTTTTACACATGGTGGTCAGTGGCCAAAGATGTCATATCTATATCTTAATCATAGCTGAGTATGGTACATGTACATTATAACCATTCTCAGAAGGATTCAGTCTCAACAAAACACTCAACAGGTACATACAAATTTAACGTTATTCAGAATCAGAGCGAAAGACCCAATTCTAAAATGTTGGAAAAATAAAACGTCAATATATAGTTACCACATTCATTGTTCTGGTTTCCTTCTTTCTCACTGTGTCTTCCATTCTCTCAACAGGTCCCTTCAGTTCTATCTGTATCCTCACATTTTCCTTACCGATAAAGGCGACCACTACTGGCACTAATATAACATATCCGTTGAGCAACTAATAGTCGTGTTATATTAATTACAGCCGGAGCGCAGACTTTGCAGCCAGACCCCAGTACATGGGGCCTTCTTCCTTTGATTAACCTCCTTTTACAAGGGTAATTTTTGAAAATGTATAGGGGAACTGATCGTAATTTCTCTTGTAGAAGACAAACAAAATATAACATTTACTTTTATTGCATGAATTTTACATAGGATATGGTCAGTGTATTTATATTATAAACAACATTAACTGGACACACGTGTCAAAAAAATAGTATTTTATGGGTATTTTAACGTAAACTTTGAGCCTATCAATCTATTTTTCAAAAACCTTTTGCACGTTAATTTACTACTTTGACAGGTTTTGTGTTGATTATCGGCAATAAGCACTTATCTAATATTGACATATTTGGGAAAACTAGCACTTCAAGAGTCACGTGACATGAGCAAAAATGCTTTAAAAAGTTTAAAATTTGGTGAAAATTACCCTTTTTGTTGCAAATAGTTAAATTATTGCAGACCTGAGAAATTTCAAAGAATATAACTGCTGGGTTGCTTTGAAAGACTACTATCTGAAGAAAATCTTTCTAATGAATATTCATCATGTTTGTCTTGCACAAACGACGATGCCATTGGATTTACAAAATAAGAGTATTGTGAAGCGTCGAACGCTGGCTGTTTACATGGCCCTGGTATTTCAAGCACACAGCGCATGCGCGAGTACTATCCTCAGCAGCTCAGTGGATACGTGCAATCTACAAGTCGTAAGCTACAAGATGACTTACGTTTCTGGTTGAATTCATCGAAACCCGAAGTGTAAAAGCGTCTTCAATGTGCATCAAATATTTGAGCATCCGTTAAATTATACAGATCGAGGAAGCTAATTATTGGTCCATTTTGACCGTTAATATTGTACGTCTTTCATGAATTATTTTCTTGAAAAAATTAAGCATAGGAGGTAGATTAAACTCACGAACAGGAATTAGCTTCATGGTGATCTATACCTGAGCAACCAAGTAAAAGCAACTCCTGGGCACGCAATTCAAAAGGTGAAATATTGCTATTATTGATTACATCTTCGCTGTAACCCTCGAAGAGGCTGTTCTATGCGCTACTGGACACAAGTTAGTAATTACATTGTTTTACAACAACAAAAAGCCACAGACGCCTGGGAGTCTATGATATCCTAGTGGACACATTCCACATGTCTTAGAAAGGGTTGTCCAGTTCTCAGACCTGTAGCTTTCTTTTGGGGGGGTGGGGAAAGTAATTGCTGCCATATGTCCGTGCACAAAATCAACATTACATTACATTACATTACATTAATATTTATAATGCGCTTTTCCCAGGAGGCTCAAAGCGCGTACAAATATAAAATGATACTTAAATATACTTACAATAAAATAGTTACATTAAAATTAACAGTTGAAACAATGATTACAAAATAATACAAAGGTAGGAAAAATTATACAAAGAGAGATGCGTTTTCAAAGATTTTTGAAATTATTTATAGAGGTAGAAGATCTAACTGAGATCAGGAGATTATTCCATGCACGGGAGGCACATAGTGAAAGTTCTGTCACCGGCCCGTACTCTTGTTCTAGAATATTCAAGTCGTAGGATATCATCTCCAGATCTCAAGTTATTTCTTCTTGGAACATATTTTAACAAGCAGTTTGATAAATAGATTGGGACAAGGTTATGAAAGAAGTTGTAGACAACATAACAGATGCTTGAACATTATTCTTTGTTGTATTGGTAACCAGTGTAGAAATGCATTAAGGGTATGGGATCATGCTTTCGGTTGACGGCAAAACTAAACGTGCGGCCCAGTTTTGTAACCGCTGCAGTCGTTGGATGTGTACATTAGGTACAGAAGATAACAAAACCATTACAATAATCAAGCCGTGAAAGTACCAATGAACGAACGGCGTGATGACACGTAGATTCATCCATGAACTTGCGGGCACGTGATATATTGCGAAGATAGTAATTGACAGTTTGTGATATATGTAATATATGGGAAGACATGGACATAGCGAGTCAAAAGAATGCACCTAGGTTCCTGACAGATTCAGATGGTGAATAGAAGAATTTCCAATAGTAATGGAAATATCGGGGATAAGTTTGAGATTATGGGAGGAAGCAGCGACAAAGAATTTGTTTTATCATCATTTAGTTTAAGCTTATTAACAGTCATCCAAGTTTTAATGTCTGAGATGCATTTTCAAGTTTAGAGATTCACGATTCATCTCACCGGGTACATTAGGGTTGAATGATATATAATTGTGTATCATCAGCATATATATGATAAGAAATTTGGTGGTGCTGTGCTATATCACCAACAGGAAGGGTGTAAACAGTGTAACCCTAGTGGACCAAAGACAGAGCCCTGTGGTAAACCATAATCAGCAATAAATGGTGCTGACAATTCAGCGCCGTCAACCTGACTGGTCCAACCCTTAAGATATGAGTGGAACCAGTCAAGTGCAACCCTCTTATGCCAATTCTGGATGATAAACGCGAAAGTAATATGCTATGATCAATTGTATCAAATGCAGCTGAAAAGATCTAATAATACTAGGAGGGTAACTTGATTTGAATTAAGGAAAACATGATATCATTTTTACTTTAATTAGGGCAGATTCAGTACTATGTTTGGGTCTATAAGCTGACTGGTAGGGATCCATTAGATTATGTTGATTCATATGTTCAGATAGTCGTGCACAAGCAATTTTTCTATTAATTTACCAACAAAACTGATATTCGAAACGGGTCTATAATTTTTAAGGATATTTTTATCAAGTGACGCCTTTTTTATTAATGGCTTAATGATGGCACGGTGGGCTGCAGTAGGAAAGATTCCGGACGACAAAGAAGAGTTGATAATATCAGTAATAATTGGCACAATTTGAGTGGGTTTTCCTTAAGCATCCATGTGGGCAAGGGATCCAGGCGACATGATTTTGATGGTGAATTGCAGATAATTGTGTACACATAAAGACCTACCCATATCTAAACCACTGATAAGTGGCACCATCTGTTCTGTATCGGATTTGCTCTTTGATGTTTTTCCGACAGCTTGTACTTGTGACTGTTCCAGCTTGTGCCTGGCATCCCCCCCCCCCCACAATTTTCCGTGATGCCAAAAAAATGAACTAGTGTGGTAGAGAAAAGTGAAAAATCACAAAATGAAAATGAAGGGATTATAAAAACAAAAGGTTAATTGTTCTGCCTGTCACCATTGTAATTCTAGCAACAGTGGCAGCCACTGGTGAACTACAACAACCAGCTGAGGCAACACAGGATCACCAGTCAAAGATTGAATTGCTCAAAGATAATTTAGAGCCTGCTGACAAGGTGCAGGAGTACATGGAAGTGACAGCTAATTACTGAAGATAGTGAATATGAGAGAACTGGCCGAAATTCTTCAGGAATTCCCAAGACTATTGCACAGTAACATGGTAAGATATTTTCTGTTATATCAAATTACTTGTTAGCCACACTTTCGAGTCACCAAATATCGAGTCTGAGTCACAAGTCATAAAGGTTGAGTCCGAGTCTGAGTCACTTCTCAGCTTTAATATATACTGAACAGCAAAAGAAACGCAAGTCCGAGGACAGCAAAAGAAACAAATTGCAACAATTTCAACAGTCACTTTCAGCTCACAAATTGAAAGCATTTTTCATTAAATGAGTGATTAGAATCAAAATGGTTTGTCTTCTGTTTGAAAACTTGACAAGACCTCGGACTTGCGTTTCTTTTGCTGTTCAGTATATATTGGAAATACATTTTGAGGTACTGCTAAAACCTCACAGTGTGAATGTTTCCATTTTTCACAGCTTTTCTATAAATTAATGAACTGGAAATATATAACATGTCATATAAGGCTAATAAGGATAATCTGGTACCAAACACTATCAAGCTTGCATTTACGCAATATCAAGCATGGACATGAGGGTATATGTTTTGATACATTGATTTCCCAATGATTAATATATCGGAAACAAGCCAGCGTGCGATCTGCACCGCACAGACTGTATCGCTTGCTCAGGAAAGAATCGTCTTCAAAATAATTTGTAATTATATTGTTGAAGAAATAAGTGATTTGTGGTAATGTTGGTCGAGTCAAGAGTCACGGAGGTCGAGTCCGAGTGTGGAGTCCGAGTTCCAAGTCACGAGTCATTACAAGTCTTCCAAATAAAACAAATAAATAATCCACTAGAAAATGATATTCCTTGACATAGCAAATTAGTGCATACTACATTGTAGACTTCAGATAAAGGACAAAGCATAAAATGTTTGGAGGATTTGTTAAAATTGTACATAAAATGTGCTTAATTTATATTTTCTCCCTTATTTCCACTGTAGATTGAACAGGATTATCGTTTGGCGTATCCCTCATCAGCTGACAATCTTTACAACCGATGGAATGCCATGGTCGACCCTATCATTGAGTACTGGTATGTGGTACCAGAATGTGCCCTTTGTGGAAAGAAACCTTGAGCTACCACAAGATATGGACCTGGAAAATTGACAAAATGTAAGGATCACAAGTTTTAAATCATCGGTTCCGTGTAAAAAGGTCCATACAGTAGTGGCCCCACCCCTGCCACCCACCTGTAGCATTTGCCTTTTTCTTTAAATGTTTGAAAGTGCTGGTACTAGCAAACCGCCTCCCCGCATCTGCTATGGGTGGGTGTACATATTCTTTTACAGACAAAACCAATGGATAGACAACTTGATCATATGAAATGTTTATTTTGCCCAGTGCACCCTCCTGAACCCAAAACCTGTACACTGCATGACAAGCACATAAGAGGACTGAAATCCAAGGTTGCAGACTTGCATCTCTTTGTTTAACTCTATTGACCAATGATGTACATTTTCTGTCCTTCATTTCTCATAGATCATAAGTCAATTTTGGCTTTGTTCATAGTGCCTGTCATCTTTGAGGGGAACGCCAAGAAGGAGCTGCTGGGAAGGCACTAACAAAGATGTACTTGGAGTTTTCTATTGACAGACAACGGGTAAGTGGATGTCACATTTCTCTGAAAACAAATGGATTCAATGTGAGTGCATATAAGGCATGCTTTGGTATTTCAGTTTTGAAATGTATGTTCCCAGCTTGAATTTGACATGTCTTCTGTAAAGAGTGTCTAGAACTAATCTTTTCCAAGGAGATGAGATGACAAGAAAACAATAAAAAGATGCACGTATGTACTTCTTTTTTCATGATGCAGGATATCATAAACATGCCGCAGTACCTGAGGGAAGTTGATGCAAAGACACATCCCCAGCCGTTTGTTCTGTCGTTGAGCAGTACTACTCATCTCGAATCAAGAAGTGCATTTGTCATCATAGAGAAGCAAGCGATACCACAGCCATCCATCATGAAAGCAGTCGATGTGTGCTACAAGGCTCACTTCGTTCTTGATTGTGAGTACCAACAGCAGTGCCAGGGGGCATGGACCTTCTTTGAGAAGTGCGTATACCAACAAAAAGGTGTCAAAACAAGAGACAATGCTTCCCTGAGAGGCCTACGGGCTTACCTTGCCCACGGAAATGTTCTATAAACACTGCAGCAGATGTGCAGTGTGTCTGTTCCTGTATTCCTTTGCTAAACTACGCTGCATAAAAATCAATCCAATTTAAGGATACCGAACAAGTTGGTCCTTAGGAACCCCATTGCAGTTGGTCTTTACGAGATTTTACAACTTTGTTTGAAAACAAACATGCTGTTTTCTGGGTTTTTTTCTTCTATTTACAAAAAAACTTTAAAGGTCTCGACGAGAAGTACATTTTGCAACTTTGTTTCGAAACAAACATGTAGTAACATCTGCTACTTCTCCTCAAAAATGTTAAAATTTCTTACAAATACATGTGTAGAACAAAACCTAGAAAATAGCATGTTTGTTTCCAAGCAGAGTTTTTGTTCTATTTAAGAAGCTACGAGATGTACATTTTGCAATGTTTTTGGGAAAGAAATATGCTTTTCCTGTTTTTTATTTCAATTTGTAAGAAACTTTGAAAGTTTTGAGGAGAAGTAGTAGATGATACAACTTTGTTTTGAAACAACCATGTTTATTTGAAAACAAACATGCTATTTTCAATTTGTAAGAAGCTGTAAAGGTCTTGATGAGAAGTAGAAAAGAGCACTAGAAGAACAAAAATGTGCCAGTTGTAAGTTTTAGTTCATGTATTTTTTTGACTGGAAGTGCAGCATTATTTGTTTTATTGTTATAAAAAAAAGAGGGAGAAACAATTTGTTTTCTGAAGTCATTTATTAAGCTTCTGGTTCTGGTGAAATACTGCATAATCTCCACGTATTGGGATGTACATATGCAGGTGACTGAGCAGCATGAATTACTTAAAGTGAGCCCCCCTGATGATGTTTCCCATGTCCAGTGATTGAAGTTTCCCCTTAAAAATGTCTATGGTTGAAGCTTGACGAGTGTCTGGTGGTAATTTATTCCATTCTGCAAAGGTTCTTGGGAAAAGGGAGAATTTGTAACAATCCTTATGTGCGGAAGGCTTGATGAAAGCAGTTGCAGACTGTTGTCTAGTCGAAACCCCTTCCCTTGGTCTGGTATGAATCAGTGTCTAAAGCAGCGATCTTGTGGACAGATTTGTAAAGGAGTGTTAAGCGTTGGGCTGCTCTACGGTGTTCCAGAGGCTCCCACTCCAGTTGGGAAATCATTTTGGTGACGCTGTCCTTGTTATTATTGTTAACAACAAACCTGGCAGATCGTCGTTGAACCCCCTCCAGCTGAAGTTTATAGTTAATCTGGTACGGATCCCAAATTGATGCACAATACTCGAGTCGAGGTCTAACAAGTGTCTTGTAGGCTCTTGTTTTGACTTTTGATGAGCAACTATAAAGGTTTCGGCGCAGCAATCCGAGGATTTGATTTGCTTTTTGAAGTTACCTTGAATGTGACCAGCCCAATTTAACTTGTTATTTAAGTCTATTCCCAAGTAGGTGTGGTTAGAAACTATTTCGAGGGTCGAGTCTCCCATCTTGTATACTGTGTTAATTGGGTTCTTCTTGTGGGTGATGTGCATAGCATAGCATTTTGATATGTTGAACTTCATCTGCCATTTTTGTTCCCACTTACACAGGCGATTGATGTCTTTTTGAAGGTCCTGGCTATCACTGATATTGTCTATTTGTCTGTACATAATACAGTCATCTGCCAAGAGACGGATTTCTGATGTTATTCCGTTCGAGATGTCGTTCAAGTACAGAAGGAACAGCAAAGGGCCTAGTACCGTGCCTTGTGGAACACCGGATGTTACGTGAGTTGAAGATGAAGTTACTCCATCCAAAATGACTTGTTGAGATCTTTGGGTGAGGAATGACCTAATCCATGTGTGAAGGGATCCGTTTATTCCCGCTTGACTAAGTTTAGCGAGGAGCCTTTCATGGGGGACGCAATCAAATGCTTTGCTGAAGTCCATTATAATTATATCGGCCTGTCCTTTGTTGTTTAAAATTCTAGCAAGGTCATCAACAATCAGGGCAAGCTGAGTCTCGCATGAGCGTCCCTTTCGAAAGCCATGTTGTTTATCATTCAGGAATCCAGATTCTTCAAGATGATACATTATATTTGAGTGAATTATGTGTTCGAGCAATTTACATGGAACCGATGTCAGTGAAACTGGGCGATAATTGTTTGCCATGGAGCGATTTCCTTTTTTGAAAATGGGAGTTACATTTGCCTTCAACCAGTCATCTGGAAGTTCACCTATAGAGATTGATTTCTTGAAAATGATGGTTAGGTTAGGGGCAATACTACTAGCACATTCTTTGAGTACTTTTGGCATAATTCCGTCAGGTCCTGGAGCTTTCTGAGCTTTCAGATTTTGTAAAAGTTTTTCCACGCCCGGGGAAATTATGTGAATTGGCAGCATGTCTGGAAGTTCGGGTTTAATGTTGGAATACTGCTGAGGTCTTCACGCGTGAAGACAGATTTGAAGTGGTCGTTCAAAGTGTTGGCTTTCTCCGCAGCAGATGTAGCAAACCCCTGGCGTATCTAGAGATGCAACACCTGAGAAATTCTGGCGAGTATTTTAATGAAACGCCAGAAGGGCTTTGTGTCACCAGTTTCAAGACTTCACCAATTTCATGTAGATACTCCGACCTAGATTTGCGGATACTTCGGTCAGATGCACGGCGGAGCTCCTTGAAATTGTCCCAGTCAATTATGTTATTAGTGCGTTTGGCTTTATTGTACAGGCGTTGTTTGCGGCGGATCATCCTGATGTGGGACTGGTTAACCCATGGACGTTGTGTGCTGGTTTTTGAAGTCCTACTAGGTATGTGTTTTTCACGGAGTTGTTGATTGTTTCTTTAAAGGTTAACCAGAGCTGATTTACTGTAGATTGATTTACAACATCCTTGGTTATGGTCTCAGCTAAGTCATTTATGTCATTATTTATGAGATCGAAGTTGCCTTTTGTACAAGAAGATTTTCCTTCGAGGGGCTTTAATTCTCTGAGGGGTTAGCAGTGAGTCTATAGAGACTATGTCGTGATCACTAAGTCCTGGGAGAATGTTGATGTTTTGTACAAAAGACGGTGTATTAGTAAAGACCAGATCTAAAACGTTTCCATCTCTGGTTGGAGCTGTAACTACCTGTTGAAGGTTATGGTCTAGTGCCAACTCAATCATCTGTTTGCTAACTGCGGATACCTACCACCAGTTTTAAAACAATTTTTGTCCCAATCTATGTCAGGGAGGTTGAAATCCTGCAAGCCAAGTGTGACAGTTATTAGGAAGTTTGAGAAGAATCTGCTCAAGTTGATTAATGCATTCCTGGTCTACAGTCTTGCACCCTGCGTCAGGTCTATAGAAAACTCCTAAGTATACAGCTTGACTTCCTTTCATGTGAATACTAGCCCAAATGGATTCGCAGTTAGATGAAAGATCAGGTTCTTCCTTAGCGATTAAATTATTTTTGACAGCCAAGAATACGCCACCGCCAGTAGTGGTTGATTTTCTGTCCTTTCTAAACAATTGGTAAGTGGAAGGCAGAATTTCATTGGAGAAAATTGAGTCATCAAGCCATGTCTCGGTGCCCGCAATTACATCAGGATTTTCTTTTTCCAGAAGGGTGTGTAATGAAGGGATTTTATTCCCGAACACTCTGAAAATTTATATTCAGGAATTTCAATGGTCTTGTTGTTGGTTTGTTCCTGTTAGATGAAACTTTATTAAAGTTGAAGTTTTGTCTGCCTTTTTTAGGGCTGGAAGTATGCTTAGGTCTCTCGGTATGAATACTTGTATTGGGGGTGAGTTCAATTGATGAGTCATCGTAGTCAAGATTGGAGAGGGCTTCAAATGAATTTGAAGTATTCACAGTCAAAAATAATGTAGAACTTGTAAAGTTTGGTAAACCACATTGATAACAAATCCAAGTATATGATTCATGTTCCATATGCACTTTATAGAGTTCATTTTTCATACCAGTACACCTGTTGTGGTACCACACTAAGCAGTTTTCGCATTCCATAGCTTTTTGGTTGACGTTCACGTTTTTGTTGCAAATACCACATGGATATTTGGGGCCTGGGTTTAATTGAATGTCACCGGAGATTAGTAGAAGCAATAAAACCTGCGTCGATTTAACCATTGGTTTGTGATGCACGAGTTGTAAATAAGTTTTTCTATCATGGATTCCTGGTCCATTGGATTTCATAAAAACTGAAGCATGGAACAGACTCACCCGAGTGTTGAATGTTGCCAAAATTGTAGAGTTGCTCAGTTGAAGCACGGGGATGGTGTCTTGCCGACCCTTCGCCCACATGAAGAACAGTAGGAGCAGGTAAAACGTCCGGTTAAACATGTTTGTAGGAGCCATTGTGGTAGTAGCTACTTGCGCAGCCCTAGGGTTTGCTGAGGTGTGAACATCAACAGGAGATGGGACTCGAATCCCTGGTTGGACCACGACTAGGAGGCGGGACTGGTACAACAGTAGTCAACTCAAACCACTCAGGACAAAAAGTAGTTAGTTGCATCTGACATCAATGGTTATTTATTGGTACAACCAACTCCAAGAAACACCCTGTATAACAAATACAGAATTTCAAAAATACAGCTCACTGCCATTGTACACATACATGTACATAACATAAGTACACCATACTTCAATTCATATACAGCAACACATACACATGTACATAGGCATTATATGATCCTAGGTCCCGACAAGACATAGCTAAACACAAGGCAAAATTCACACAAAATCAACAATTTATAACTTGTATCTCAACTCACCCAGTCCTGGATAATCAAGTAAGACACTCAATAGGTTGTTCCACAAACTGTCATTATTTTACCAGACAAATATGCTTAATTTATACTTTATAACTCAGAAGATTAACAAAGTTGTCGATTGTGTAGAATCACCAAAAGCGCGGGAAAACATACCCGTCAAGTGAGGGCGCACTTGCGTCCACCACACCATTGCTCCTAAAACGACTAGCTTATATTCAATCATGGTCATCGCTCCCATTTGTCTTTAACACGGCAAGCAATATACTCCGTCATTCCTCAAACAGGTTCATTTAAAACTACCTTTTTTCATAAATCACTTTGAAATGGAAAATTCCTCATGATTCTGTAAAATATTTTCATTAGTGGCTTTTAGCTATTGTTTTCTAAAACTGCATCCACCGTTTAAAAAAAGATATTTAGCATCATTATTATAGAGGTCGATTACTTTTTGTAACACAGAGCGCAGTGTTTTCAGTTACTTAAAATAGTTCAGAAAGTCAGCGAGTAATGCTTGAATCTGTTATTTGAAAAGAAAATATGAACGATGTGGAAAAACACTCAAGAATTTCCATATCAGTGTCAGTTGATTATTTCATTTATGTTTTTTCATAAATTAAATGCAGTATTTTTAACAAATTCTTCATTGAAGTTATATTATTGAAAAGCGTCAATGAATAAGACAACTCACGTAGTACAAATGAACAAAAATCATTCTTTTCAAGTTGCGATTAAACTGGTATTTATTTCATTTTAATTATAAATCCACAGCTTAATGTGATTTCGGAAAGATACATTGGTGAGGGATAGATTTGTCTATCCTTCGATACGAAAGGAAACACATTTTTAAGATACATTGGTGAGGGATGAAATATGGATTAAGATACATTGGTGAGGGGTAGATTTTTCTATCCTTCGATACAAAATTGTTCAGATACGTGGGTGAGGGATAGACTTTTCTATCCTTCGATACAAAATGAAATATGGATTGTTCAGATATGTGGGTGAGGGGTAGATTTTTCTATCCTTCGATACAAAATTGTTCAGATACGTGGTGAGGGATAGACTTTTTTATAACACCTCTTCTGTTGGTTCTATCTGTTGATTGGCCGAGAGCGTGTCACGTGGTGTTGTGTATTTTTACTATTGAATGAGCGCCTAGCAACCAGGGTTGTAGCTACGCCGGTCGGCGCCGGTCGGGTCTAACCTGCACTCCCGCTGGCCGACCGGCATCAAACACAAATTGATGTCTTACCGACCGGCACAAAAATTGTGTGAATATTTCATTAAACAGTAATAAAAGTAAAAAAAGTTCATGTATTCTTCATTTCTTTGAGTTCGTGCTTCGTAATGTCGATGTACATGTACGTAAATTTCAGGTTGGATAAGCGTGACTTCGTAAACGTCTAACTTTCCCCACGATGTCTCAGCAAAGGGGAAATTATTCACGTGCGTACCTCCACCCATTCATGAAAAGTTTTGTGAACGTTTTTTGGAAGTGTTTTGATCAAAATAATTATGTCGCACTCGCAGAAAAGTATCACCAGCTTTTTCTCTTCGGCCACTAAATGCAAGGGGCCGGCAGTGATAGAACACGGCAGCTGGCCGCCGAGAGAAACCGGCTAAATCTGGAGATATTCTTCTGCGACCATCTTCGTGTTCGAGTACAACTGACCTGGGAACTCGGATTACTGCATACCGAGTCTTCGCACACTGTGATTTAGGCCAAAAACTGAGCTGCTCATGCCTGACGGCCCCGGTTGCTCAAGTGTTACCACCTCATCCAAAAAAACAGAAGCTGGCATCTAAGTTTAATAGCGAAAAGTCGACACCTGGTAGGCCATGGCTCAAATATGTTGAAAATGAGGGCATGTACTGTTTATTTTGCCATAAGTATAACAAAAAACCGTATGGTCGTCCAGTTTGGAATACATCTCCGAGCATGAGAATTTGATTGCAATCAGTAAAGGAACATGACATTTAGACAAAAAGACAATTGTAATTAATTATTATAATTAATTACTTTTATTAACAAATAGAAATGAAACCACTAAAAGATAAAGGGCAGACCATTGTACTGTAAGCATTGTTGATAATCATATTGTTTTTATTACATCCTCTATACTCTATTACATTTACAATGTCACTGAATCACTGTCATTTCGCCTATATAATTTCATAAAGCAATGTTAAATTGCACTCAGATTGAGGGCACCTTCACATCATCATAAACTCTTGAAAATATCATACTATTATACAACAAATTATGTGAAAAGGTGAGCCTCCAAATCCGATTCTAAAAGCTAAAAACCCTTAAGCGGGCCCTGACCCCCAGTTGTGAGGGAGCTGCGCTCCGTTCGCTCCCTCCTT